>JANBPO010001311.1:2778385-3234489 GCA_024336825.1 Amorphophallus titanum | reverse complement strand
ACATGGAATCTTTGACTAAACTTTCCCTGCATATTTGGCCAATCGCAAATTGACCCAGTCGGCTGGTTGGAATACCATTCCAAGGCAGGTCCCGTCAGTGAAGACCCAAAGAACTTCAGTAGCTACGACTCGTCCGCTGCCAAGTCGCCATGATTATCATGTAATATATGCTGTGTTCTTTCGGGGAGACCTGCCTGTTGAATTTATCAAATTTTGGTGGCTTGTTGACACCGAGCAGTAGTCTTTTGGCAGCATGGTAAGCTAGATATAGCACTTCAAATATGTTGAAAGGTGCATAATCATCACCGCCCCTATTTTCCAGCCTTGCCTCGATCATTTGCTCCACCATCAGCTTGTCCATCATAATTGGGCTTGTTAGCTGGGGGTAGAGGTGGGCGGGCTACATCAGTGAGGTGGCCGGAGCTATAGCATGGGGTGGCAAAGTACCTAACAGTGAAGCCTGCTGCTACATTTGGAGTGGCATCGGCCGTGCTGGCTGAAGTTGCTGGGAATGATGCTCGGGGATAGCCTGGCACTGGTTTGCCTATTGTAGAACAGCCGATGAGAGGGCATCCATGGGGTCGGAACCTCCTTGTGACGACTTCGCTTGTGCCCCTAGTTGCTCGGGTGCCAGAGTATGTTCATCCTTTTGATTTAATCTTTCCTTCAATAATTCTATCTCCTGCTGGTATCTTTGTAGCATCATTAGGACGGCAGGGTCCAAGACTATTTTGTTGATGATGCCCTTGAGCGTGTTACTCGAGGCACACTCAAATGGAGGAGATGGGAGTACTCCTTATTCTTAAGACGTCACTATTTTGGAAGTGGTAGTAATGATGTCTTCTTCAGCAACCTGCTTGCCCTTAGCGGCTTGCAACAGTTCAGTAGTGACTTTGCCCCGTCTTGTCACTAGGTCTTCTCTTCTAGCATTTCTGATTGGCTCTTCTTGTTCATTTGGCTGGGTGTCAGGTACGCCCATTACCCCTGTCATGTTGTAGGTGAGGATTTGCATTCCTCTTTTGTGCTTTCTAACTCCCCTTCGAGATTGACCGGGAGAAGTCAACCTTCTAAATATTGTAATTCTTTTAATTCATTTATGCTGCAAGGGCTCATCTGCGCCCATGGGTGACGATTCATCTTTTTCTTCTTTTTTTTGGCCCTGATGACACGAAGCAATCTTTGCGGGCCTAGGGAGGGGTTCCCAAAGTTACAAAAATATTCCCAGACCATCCCTGTCATACCTTCGTGGCTGTGCTCTGGAGAGATGGTAGGAGGCAACATCCAACCTCGGGCCGATGGCATGTAGGACAGCTGCGTCAGACTGGCAGCTTGATTAAAGTTTCTTGAATATTTGAGGATATCAGCCTGTCTTGCACAGGCGTTGGAAGTGGATGGAGGGGCTGCAATCACAGCTTCCTCTATCGATATATTCTTTTTGCCCCCTATCCTAGGAACTTTAACAAAATTTTTGGAGCTTTGTAAAGTAGGTGCAGGGCCCCAAGTCCTCTTGGGAACCCAAATTTTCTTGAACTTTGGCAGTTTTAGGGCTGGCCTCCCTTGCATGTTCTCATCAGAATTCACCCTCTGACTTTCTAGCACTTGGAAGGTGTTGCGGGTGGGAACCGTCGAAACATTATGGTCCGGTACAACTTCAGCATTGCAGCCGTTCAGATACACACGAACACCGCTAATCAGCACAGACTTTCCAAAAATAGAAACCTGGCCCCGGGGATAGCCACTCTTCCCCTTCTGTGGTTCTTCTTCTTTCCTCTAGCCGCCCTATTGCCAGTGGGCATAGCTCGGTAGTCCATGTGGTGAATGAAGCAAGAAGCGATGCAGCTAGGCGAGGTAGCCCTCCGGGGAGCACCAGTCTTCAAGGGGGTCATGGACTTGGCCACGATGGCTTCTTCATTTTCTCTATCGACTAGTAGTAGGCCGATGAAGGCAGCATTGAGAAAATTTGGGAACACTACCAAAGGTGGCAGAGTCCCAAAGATAAAAGGCATCGCCAGGTACCCATGCTCCACATGTGATGCGACCACTTGAGGGCCGAAGGTCAATCCAACAAATCTGCAGGCCATTGTAACTCCTACAAAACAAGATGAACAAACAAACAATCAATGTTTTTGGGGAAGGCCCCAGGGCCTTCTACCTTGGCAAAAATATGAAGGGAGACTCCGTCCCACGAAAGCCAAAGCCTTGCACTTTTATTCTTTCTCAAATAGAGGAGAAGATACATTCAATGGATCGAGAACCATACAAGATGAAATTGGAGATGAAGAGAAAGAAAGGAAGAAAACAAAGGGAGAGGCAATGACCCACCCTTTTCTACACAAACCTTTCACACTCATGTGCCCCTTTCTACCTCAAATCTCTGTCTCTCCTACCTCCCATGCCATAGCTCGCCAACAAGGGAAGAAGACTTTTCCCAGAAGGACTCTCGTAGCAGGTTTGCCCCTAAAGTTCTTCAACCCCCAGGATCAGAGAAGATAGAGATAAAATAGAAAAGGGACTTCTTCCTCTATCCTTCAGCAGCCCTTTTCCTTCACCCCAAGGGGCCTTCTTATAGGGGATTTACAGGGCCCGTTCAGAGGCCAGGGCTGCCCGTCTCTCTCCCTCCTTGTCGTTGCCTCTGTTGTCATTGCTGTAGCTATCCCTTTGATGTTGTAGCCATCCCTACTTCGTAGGGCACAACAGAGGGAGGTTTCCCCTTGTGGGGTGGCTTGCGCCTAGCTTCGTTGTTGGCAGGCGAGAGGCTTGCCGGAAGTGTGCTGCGTGTCGCTGCCATCGGGGAAGGAGATCTGCGAACATTCAATGCGAGGAGGAGCTCCGTCTGAGCCGGCGTGGAAACCCATCGGATGCCACGACGCCCTGTCGGTTGTAGCCTTGGCCCGACGGTCAAGGACCTCTACTGCCGCTGCCATGCTTTCTCCGCTGGATGATAAGGCAAAGGAAGGGTTCGTGGGAGAAAGAGGCCACGTGAGGAGAGACACAGGCGAAGGGGGGTTCTGTGAGGGAGAATAAGAATCGGGAAAAGGAGAAAACACAGCTACCTGAGATTATTTTCATCCATTTATATATATATATATATATTAAGAAGTCCCTTCCCCATTTCTTTTTTATATTCTGCCTTTGTCCCCTCCACATTGGGCCTTCGGTCTTGCTTCAATTGGGCCCCTAAGTTTGGGCCTTCTCTTCCTTTTCTTTTTTTTTAGTGTCTATAGCGCCTTTTCTAAGTACCTTTGCTACCTTATATTGGTCCTCCCAGTTAGAGGCAAGCTTTCCCACTGCCGCTCGAGGGTCTGCAACACTAGCATGCCATTGGACCAGGTCGCAGGGGAGGAAGAGATGTTCTCATACTCAAACGTTGTAGTGTTGGGCCAGTTGTTACTGATAGGTGACCTGTCGTGTTTGGGCCTGTTATCTATCCTCAGTAAGCAAGTCCAAGTTTTCTCAGAGCGTCTGGTTGCTACGTGCTTCGTCGAACTGGCTAACCCTGAGCGGGGCTTGGAGATCTCCACTAGATTGACTGCCTCTAGTCTGTAGACTAGGTGGAAGGGGGTCTCACCCATGGATGTGCAAGCAGTGGTGCGGTGTGTCCAGAGTGCGCTGGGTAGCATGTCTACCCACGATTCTCTAGACTAATGGAGACGGGTTTTGATGTTGTGCAGGAGGGTCTTGTTCGTGTTCTCGACAAGCTTGTTGGCTTAGGGATTCCCCATTGAGGTGTAATGGCTCCATCCTATTACCTTGGTGGAGACTGGGGGAGTGGGTACATTCCTCTCCTTTGGAGAGGGGTACGCTCTCCTGGAACCCCCTAGGTCATCTATATAAAAAAGGTGTAATGGTTCCAGATCCCCAGCTTCGAGCACCTTCCTCGGAAGTGGCTGTGGAATTGTCACCCATTGTCGGTGGTCAGCACCTACGGTATCCCAAAATGACAGATGACACTTCGTAGGATGAAGTTCCAAGTTGCCTCTCTAGTGACCTTGGCAAGAGGCTCCACCTTGACCTACTTGGTGAAGTAGTAGATGGTGATGATCAAGAACTTCTTCTACCCCTGGGCTTCTCGGAAGGGACCGAGGATGTCCACTCCCCACCGAGCGAAGGGGCGAGGTTCCATCAAGTTGTAGGACGGGATTGCCGGCCGGTGATGGAGATGTCTGAACCATTGGCACTAGTCATATGGCTGCGCCTAGTCGAGGCTATCCCACTACATGGTAGGCCACCAACACCAGTAGTGAAGAAAGCTTCTGGCAAGTGCTCACCCCCTAATGTGACTACCGCAAAGCCCCTCATGGGTCTTATGGATGGCTTGCTGGGCTTCAGAGGGGAGCAAGCACTTGAGAAGGGGTAGAGTGAGGGAACACATTTATTCTTGTCCCTTGCTTTGTGTAGGTTTGGAGCTTGAGCTAGATGCACTTGCATAAGACACAAAAGTGATGGTTTTTAATCCTATGAGTTCTTCCACCTTGGTTGTTGACAGATCTCTAGACTCCTCCACCACAGTAGCCTTTGTGTGCTAGGCCTGGGTTAATGATCTTAAAAATTTTCTCACTATCTGCTACTCTATGTAAATCTTCCCTAAATCAGTTAGACTATTAGTGAGCTGAGTTAGATGAGCATACATGTCTGATATGGATTCATCCGGTCTCATCCTAAACATTTCATATTCTATAGTGAGCAAGTTGGCTTTGGTTTCATGTACCTGAGAGGTCCCTTCATATATTACCTCTAGCCTATCCCACATCTCTTTGGTAGTGGCACATGTCGACACCCTTGAGAACTCCACCAGATGTAGAGAGTACTGCATTATGTGCTTGGCACCCTAGTTGAGTGTTGATCTCCATATTTGCTCATGTGTCCAAGTTTCTTCATCTTCAGGTAGCTCATAGGGACCCTTGTTTACTAGTCACCACATCTCATGATCTTGAGCTCTGATGAACACCTGCATGTGAATTTTCCAGTAGGGAAAGTTAGAACCAGTGAAGAAGGGTGGCCTATTAACTGAATGACCCTCAGGCATATGACCCTTTGAAGCCATTCCACCATTTCTCTCTTGGTCATTGGACCACATCATGAGAGATTGGCTTTGATACAATGTGATGTGTGGGAATGGCTGATCTAGAGGGGAGGGGTGAATAGATCAGTTTCTCTTTTTCGGATGAATGCAATGGAATAAAAACTAAGTGACAAATAAGGCAAGGTAGAGGGAGAGATTGTGTGCAAGATGAAATGATATAAATGAGAAGCAAGCCTAAGCATGCATCTAGCGCAATGCAAACACACAAACAAACCACAGAGACAAAGATTATTAAGGTGGTTTGGACCCTGACCAGAGTCCTACATCCACCCCCTCACTCAAATGAGTGAGGCTTCTCTATTGTAACTGCACAAACCTACTGATACACAGCTTAAAGGCACACAAGGCCTAACCACACATCAGAGCACACCCTCTACCTGTCTTCCTACTACAATAGGTAGGGACGGTTCACCAAAGACCAGAGCACACCTCTATCTGTCTTCCTACTACAACCAGTAGGGATGGTTTACTGCTGATACACAGCTTACAGATAGATGTTCAAAATGAAAGAAAGATAACAGAACACATAATGCAGATAAGATGTGGGAAACTCAAACACAATGTAAAGTGCCCCAGTCTGAAATCTGGAGGCCGCTATTGGCTTCTCCCAGATGGTTGCATCCTCGGAGAGTGCCTTCTCTTATGCCACAAACAGCTGGACTTGTAGCTTTTTCTTCTCTCAGGATGAAGAAGAAGTCTGGATGAAGGCTTCGGACTTCAGGCTTTCAGGTTTGCAGCAACTGGCTTACAGCTCTCCTCCTTCTTCTATTTCTCTTTCTCTACATAGCTCCACTGCTCTTCTCTCCACTTCGAACCTTCTATTCTTTCTACTTGTCTCTCATCTTCAGATCACATTCCCCCATGAGCTCTTTTTGGTACCAGCATATATTCTCTTTTTGCATGTAAGGTACAGGGTACGTAGTCCCTATTTAGGTAGAAAGAAATCTGGACCATTCATATCGAAAGAGTGCATCTAGATCCTAAGAAGGGTGACCACTGATTGGCCCAGAAGTGATAAGGTTTGCTAGCTTCCCATTGATCTGCCAATGAGCTTCGTATGGTACAAGGCAAATAGAGCTTCTTCTTTCTCAAGGCAAAAACCATTCTGGATGAAACCTGTCAAGCCCCAAGCGCGGAAGATTACCCGGAAGTGACGTAACGAGTCTATATCATTTAAGTCATTCAGAGTGTAGTACATTCGATACAAAGACAGAGCGTGTAATATATCAATAACCCAATTCTTTATTAAATCATATTTCTTCCCAAATAGTATGACGACTAAATAAGAAGAAATTACAATGTTTGACTCAAGAAAATAAAAGAGAGTAGACAAGACTAAGAAACTCTCGACGCTTGGATGGCTCTAGACTTCACTCTTGCTCATCCCCATCCGTATTGGTTTCCTCATCAGACTTACCTGAAAAAGAGGGGAAAAACTTTATGAGCGAACGCTCAGTAGGGCTAAATCTCAAATTAAGAAACTACTACTATTCATGTTAAATTTCATAAGAAGGAAAGTACGACTGGACCTAAGTCATCATTCAATATAGCGCCCCTGTCTAGGGCGCTATATTATGAAATGGAGCCTCTTCCAGAGGGCGCCATTTTCCCTGTGTGGAAATTTTCCAGTAACTTGTTATATAAATGTAAATGTGGAATTATAGATTAAATGCCTCACAGAGAAGGTGTTGTTTAATAAAATGAAGGCACCTTCTAAGGCGCCATTTACCTGATTCCCTGTTTTCTCCCAAGTTTTCCTGTGACCCATACCGAGGGTTTTTCTGGCACTACATCTCTGTCCGTAGATATAGTCCCATGTTTTTTTCGTTGATTCACGCTTACCCACTCAATTCTAGGTGATGATTGAGCCCTCTGCGAGATATTCCTTCCTTCGGACTGGTAATTTCATCATAGAGACCTCCATTAGTCTACGCGAAGCCTTGGGTTCTCTCAAGGCCACCGAGCAGGTTGTACCAATAAAACCCACAAACCCCTTTTAAATGCTATGTCACTCTAAAGAAACATGGTAGGGTAGCCCTCACGGTATGCTATTTAGCCTCTATGAGAAGATTTCTTTGAGCAAATGGAATGGGTGACCCTTCCATTGCCATCAATTGAGGATTGAGCACCCCTATTAATAGGCACCAATTCTTTCTACCTTGTCATGTCCACAGAACAAACAACCTTCGGTAAGGGCACTTATTCTAAAAATGAGGGCACCTATTAGGGTGCCAATTCTACCCAATTTTTTGATATGTGTCATGTTGTGCATAGTACGTCCCTACATAAAAGTTCTATCTTGAATTCCATTCCATAAGATATACCATTAAAGTTCCTACAAAGTTTGTTCCTTTGGAATTCTACATTGGCTCTAACTATAGTGGATGTCTAAAATATACATGACTCAATGCTTGCGCATATACGACCCGATCTGGTCCTGAGAGGAGCACCCAAAAGTACTTGTGGCCATGGGAGCTATATTGATCACGGTGTGGCATTGCACCAAAGTGCATGACTTCTTGGATTGACATTCCACAACTCGTATTTGACTTGACATGACATGACTTGTGTGGCCCAGAATGGGTATTTACCTGCTTTATAATATGATAGTCAATTCACTTGACATGACCCGATATATTTACATGCTTACCCATCTTGATGTTTGTAGTCTACATGAAATCTTGCTAAGTTCACTTATTGTCTCTTACAATACTCTCTCTATTGTCATTTTCATGCGTACATGCATAGCTATACTCGCATTCATGCAATATGTAATTACTTTAAGCAAGCTAGTACTTGAGATATAATTCCTACTGAGCATTCGCTCACCTAGTGTTTTCCCCTATTTTTCAGGTAACTCAGATGACGAAGCTCATTCGGATGGGGATGGACATGAGTAGAGAGCGTAGAGCCATTCCAACTGTCAATATAGTTATCTAGTCCTATCTTTTCTAGTTTCTTGAGTCGAATCATAGTAATTTTCTTTATTGAGTCAGGAGTGTTCTTAGTTCCTTTATGCAAATTATGTAATAAAAATTACTTTGAAGTTTATGATGAATAAAGGATTGGGTTATCTCTACTTTTGCACACTCTATCTTTGTGTCGAATACACTTGTGTTTCGATTGACATGATTGATATAAATTCGTCACGCATACCGGGTTCCTTCCGCGCTCGGAGCGTGACCAGATTTTTCTTCATGTATTCCAGAAACAGTGCCTTGATCATGCACAAGCTTTGATCTTCTTTCCTTGGGAGGAACTGCAACTGCTTTCACAGATAGGACGTCCATCGATTGCTGCTCCTCTGGAGCCTTCCGCTTCCCCCTACTCTTGGTGGCTGGAAAAGACATAGTGGATATGGGAAGGAGACGAAGGCTAATAGCACTGGTTTGAGATGAATGGAGAAGAAGAATGGAGTGAGCAAATTTTCACACAGGGTGAGAGAGCGAGGACGACTAGGGTGTGTCGATGTGAAAGGTTTGGAATGGGATGGAAGCCTCGATCTGGATGAAATGAGATTGAACGGTGACGTAGACGCTAATATAGGGTAGAGTTTAGATATGAAATTTTGCCAACTTTACCAATTTTAAGACTAGTTCCCAGATTACCCTTCTCTTTAAGTTAAAATGCCTTTCTTTACATTTACATGGTTTTCTAGTCAGGTATTGTATCTCGATCCCTTATCCCTTAATGCATTACTATATGTTATCTATGCCATATTATCTCGAGAACTGGCTGGTCATTCATGTGTTCTGGGATCTGATGTTCCCCTAAAATAAAAATGATGATGATTTAAGTGCACAAGTTTAATCGTTAGATAGGCCATTAGGTTGGAAAAGCTTGGGGACGACGGTTCTATCTCGCACGCCGTGGTTGCAGATGGTGTCCTGACCCTAGTTTCTCTGGTCTAGCAATACTATTCTCGAGTATCTTGTTATTTTTGCCTTTTCTTCGCATTCGTTTTAAAGATTTCTTTTTCTTTAGCCCAGCATGCATCATTTACATCTTTGAGCATTCACGTGCCTTCGTCTACCTAAAGTGTCTCAGTGAAGGTGAATCGTTGTGTTCATGATCTTGAGTAAGGAGAATCATTTCATTCTGAATCAAAAGGTTTTCGTCGGTCTACTCGTTCGGCCTGCTTAGCTGAAGATTCCTGTTTGGAGTTTAGTTAATCGTCTCTTTCCTTTTCATTGTTCCGGCCGCTGGCCGTGTTTTCCTTTCCTTAGCTGTTAGTTCCTCCAAACAGTGTCATTTGGTCTACCATTCCTTGGTGATTAGTCTGAAGTTTTTCGGAAGATTCCTATCACTCGTTGGTTGAGGACAGGTGTCGTTTGCCTTAACGCCCACTTTTCAATCCACTCCGCTCCATCTCCGCTTCATCTCCATGTTCCATTTCGCTTTCGCTACACCTCCACTCGCTCCCTTGCAAAGAGGACGTTAAGGAGGGGCATCTGTTGACACCCGTTTTATGACCAATAAGTTGGGTCATCTCCTTACTCATTTTAAATGATGCTCCGGGTTGTTCACCATTGTAGAAGTCTTCTTTGGTCAGTTAGAGGTCTCTTTCATGGGTCATTGCCTTCCATGGTTGGGACTAGTTCTTCATATTGAGCCTCTGGACATTGCTGGGCAATCTTCCATTTCATTTGTCACCCTCTTGTCCATAACGCATCATGATTGGCACGTTATAGTAATATAACGCCCCGCATAAGATCTGTTATAGTCCTTTCACCGTCTCATCCACCGTCTCTCCTACCATCTCATCCAGCATCTCATGTTGCGTCTCTGTTCTTTAACGGATCTCCATCCATCCGTCATTTCCATGGCATAACACTCCCAGCATGGTCCGTTAACTTCTCTCAGAATCAGAGGCTTCTGTCTCATTCACCATCTCATCCACCGTCTCTCCTTCCATCTCACCTAGCATCTCTATTATTTAACGGACCTTGGTCTATCCGTCATAATATCGCATAAAGCACTACACCTGGTCCGTTATACCCCCTCAAAGGTCGAGTCTATTAGCTCCTCCACTGACTTCCTCATCGTCTCAGCCATCGTCTGACTGGACGTCTTCATTTCCATAATGGATCACTTCCATCCGTTATATCTTAACTAACACCCACTTGTTTCTACCCGTTATATCCTCCAGAGTCCTAAGTCTGAACGCTTCGCTTGTTGTTCTTATCTTCTATTGGATAAGGTCATATAACGGATTGTATATGACGCGTTATATTAACTATGGTGGTCTATCATGGATGCGTTATGTCAAGCAGAAGAGTTTTAGCAGAACTGCTCTTCTCTGCTATTCCGTGGACGGATTAAAGAGTTTGATATCTTGATTTCTCCCTCAAATCTGATCCTTAGAACCTTCTGTTTGTTTCTATAGACTCTTGGGAGCATTATCTTCAAGAGTTTGTCCATAATCCTCCTACTTTTTAGCTGTCCTCTCTCCAACTCGCCTCAGGACTTGGAGGGTCTATAAATAGAACCCTTGTCTTTAAGGCTGAAGAGAGGAGATTTCTAGAGTTCCCCACGAAGTGCTGCTAGATCCGGGAGCTGAATCTATCCAAGAAAGGCTATATCCCACGTCCATCTTCTTCCCAAGTCCAAGGAGTATTAGCTTAAAGGGGCTAGTTCAGTCAAGTTCATCTTTTTAATTGATTTCTCCCTCTTCTAACAATCATGGCATGTTCCCTCTTCCTCTCCCATGTTCTCCTCTATGTTGCATGCATCTAAATCTCTCCCCATCTTTTAAACACCCCAGAGGGGTTAAAAAACCAAACCTTCCCAGTATTCTCCCATCCTTTTGATGTTCTTCAATTTTCTTTGTGGATAGTTGCTACACTTGAAAGAAAGCTAATCCGGGTGTTTTTGTTTGTGATCTACACTTTTTACAGGTTTTACAGGCTCAAGGCACGAGGCCCAAGCTTCCTGGCCAGTCAGGAGGCGTGGAGATCAAAGTTTCCCACTTTTCTCTACAGTAGACACATAACGGATCAGCCAAGGCGCATTAAGGTCGTTTAATGTATCATCACCAGTCTGTTAAGTGTTCCTGAGTTGTAGATTTCAAGCTCTGATTTTCTTTCTCCTGCGGGCGGGTGCATCATCCTCCTATTCTAAGATATTCCCCAAGTCTTTGGCTTGTTGTTTTACCTTAGTGGCGATCACGTTTCCTTATTTGGGCAATAGCTCTCCCTCTCCATTACTTTTCTTTTACTTGTTCCACCATAGGGGTGTGTTTACCTCCTTTTGCTCCACGCTCCGGTGTGTGTTTTATTTTCCTCCTTAGTTTAGTTATTGATCGAGAGTGTTTGCCCATGCCTAGAATCATGATGATTGCATAGGCAGTTGTTATGCTTATTTAGTGGTAGATTGATCACTTGGTTTATTTCTGCACACTATTCATCATCTTGCAATTAGTAAATTTTTCATCATTCATCACTCATAATATATCAATAGAATTTTTTGGCGATCATGGTGGGACAACTAGTGCTAATCGTGCCTCTTGATCTCCGTTAAACCTGCCATCTATTTGTTCCTTTCTCTGCCATTGTTTCCCCCAGATTTTCCTTTTATTTCCTGTGGTTTCTGGTTCCCTGGCTCATTTGGTGGTCGCCTCCTAGTGCGTTGTGTCATTATAACGGCCCACTACTAGTCCGTTAAGGATTTTTGGCTCTCTGCTTCATTTGGCACATGCCGCCTAGTGCGCTATACTACTATAACGGCCCATATCTGGTCCATTAAGGTCTTCTGGTGTGATTTTCTACAATCGTCATTCCAGCTATAGGTACGCATCCTGAGGTGCATTTCATTTCCACTGTTTCTGCAGTGATATTCCTGCTTGGGTGCTGCTTGTTCTCCTCTTTAGTTGCCTTGCATATTCATATCATTATGTTGCACATTGATTGTTAGATTCTAGGCTAGAATTTGCATGCACTCCGGTACACATAGGTCCATGCATTGATATCATACTTTAGATTGCATTTTCCTACCTTGGTGTGTGGACCTCTCGTCTCCATATTCCTTGGAGCCGACTAGGAAAGCGCACCCGGGACCTCCGTAATTCCCCGTGGCCGTGGATTCCCACACGGACGTCGGGTTGGTTGTACCACTTTCTACCCCGTGTCTAGGATTGCATAAGTGAAGGTGTGGTCATCCTTAGAGTCAACCAAGCCGCATATCCTCTCTCATTAGGAACCTATTGTTGAGAGCACAGTTTTAATTAAATCACTAAGGTTGTAAGGGAGAAACAATTGAAAAATTTTGAGCATCATTTAAATAACTTGGTTGGTCTTGAGTGTCATCACCCTCTCTTCACTTACATATTGTTGGAATCATCTTGCTTATTGTGTGTTTATTTTTGTGTTGTTTGTATTATTCTAAGGTGTTTTGAAGTTGCATGTGGAGTTACTTTCGTCCATTCCAACCATCCCCTAGAGTCGTGTCCAACTTCAAGATTTATTCAAATCCCCTTTTCGAATTTCCCATGGCTTCCTTCAATCCTCCCTGTTCCCAAGAGGAATCTCTTCCTCAAGGACTCCTAGAAGATCCTTCTAGAGTCATCTCCTTCCCAGCAGGAGAGGGGTCTGCTCCTCCTCCGCCCTCCATCCTTATGGAGGGCGCCCAGTCCACCCCATCCTTTTCCCCTCCTTCCGCCAATTCCATCCTTCAGATGATGACCCAGTTGGACCCGGCCCAACTTCAGGCTATCTATCAGGCCATGCAGGGGCCCAATACCCCACCCTCCATGATTACGCAAGGCCTGTCTAATACTGCCATTCAGCATACCCCGATCAATCTTACTCCGGTCCACCTTAGGACCATTGCCTTTTCCAATCTTGAAACGGGCCACTCCTCGGCATCGGCCCAACCATCTTTTGACAAGGGAAAGTCCACTCTCCCTTCCTCTTTTCAGTTGGATCACCATACCTCTAGCCCATCAGTACCACAAGTCTTTGTGGGCCCATCAGATTTCTGGCACCCTCAGCAAGGGGCAGCCTAGGTCCACCCGAATTTGGGTCATCCGTTGGCCCAATATCCCTCTTATGGGCTTCCTCCCACTCAGGCTACTTATCCTTCGGCACCGTCTTACGAGCCACCTCCTTCAGCTGCTTTGCCTTCTGCTCCCCAGGTCCTACCTTCTCCTTTCGCTACTCCTGCTCCGTTTAGGGAGCAGGAGCTCCTTGATAAATGGGCCACCATGCAACAACAACTCGACTTCCTGCAAAAGTAGGTTGGCCCACAGTCTTTGGCCGATGTGCACGTTCCAAGCATCCAAAATATCCATTTTCCCCCGCAATCTGAGCTCCCTAATTATAGGAAATACGATAGGAACGGTAATCCCTATATTCATGTGAGGGACTTTCTATATGAGTCGGCACAATTCTAGTACGATGATCGCCTCATGACGTATTTGTTCCGCCAGTCATTAGACGGAGTTGCATTGGAATGGTTTTATTCTCTACCGTTGGAAGATGCCGAGAGCTTTAAGGTAGTCAAGGACAAATTTATTCAGCGGTTTCAAGGAGAGAGAGAATGAAAGCTGAAATTTGGGGAAGCGAGCTTATAAGTTGAAATCAAGAGGAGTGGGATTATAATCCTGAATCAGGGGAAGTGGGCTTCTAAGTCGAAATCAGGAGCAGTGGGCTTATAAGCCTAAATCAGGAGGAAGCAAACTTCGATGAAAGGTCTTGGCCACCAAATTGGATTGATTGTTGTGGTGGGGTGGGTGGATGAACCCTGATAGTGGGCTTAGGTCGAAAATGGCTAAGCTGAAGGATAGAGTAGTTAAAAGTTGTGATAGCAGCTTCAACCGAAGTGGCTAAGCCAAAGGATAGAATAGTTGAAAATTATGATAGTGGCTTTGGCCGGAAGATAGAATAGTCAAATTATAAGGTAGCAAGCCTTGACTGAGATGGCTAAGCCGAAAGATAGAATAGCTGAAAACATATGTTACCAAACTTTAGCCTGAATGGCTAAGCTAGGAAAATAAGATAGTTGAAAATTATTATAGTGGCTTTGGCAGGAACAGCAAAGCCAAAGGTAGAATAACTGAAAGATATGGTAACAGCTTTGGCCGAAATGGCCAAGCTAGAAGATGGAATAGTTGAAAGTTGTAATAGTAGCTTCGGCCGAAATGGCTAAGTCGAAGGATAGAATAGCTGGAAGGTATGGTAGCGGGATTTGTCCGAAATGGCTAAGCCAGAATGTAGGATAGTCGAGAAATAAGGTAGTAGGCTTTTGCCAGAATGGTTGAGCCGAAGGATAGAATGGCTAAAAAGTATAATAGTGGCTTTGGCCGAAATGGCTAAATCGAAGAATGTGATAGCAGCTTCTGTCGAGATGGGTTAGCCAGAGCATAAGATAGCTGAAAATTATGGTAGCAGGCTTTAGCTGAAATGGCTAAGCCGAGAGATAGGATAGCTAAAATGTATGATAGGTTGTTGAGCTTGCAAACAATGCTAGGTGACTTTGACTGGACGTCAAGGCCAGAAAATAGGATATCGAATATTGGTAGGATGTCAGGCTCGGAAGTAATGTGGGATAAATGTTGTCTCGATGGACTATTGATGTCAACCAACCTGACTCAAACAGGAGGTCTGGGTCAAGGGAAGAATATAGATGTCGATCCGATGAGATATCAGAGTCAACAAACCTTGCTCAGATGGCAGGTCTAGGGCAAGGGCAGAACATATAGATGAGGATGTCGACCTGAGGGTACATCGAGGTCAACCGACCTGGCAGAGACGTGAGGTTTAGACCAGGGCAGAATACTGTGTTGCATTCTGTGTATTTTGATGATGTCAATGCAATATGGTTCATTAGTTAATATAATAAATCTTAATTGCAGGCGTTCTATTTGCTGGAGCTGTGCCAAAGAGGGAGAGGAAGTTCTGAGAAATGACAGACCAAATTCACTTTCAAACAAGGTGGAACTTCCAGAAGTAAAGACAAGAGAATAGGTGTTCTGATTGCCATAAGTGTGTCAAAGTAGGATCACCACTGCCTCGATGCAGTCATGCCTAAAGAAGCGATCTCCAGAGTTCTGCATTGACGCAACAGAGAACTTTACTGAAGTATTAAGTCCAAAATCAGCTCTCGAATCACACCACGTCGAAGCATAAGAAACTACCTCGACGCACCAAGTCAAAGGCCAGCATTCAAAGTCTTCTGTTCAAAAGGCTCTACCTTTACGCTGCACCGGCGCAACAGAGGAGTACATCGACGCACTCAGCTCGAAACCAGAAATTGGAACTTAACAATGTCGAAGCATCAAAGAGCTACATCAATGCACCGAAGGCCATGCACTCGAAGATAATTGCCTAACAGCTCCTTAGCTACACTGCATCGACGCAGCAAGAAGGCACATTGATGCATCTTCTTCCAACTTTCAATAGAAGTACTAGCGACAGACTTAAGAGGCTAAGGGTAAATAATAAATGATTAAGGATGAAAATTAGACTTCTTTGGCTGACAAGTGGACCCGAAAGTCTGAAGTGTATCTGAGCTCATGACACCTTAAGCGGATCACGTGCCAATGATCTCAAGCCTTGGCGCACATAGTTCAACCCACGTGGGTGAGTTCTAGAAGATTTAGACTAACAGAATATTCCTTTTGCCACCTGGACCAATGATTTTATTTCGGCTATGGATTGGATTTTTTTTAGTGGAGGATGATTTCTCTACTATATATATCAGCCGATTGAAACCTCGAGTCTTTTCCTTATATTAAAGTGCATTTGAGTCTTTTTCTTTTACTTATGTAATTCGAGTCGACATATGTAATTCGGGCATTTGATTATCAATAAAGATCATATTTTGTCAACATTGTCTAGCCTTGTGTTTGTGTCTTATAGTTTGCTTTGATTATTCAAGACTGTTCGTTGCCACGTTCCGAGCAATGCGTTCCGCTACTATCGGTTCGGGACGTAACAGAAATGTTGTTCACTAATAACCCAACATTCACCCCCTCAAAGGGTAAGGCTCCTAAGGAATGCAGCGCCACAGGGAAGGAGGTAAATGTCATCGATTTCTCTCTCACAAATGGCTCCAACGAAACGGCGACCCCAAGTAACTCAGCAATAAGTCCGAAGGGAAGACATCTGCAAGATCGTCAGAGCGTATGAAAACTCCTTATTCTTTTAAAAAGAAGCATACCAAGAGACTCTTCAATCTTTGCCTAAAGAACAAACTAATATCCCTGCCGGATCCTAAGAAACCGGAGGACGTCAATAAATCTGATGACCTTAATTATTATGTGTATCATAGCATATTTGGTCATACCATTGAAAACTATTATGTTTTAAGGATGAGGTGGAGAAGATGATCCAAAACCACCTCATCACAATGAAAAGCTCTTTGGTGGATCCCCCACAGCCCCATGCTTGGGATCGACTGACTTGGTCAGCCAATGTAATTCACCATTTAGTCAATGGGACCCATGTGGCAGCAGCCTTCACATTCCCTGAGTTGGAGACAGAAGAAGCTGGCCCCACCCGAACCAAACGCACTGTGTGGTATCTAGGCTGGAGGCCCTCCTAGTAATGCTCCTTTCTGTAGGAGAACACTAAGGAGGTATCCGACCGCCCATTAAAGGAAGACCGGATCATGGCACACGACCCACCGGCGACTTACACGGAGGTTGAGAAAAGACATCCTCGTTATTGCAAATACCACATTAAGATATCCCATCTGACGAGGAAATGCAAAGTCTAAGACTGCATCGAAATCCTCATCCAAAGAGGGGAGATCGATGTCCATAGGGGTAGGATGACAAGGAAAAACCTTCGATAGACTGTCAAACATGTACTAAGTCAAGGTCCTCCTCCAGAAATCGGGAACCAAGAAGAAAGCCTGATCTCCTGTGCTCAGCATGGGATAATCCTTGAAATCGACTCCTCTATGCCCCAGAGAAAGGATCCGCTGACGTTCTCAGTCAACGTCGTGTATGCATCGACTTCTCACATGTCTGCCAGGCCAAAAACACAAGAGGCTGGTCCTAGCTCGGGTCAATCCACGACATGGTTCCCCGAATGGCGGCCCTAGCAGGACTTAAAGTCCTTGCCCTTTCCAAAAGAGGAAACCTAGAGGCTACTCAAGATTCCTCTGGGCGGGAAAGAAATCTTGGTGCATGATCCTCCATGATGCCACCCTAAAGCAAATGCCAGAAGCCCGGGGCGGAGCTCACTGCCTCACATGTCAGCAAAGAGGACCACGCGGCCTAAAAAGAAGCCCAAGATTCTCCTCAACTATGAAGAAAGAGTTGTCACCGGAGTCAAAAAGGAGGAAAGTCTCAAGTTGAGCGCTGAACAAAGCCTAAAAAGCAAATCTCAACAGGAGGGCCTCAAGGTTAATATCCGGCGAAGCCGAGAGAGCCAAGCCCAGCCAAGGGATCTCAAGCTAAACTCCGAGCAAAGCCAGAGAGGCAAGATCCATGAAGAAAGCCTCAAGGTACATGCGGAGCAAAGCCAGAAGAGTAATCTTCAACTGAAGAACCCTAAACTAACCTCCGACTCCAATCAAAAAGACAAAGCCAAACTTGACCTCCCTGAGCAAAGTCTCACACCAAGACAAGAACCGGCAAGCACGAATCCTCAAGTGGCTCCAGCACCCCAAAACTTTGGCCTTTACATGGCCGAATTTCAAGAGTTGCAACCAGAAATTGTCAGTCAAGCAATTAATGCCACATTTCAAGTGCATGAAGAAGAGGCCGGCTAGGTCAATGTGACCCCGAAAAAGCATGGTCACTCCAGGCCCCCGAAAAGTAAAGGCAAGTTCAATGGCTCCAATGTTGGGGGCATCTCCTAGCCTATGGCAAGGACAGATGTTCCTTCTCCCATTGAACTAGCGCGAGCTAAAAAGCAGGAGAAGAACAAAAAGAAGAATTTAAGGAGAAAATATTGTGTTGAATACGTACTTAATGCATGAGAACTATCTTATTCCATGATGAAGTAAGTTTTTCATAATTTAAATTTAATATATTACATAATTATAGTTATAATTTACGTGTTATTTTAGATGCCTCTGAGAGTACAAAACGATGATATTGGATGGTAGCATTGTTGAATAAATGTTGTTTTGATGATGTCTCACTATAAGTCATTGATCAATTAATTTAGAAACTCATGAAACATCTTTTGAATGACTAGGTAACAAGTGTATAAAGGAGGTCGACCTCACCATGAGCAGGGTCGACCTCAGTGCTTCTACAAGCAGCCCGTGTGTTAAAATCATTAAAGTAGTGTCGACCTCAAATCCTCAGGAGGTCGACCTCAAGTCCTCATAGAAGCTGTTATAGTAGATCGTCACAAGGGTAGTGTCGACCTCAGTCTCTCATAGTGTCGACCTCAAACCCTCACAGCAAGCAGTTCACCTACTGCTCTTCAAGGCTGCTCCGACCTCACAGTAGAGCTGCCCCGACCTCACCTCAAGCTGCCCCGACCTCATCTCACACTGCTCCGACATCAGCTACAAGGTTCGAGCAGATCATTAAGATAGGTCGACACTTCCTTCTCAGAAGGTCGACCTTAGGCCCATTTCAGAAACCATTATAACTGGCAGTTTCTTAAGACAGGTCGACACCATTCTCACAGCAGATTGACCTCAGGCTCATTCCAGAAACCGTTGTAATCACTTATTTTCAAAGCAGTGTCGACCTCACCTTCTCAGCAGGTTGACCTCACTAAAGGGTAAACTCAAAAGGCTTCTGACAGATCTGTCTTTTCGAAAATAGTCAGGATTCGCTGAGTAACGGGATGCACTTCACTTGAGATGTGAGGTGGTTCGCGTTAAAAGGTAATATCTTGACTAACTCTGATCTGATAGAGTTCATTCATAAAAAAAAGGGGGGAGACTAGAAGAACTTAACAGAGCAATGGCTCATGCCCACTGAGAAACTGTCACCCTTCACCAATGAAGTGGTAGTGGGACAGGCATGAAGTGACAAGCTATCTCTGATCAAAATGAGGCATGATAGATAACTGTACTAAGTAACTGGGATATTTGCATCTAATAAATGTGATTCTTCACGTAAAAAGGTGTATGTTTATCTTGACTGTCAGCTCGGCCATTGTGAAAATCAGAAGTGCAAGTTCAGAAAAGTTCTCAATATTCCAGCTTGTTTGACTCCAATACTCATAGTAGTCATTCTTAGAAGGTCACTAGGTCTCATAAGTTAAACTAGTTGGGGTTCATCCAGGTCTTTGTTCTATTATGTGCATCAACTTTAGTAATCTTATTTTGAGTACTCGTTTAACTGCTCCATTCCTGACGCAAGTTCTTGACCTTAATCCATACATTCATACTCTACTCCATGACATATTTTAGCAGGGAGATAACTATTTTGAGGGTTGTTCTAGTCATTTCCTAGAATATGTCTTAGTTCTGAATCCTTTCCTTCTGAGTTTTTCACCACATCTCAATTTCTTTAATGCTCATTCCATAGTACCCCTCATGTTTTTGCTGATGTCAAAGGGGGAGAGAGAGTTAGTATGTCATAGATAGAGAAAGAAAGTTTTTGCTGTTACATCATGCATCCATTGCATATCATGTTGACCTCTATATATACTCATTCTGTACTTCTGTTATATTTAAATTTGCATAAGTTGCCTACTCAAATTTCGTGTCAAAACTGTGAGCACAATAACTCCATAATCCTAAGTCTTGAGTGCCAGCAAGATATCTAAAGATACGCTTGACAAAAGTCAAGTGAGATTCTCTAGGACTAGATTGAAACCTAGCACAAAGACATACACTAAACTGAATATCTGGTCTAGATGCAGTTAAGTAGAGTAATGAGCCAATCATACCTCTATATTTCTTTGCATCCAAAAGTATACCTTTTTCATCAGCATCCAGTGAGGTGGCAATCCCCATAGGAATTCCAATTGGTTTGTAGTTGGTCAGATCTAATCTTTTCAGTAGCTCCTTCACGTACTTAGCTTGGTTAATGAAGCATCCTTCATTGCTTTGGTGTATCTGTAGGCCGAGAAAAAATTGAAGCTTACCCATTAGACTCATCTCAAATTCATTAGTCATGAGTTTAGCAAAGTCCTCACACATCTGAGGTTTGGTGGATCCAAATGGCCCAGTTGGATTCGACCCAGCTTCAGATTCTCCGCCAAGCTTTACAGGGGCCGAACGCCCCATCTTCTAATCCTCCCCAAGGTGTGTCTGCTACTGCCACCTCTTTGTCATTGGTTAGTGGGCTAGGGGCCTCGTCTGCTGCTCCAATCGATCTCACCCCTGTCCAACCCAAGATCCTTTGTTTCCCCAATTTGGAGTCGGGCCAATCTTCTAACTCGGCCCATCAGATTCTTGATAAGGGGAAGACCCCGCTCCTCCCTTCTGCCTACATGGATCCTTATGGGACCACTTCTCCAGCGCCGTAGGCTCTCGTGAGCCCGGCTGACTTCTTGTGCTCTCAAGCTGGGGCTGCCCACTTGGCTCATGCAGATATGGGTCCGTCCTTGGCCCAATATCCCTCTTATGGGCCTCCCCCTCCGTCTACCTATCTTTTGGCCCCCCTACACCGGGTCCACCCTTCCAATTTTGCCTCCCCCATCCTGGGAACGGGAGCTTCTTGATAAGTGGGCTGCCATGCAATAGCAGTTTGACGTCCTTCACTAATGGGTCAGCCCACAGTCCTTAGCAGATGTCCTGATTCTCAATTTTCACAACATTCATTTCCTACCCCAGTCAGAGCTCCCCACGTACCAAAAGTACGATAGGAATGGTAATCCCTAGATCCATGTGAGGGAATTTATATATGAGTTGGCGCAGTTTCAATACGATGATCATCTCATGGCGTATCTATTCCGTCGCTCATTGGATGGGGTTACTTTGGAATGGTTCTATGCATTACCTATGGAGGAGGCAGAGAGCTTTAAAGTTATCAAGGAGAAGTTCATCCAGAGATTCTAAGACCGGGTTGGCCCGAAATATTCCTTTACTGATTTGGTGGCCGAGAAAATGAAGGCCGATGAAGATTTTGCAGTATATGCTGATAGGTGGAGGCAGATGGCCTCCCGCGTGCCTGGGCAGATTTTGGAGGAAGAGAAAGTCAAGCTTCTAATTTTCAATGCCACCCCTACTTTACGGAACATTCTGACCATGAATGACATCTCCAACATGCACTAACTATATAATAGGGCTAGGTTTATCCAGACCCAGTTCAAGGACTCCCCCATTCAGACTCTCTTCGAGGCCCAGAAGCCCAAACCCACCAGAAAATCCCAGGGCCCAGTTAGCGAGGGAGTCCAAACAAACGAACAGGTGCAGACTGTTAGTTTCCCCTACCAATCCGCGCCACCTCGTTTCCAACAACCTCCCCGCAACCAGTTCACCGCTCCACCAAATGCCCAACCATCCTTCCCTACCCCTCAGCCACCACAACAGCCACAATAGCTGCCACAATACCATAACGTTCCTCCTCCAAATGGCTATGCACCTGCACGCCCGGGTCCTAAGAGGGCCCATTACCCTCCCCTACCTGAAACCCTTCCAGATATCTTCTCTGCCCTCATGTATATCGGTGATCTCCAACTTCTTCCAGAATGGCCGAACTGGAACCCGATCGCCGACCAGTCCAGATACTGCATCTTCCATCGGTAGCCTGGGCATACGATTAAGAGATGTTATCAGTTCAGGGATCTTGGTTATGACTTGCACAAAGGATAGCACATCGACTAAGCTGAGATGCACAAGTTGATTACGGAGATCAAGGAGAGAAGAAGGCAGGCACTGAGGCCGCAGTAGCCGGCGCCGTAGCAGCAACAGCAATAGCCACAGTAATCGCAGCCATAGCAACAGCAGTAGCAGCCTGTGCAAGATTTAGGGATTCATTAGAATCTGAAGCCAAACCATCCACCCGCTCCACAGCCTCAGCCGTCGACACCGGCACAGGTAAATATTGTTCACCGCCTAGCTCCCAATGCTAGGTGGACTTTTGATGATGATACTCCTATTCACCACCTGGCCCTCCACCATACCTATAGTGACTCCCCTTCGCCTCCTACCCCCGCTATCATTCGACCCACCATCGCAACCTCTGCCACACCACCTAGCCCTTCTAGACCTCTCATTTTACCCCCCCACATTGCCCATCACTTCACCCATCCTCACGCCAGCGCACGTCACACCCCCCATTGCCACTCCCTTGCATCAACCATCACCCATCATCCTTCTGGTGGGGCCCGTTAGGCCTGCCCCCACCATCGTTACCCCCACTTCTACACCCCTCACTCACCCCACTAGGCCCATCAAGTCAATTAGGGTGTCAGAAAAACACACACTGTTGGCAGATCAGAAGATGAAAAATGAGTAGAAAATAAAAGAAAAGAAGAAGAAACACAATCGGGCATAATATTACTCCAGATGAAAATCTGGGACCTTTTCTGATGGACAACCTTAAGACTCCCAGTTGAGTTTGAAAGAACAACCCTCACGTTCAGTCACACAGAGCTCTCTCCCTATCTCATGGCTACTCTCTTCTCATCTTCACACTCTTCATCTTTCTCCTCAGGTGCTCTCCGAGAATACTCCCAGCTTCTCTTTATCTGAAACTCACACGAGCAGCTCTTTCCTCCTTGAGCTTTCTCTCTACATCTTTTCCAAGGGGAATGGGTGCCATTTATAGCTGAGCAATCTTGATAGAACTTAACTTCCAAGGAGTTCTTTGATTGGTCTGAAGATGGGAATGGAACCTTCTGTCTGGGCACCTTTCCAGAGAAGTGATCTGATTGGTCCATTGAAAAAAGAAATGTTTCCTATCTTTAGATCTTTTCAGATCTGTCTTTGGATTGACCCACAAGAAATAGTTAAAAAAAATTGTCCTAAGACCTTCTAGAAGCCTAGGTTTGAACCCCAGTGCCAAGGGCATTGACATGGAACAAGTTGTCACGTGACTACTTAAGTTGTCACGTGCCTGGATGACCTATTGGCAGACTGCACGATTTGCAGAATTGAAGACAATATCATCCAACTAACACCCCAAATCAGTCAACTGAACTTCCCTTGGGTTGACTGACTTTAGCATTTTTCAGTCGACTCAGTTTGGGTAAGTCGACTGAACTCGTTGGTTGTTGCTGCTACTATTGTTGCTTGCTATTGCAGTTGTTGCTATTGCTGCTCGCTGCTAGTGTTATTGCTAGCTTAGGTGCTGCTATTGTTGATGTTGTTGTTGTTGCTAACTTTGCAGAAGCTACTGATGCTGGCCTTGCAGAAGTAGTTGGCTGCTGCTTGTTATTGTTGCTACTATTACTTGTGTTGTTCTTGCTGGAGGCTACTGGCAAAATAGTTTGTCTGCTGGCTTGGAGCTTCAAACAATCAACTGACTTGATGCTGGCCTTAGTCTTCCTGATCTTAGCAGCATTTCATCGAACACTTGAGTTGACTTGGTTAGCACTTTGAGTCGACTTACATTCTTCTTGGTTGCTTGGATATCAGTCGACTTCATGAGAAATCAGTCGATTGGCGCTCATGTCTGTCGACAGTGTTTTACCTAAGTCGACAGATTTTAACATAACTCTGTCGACACACATACTACCAGCTTCATTGATATCTGAGGACTTGACTGAAGGTTGTTGCATATTCTTCTTAGTTGTTGAGCTATCAGCTGAGAGCATCAGCTCAATTGTCTAAGTCATCATCCAACCTTAGTTGCCTTTTTCCTTGCATCAATTGTCCTGAAGCTTGATGCCGGTGGCTTGGTCGATCGACTGAGTCAGTCGACCGAAGCATAAAACTCAGTCGACCTAAGTGAATATCTGTCGACTGAAATTGATATTAGTTGACTGATATCTCACATATGTCGACTGAATCTGCCTTGTTTCTGCATATGGTCGACTAGTTTACCTGATAATCAGACACTTAGAAGATTTATCAGAAAACTTCATGCAACTCAAAGGTCATAGTTAGACATCATCAAAACACATAACACAAACAAGGTGGAATGTCCTGAACGGGCCTACTAGAAGACCCTTGAAATGGGGTTTGAGCCCGTTGTGGTGTGAAGTGGGAAGAAAATTGAGGTTCAGTAGGAACTTTCCCCCAAGAGGCCATAGTGACTAGATCCTCGGGAGTGTAACGGGATAGAACATTAGTTCTTGATCCTCACATGGCGATAGTGTAGGAGGCCTAAGGCTAGCCTAATTGTGATCACTACGGGATGATGCCAAGTCCACATGGGCGGCTTCATTAGGTGAAGTTGAGAACATGCCTATGAAGGCACCTGGGTGACTGTCCTCTATTTCAAATAGAGGATTAGTCTTAAGCACGGACTCGCATTAAGGAGTGAATTCCTCCTCATAGTAGGGGTTTGAAAAGCCACGCTCCATTAGTCAAACAATCCTACTCGGTTTTAATGTTTAACCTTAAGATTTAAGCACGTCATCCAGAGGATGTGATCTCTAGAGCAAACAAGGTTTACACAATAGCGCCCACAGTTTTTTTTATTGCTCGCACCTCGCGATCAAGGATCTTTAAAGACTTTTGTTCATATGTCAGATCCTTTTGCATCACTAGGTCGCCATGATCTATGACATGTGATGGATCATGAACATACTTCTTTAACATGGATATGTGGAACACATTGTGAACCTCAGATAATTGAGGAGGCAAGGCGATACGGTAGGCAACCTCGCCAGCTCTTTCCAATACCTAGAAGGGACCGATATATCTTGGTGTAAGTTTACCCTTAACACCAAATCTTCTAATACCTTAGCCTGGGAAAATCTTGAGAAAGACGTGATCTCCAACTTGAAATTTGAGATCTCTCCTTCTTGTATTGGCATAAGTATTTTGCCTAGACTGAGCCATTTGAAGTCTTTCCCTAATAAGTTGAATCTTCTCTGTGGTAGCCCTTACCATGTCTGGGCCTAGTTTTTGTATTTCACCAACTTCATCCTATCATAAGGGAGATCGGTAACTCCTTCCGTATAAAGCTTTGAAAGGTGCCATTTGAATACTTGCTTGGTAGCTGTTGTTGTAAGCAAACTTGACCAAGGGCAAGTAATCATGCCAGCTTCCACCGAAATCAATAATGCAAGCTCGTAGCATGTCTTCCACTACCTGATTCGTTCTCTCGATCTGACCATCCGTCTAAGGATGAAAGGCTATACTAAAGTTGAGTCTTGTCCCCAACGAATGTTGTAGACCCTTCCAAAAGTGAGAAGTGAAGCGAGGGTCTCGGTCAGACACGATTGAAATCGAAACTCCATGTAATCTGACTATTTCTTTGATGTACAAGGCACCAAGAACATCGACTGACCATCGACTCTTGATTGGCAAGAAGTGTGTTGACTTGGTCAATCGATCTATGATGACCCATATTCCGTCATAACCTTCCTTCGATTTAGACAGACCCATAATGAAGCCTTTACCGATATCCTCCCACACTTAAGAATATCCAGAGGATGTAGCTTACCGGTAGACTTTTGGTGTTCTGCCTTGACTTGTTGGCATGTGAGACAGTGAGACACAAAGTCCACTACTTCCCTTTTCATGTTGGGCCACCAAAAGGTCTGTTTCAAGTCTTGGTACATCTTGGTTGATCCAGGATGAATTGTGTACCTTGATCTGTGAGCTTCTTCTAATATCTTCTTCTTTAGTTCCGGACAATCTGGTACACAAGTTCTTTCTCGGAATAATAACCTTCCATCTGATGCTAGCTTAAAATCAGGTTATTGTTCCATCTTGCCCTTGAATTCTACCAATACTAGGTCATTGGCTTGGAGTCCTTGTATTTCAGAGAGTAGATCCGGTTGTATCCTCATGTGTGATAGAGTAATACACCTGTTCTCCTTGTCCATACTTATATTAAGTTTAGAAAATTACTCCGACAACTTCCACTCTCGAATTATACAATTGGCTAGTAAGGCTCTTGGCTTTTGGCTGAGGGCATTAGCTACAGGATTACCCTTTCCAGGATGATACTATATAGTGAAGTCAAAGTCCTTGAGATATTCAAGCCAACGCCTTTGCATCATGTTCAGTTCCTTTTGCGAGAAGAGATACTTCAAGCTCTTGTGATCGGAGTACATGGTGAATTGCTCTCCGTAGAGGTAATGTCTCCAGATCTTCAATGCAAACACTACTGCGGCCAATTCTAAGTCATACAATGGGTAATTTTTCTCGTGCTTCTTCAACTACCGGGAAGAGTAAGCTATGACTCTTCCTTGCTGCATTAACACACATCTGAGGCCAATGCCAGACGCATCGGCATATACCTCAAATTTTTCCCCTTCAGTTGGTAATGACAATACTGGGGCTGTGGTCAAGTGATCTTTAGAGCTTGAAAACTTCTTTCACAATCTTTGCTCCATTCATAACGAATCTCCTTGCGGGTCAGCCTAGTAAGAGGAATGACGATCTTGGAGAAGTCCTTTATAAAACACCGATAATAGCCAGCTAGACCCAAGAAACTATGAATATCGATAGCATTGGTCGGTCTTTCCCAATTCTTCACAGCCTCTACTTTTGACGGATCCACTGATATTCCATCCTTGGAGATCACATATCCTACGAAAGATACTTCCTCGAGCCAGAACTCACATTTGCTGAACTTTATATATAGTTGATTTGTCCTCAATATCTGTAATGCAATCCTTAAGTGTTCTTCATGCTCTTCCTTGGTCTTCGCGGTCACAGCACCGCCACGCTACAGATCGCACAGCCAACACTAAGGAGCACCACCGGACCAACACAACTTCAAGATCCCTCACGCTCCAACACACCAATTCACACCCGACCCCGCACCCACTGGGGTACAAGGAACCAACAAGTCTGTCATCACCTCAGCTTCCTCGCAACTTCCAAGGGCACAACACACCTGGCACTCTCCGCACGTGGAGAGCCACACGATCCTCAACAGGAGGACCACAATCAACACCTACTCGGGTCGACAGCTTCTCCTACTACAGAACATAGAGCACTTCCTGCAGAATCCACCTCACACCTCATCCTCAGGCGGAAACCTCACCGCCAAACACAGTAGCCACACTCTTCCATCGTCCCCACATGGCCAGCGACACATGACCTTGAGCCGAACACTACGATACACACCGGCCAACGTCAACCTCAAAAACCAATGCCTCACCTGACCCAACAACAGCAACATTATCAAAAGGCACCTTACGGACCACCGCCAAGCTTCACCAACCAAAAATCACCATGCACAACAACCAACTCTCAGCACCCACGCACATACGACGAACCCTTGTACAGCTCCCTCCAAGCCAAGGGAACACCACAATCCAGACCGCGGCACCACCAGGATACACCCTACACCAACTTTCTCGAGTCTTGCCACGGACAAGCACTCCATCCATAACCACCACACCTCTCGATCGATCTCGAACCTCACGCCCGTTGAACAACCGACGCAATAAACCACCTCTCGTTCAGACACTTGACGATTCTAACGACTCCTTTGACCACTCAACACGGCATCCACACGAGATCTCCTTACCAATACTGACACCTCTCACTCCTCGGATCCACCTCCGTAACATCCATACCGACCAAGGTCAGCCAACCCCCGAGCCCACTCCTGAACACCGAACACCAACACCAAACAACCAGCCCATAGGCCACGACTTGACTCAATATCAGTCACTAAGTGGCTCCATCCCAAGCCACGCGACACCATTCAAGGGGAAAAATTGGCGCAACACACCGACACAACCGACCATTCTCACCACCGAGCTTCCTAATTCTCCGAGCTACCAGCCCCACTCAGCACGATACCGCTGCCCACACATAGCAGCCAAGACCATTCCCACATCCGAACACAGCTCTTTCACCCAATAGCAACTCTCCGCAACCAATTTCGGGGCCTCATGGACACGCTCACCATGAAACACGCACCAAACTCCACTCCTAATCCGATCATGGAGCCAATGGGTTACCAACTCACCACGCTTCCGCTGCGCAACTCTGCACTAACAAGGCCACAAGATGAAGGAAAACCTGGCACCTGCCAAGGCAATCCACCTACCAATGCAGGTATTAAACAATGGGGCACATAGAGAGACCGCACACCAGCCTTACAACATGACACCCAATCATGGCTGGTGACTCTACTCGCTCGATCCAACATGACCTGCCAAGACCTACGTGACAACAAATGACGAGGGACAACCACACAACCTTCACCGGCAACTCCACTGCTCTCACACACAATGCCTCTGAGGACTCCCGAACACACCTCAGGAAGGACACAAGCACAAGGAGACGCAATCATAATCAGAGAAACAACGGAATTAAACACAAGCACAACGCATAACAACCAAAATTCACCCACACCTTCCACGGAGTGAGCACGAAGACTCCTCCCGGTCAAGTGCCTCACGCACGTCGAGAACCTTAACTCACCAGGCAAATGGAACGCGAAAAAAATGGTTAGAACTGGGGTGGCCGCCATGGGCATTCTCGAGCAACAAGACCAATCTGACACACCAGAAAACACTCTAGCTCGACCCCACCCACGGCCCGCCTATAAGAAGCCTGCCACATCTCAAACACATTCCTGGCTACTCACTCCCACCAGGCTGCAGTGGTCGAACCACTGGATGCTGAAAAGATGCAGCGAACACGTACTCCTCTTGCTCCTGCTGCCTCCTGCCAGCCCCACTCCTTATGAACAACCTAGCCATCCGACCAAACCTCGACCTCAAAGGGAAGAGACTTGAACCAGGAGATGGAAGAGACACCACTGGCCCACTCAATGGTCCACCATGAAAGGCTGGACCCTGCAACAAGAAGCTTCCCAGCAAAACCTTTGCAACCTCGACACACACCATAGACCGAAACACCCATTTCACCCCATTCCTTCTTTGAGTTGAAGGAGTAGACCCATGCGGGCAAGGGCTTCTTCTATCTTCAGGCGAAGAGGGGGAGGAGCTGCGTGTATCTCTCTACTAGAGACTCTTCTCATAAGGGGTAGAAGACCCAATTTTTCTGGGTGGGCTCATCGAATGGCGGTGCCTCTTGGGGCTTCCCGATGGAGCCCAACTTCCATCTATCTCTCCCCCCGAAGCAAATGGCGGTTTCTCCGGAGTTAGAGGAGGAGATCAGGATTCTTCAAGAGATTCGCCAGTCGATTGTCGAATTGATGACGACGGCTAATTTCGAGGATTATCCCTCCCAGGCGGTACCACAGCATGGCAAGGACCTTAGGGTCTTACATTATGCCTTTGGGTCAGGCAGGCGGGCCTCCTTTTGAGGGTTTATTTTCTATTGCTCATATTCGAGGCGGACAGACCACGAGGGGGAGCAACTGTTGGAGCAGGAGACCGTCGACTTGGAGGAGGCGCCTGCTCCATGTGAGCCCTGATCCTTAGGGTTCCCCTCCTGTGCCCGAGATAAGGGCAAGCAGAAGTCCCAGGATGATGTCCTCGAGCACCGTGGGGCCAAACGCAAGGACCCTGGGGAGCGGCTACTATTGTCCTCCATGAAGGCCCTGATGGCTGAGAAGAAGAGGCTAAAGAAAGTGGAGATTGACTGCCCCGTCGAGGAGGGTGTCCGCCTAGTTGAGGGACCATAAGTTGAGGAAATCCACCCTCTGGATCACCCATCCACTAGGCCAGAGGCGGCTACTGTTGGCGAGAGAACTGCCGCCGAGCCTGATAGGAAGTAGGCACAGGCGGTCAGTCCCGAAGTCCCAGTCAAGGCTGAGGGGGTGCGAGGTGAGGTAATGACCCAGCCTAAATCGAGTGTTGCTGTCCCGAGAATGGGGATGCTCGGGGAGGATGTCCCAGTCTCGACTCTTCCAAAATGAACTCTTCCCCCCTCAACCAGTGCCTCCGCTGCTCGAGCCTCTCTGTACCAAAGGTACCGATCCTTGGCACCTTCATTGGTTAGGGAGGAGTTCAGGTGTAGTCCCCCCTCCCTGCTCTTCGAGAAGGTGATGGAGGGTTGCTTGATCATGGCCCAACTGGGGGCCGAGATAGTCGACCTCTTCGCACGACTGGAGAGTGAGGAGAGGTCCCTCTTTGGGGTCCATGCCGAGTCCGATCAGACGATCAGGCAATTGACTTTCGGGCTGGAAGTCTCTCGACGGGAGGCGGCCTCACTTAAAGCACAAGCTCAGTCGAGCCAGGAAGAGGCCTGGACACTGGCCGAGCAACTGGCCCAAGCTCGCTACATGGCCGACCTGAAGAGCAAGCTCTTGGAAGAGGAGAGTCAAGCTCGGGTCGAGCGTTACAAGCAGTGGAAGGCCTAGCGGGAGGGGCTCAACATCCAGGTCCGAGGAGCCGGGCGAGAGTGGGGGGAAGTCGACGTGGTGCTGATTGAGGCCGAGGTGAAGTTGTTCGAGGCCGAGCAGAGGGTGGCCAAGCTTAAGAAGTGAGCAGAGCAAGCTGGGGCAGAGGTGATCAATTGACATAGAAGCTCGGAGGATTATCATGCAGTTCTTCAGAAGGCCTCCTTCTCGTACTACGAGTCAGGCTACCGTCGGGGGCTGCAAAAAAGATTAGACCAAGGCTTCCGTCGAGTGGTCATCGAAGCCCAGTAGCAGGTGCTCGATGAGCTTGTTTTTGCTTCTGGGCAGCGTTACGACTTGGACGAAGATATCGTAGAGTCTCCCTCTCTGACGTCGAGTGAAGGGGGGAGAGAGGATGCCTCCGCTTCAGTAGAGGGATTGCTGACTCTAGTTACCTCAGGAGGGCACACGATCGGGGCAGTTCCCACATGAGTGGGGTCAGTGCTCGGACTGGCCACCACCGAGGATGCCGGGGGCAGATCTCCTGGAGTTGGAAGTCCTTTGTTCGTCGAGCCTCAGGGAAGGCCACGGGCCTCTCGGAGTCCCCCATCTATGTCGACTAGGAGGACCTCGAGCTCGATGTGCTAGTTCTTTTTCTTTTTGAATGTTACAATGTATAAATTTTGCTCTCTATATATAATGGCAGCATTTTTCAGGGTCTGGATTGATCGTACCTTGCCGCCTTTAGCGCGATTTGACTATCGTATCTGCAGTTGCCAAAAAAAGTGGAGATTTCACACGTTTTGCAAGGAAGTCAATGCTTCTACCGTCCCCAACTATCTAGCGTGAATTAGCAACCACCAACGCCTTGGCCTCATGAAAAATCCTTGTGGAAATCCCAGCTGGGAATGGAATTGAGATTTCAGAGAGATGTCTCTTGACATACCGACACCTAGCATACTTCGACCATATAAATGTCCCATTGAGAATTTGCCAGTGCTGTTTGGTGGCCAAGGCTACCTGCATATCTTCAAATTTGTGGATGTCAAGGCCTCCCTCCATTATTGGTTTCTGAATACAGTCCTAGGAAACCCAATGGCGTTTCCTCAGGCCATCATTCCCTCCCCAGAAGAAGTTAGCACAGAGCCTATTCAGGAAGGCCAAAATGGTTCAAGGAATGCAGAGAGAAGAAGCAATATTCATAGGTTGGCTATGGATAACAGACCAGATAAGCACTGCACGTCCAACTTGAGACAGGAATTTAGTTTGCCATCCCATTAGTTTGGTATTAACTTTGTCTATAAGAAACTTGAAGTCAGCAACCATCCTTCTACCAGGCTTAAGCGGGACACCCAGGTACTTCATCACACTAGTTTGCTGACGGAAGCCAATTAATTGGTGGATGGAAGAAACAAGGCACCATGGAGCTTTAGTCGGCAACATGAAAGAGCTCTTCCCAACATCGATTAATTGACCAGAGCACGCCTCAAAGGATTTCAAGAAATTAAGCAGCACCCAAATATTCCTACAAGCTCCATTAGAGAATATCAATGTATCATCTGCATACAAGAGATGGCTAACAAGTGGGCATCCCTTAGGCCCTTTGAAATACTTGATTGTCCCCACCTGGAATAATTGCCGAAGTCCCCTACTAAGCACCTTCGAAGTAAGAATGAACAGGTATGGGGCAAGCAAATCCCCTTGTCTGATCCACCTAGATGATTTAAAGAAACCCGCAACCTGACCATTAAAATTAACAAAAAATAATGAATTAAATAAGAGCATGCCAATGTAGGATAAGAATCTGTTAGAGAATCCAAAGCGGTGTAGAACAGCCAATATGAAGTCCCACTCCATCCTGTCGTACGCTTTGGCCATGTCCAATTTAGGATAATATTGTGACCATATGTCCTTCTATTAATGTCCTTCATCAGCTGGGCAGATAATGCTATATTATCGCCAATGTGACTTCCTTTTACAAATGCAACTCGCTTAGGGGAAATAGGAGCAAGCCTAAGATAGCAAATTCTAGTGATGATCTTATACACAAAGTTACACAGGCTAATAGGCCTATAGTCATTGAAGGTCCTTGGTTCAGCTAATTTAGGCACCAAGGTGATGATGGACAAAGAGACTCCTCGCGGGAGGGGAAATCCTGCAAAAAATCTTGCACAGCAGAGATAACATCCTTGCTTACAATCTCCCAACAAGTAGTAAAAAATACTCCAGTAAACCCATCTGGGCCTGGTGCACTTGCTCCATCAAAAGACCACACAGCTGCTTGAATTTCATGTGCACTGGGTGTCACACAGAGAAGGTCATTATGCTCTACAGGGACTAAAGAAGGAATACACTCCAAGAGTTTGTCATCTAGATCATGTCTTTCCAAAGATAGGAAAGATTGAAAGTAACGCAAAGCTTGATCGCGCAACACTCCCTAATCAGAGCACCAATCCCCATCTTCGCCCACTTTCAGATGATGAATATAGTTGCTTGATTTATAATGCTTAGCCCAAGCATGGTAGAAGGGCGTGTTCCTGTCACCGCTATCAATCCAATCCTGCCTACTTTTTTGATGCCAAAAGATTTCCTCCACTTGAAGAGCCTATCGCATCTTCGCATTCGCATTATTCAGAGCACCGCGATTAGCTGGAGTGGGATCAGCATCAAATGCCACTTGAGCAGACTGCACCAAGAACTCCGCTTGGCATACTTGCTAGCCTACATCACCAAACACATCTTTGTTCCATAGTCTCAGCACTGCCTTAAGGCTTTTCAGCTTAACCTATAATCGAACAAGCCCATTGGGGTGATTACAATCGAAGCTATCCCAAGCCTGCTTAACAGTGAAGGTAAAACTTTTGTGGAGCGTCCACATTTTCTGGAAAATAAACCGGCCTGGGACGCACCTCTCCTGTAGGGTTGAGATAGATAGAGGAGAGTAGTCCGAAGGGCCGTGTAATAAGTGCATAACTTGAGTACGAGGGTGGGCTTCTTGCCAAAGGGAATTAAGGAGGACCCTATCCAACCTCGCACAAATGGAGTTGGACCCAGTTCTATTATTAGGCCAGGTAAACCTGGGACTGGAGAAACCCGCATCCCAAAGGCCAGTATTAGTGATAAAAGCTTGAAACTCTTCCATATCCTGCAATAAACAGCATTTAAAATAGAGTTAAAGTCTCCCCTAAGAAGCCAGGGAGCGTTGAGAGTCCCAGCTAGTTCCTCCAAATGACCAAACAAATCGCGTTGGTGAGTTCAGTCGCAAGACGCATAGATCACAAAAAAATAGCAGGAGAATCCTTCTCCAGCCCGAATGCTAACCATAACACACTGATCCAAGGAAGCCACCACCTCGATGGAAGAAGATGACCACCAGAAAACCCATATTTTAGGAAGATTACCATTAGCAGTAGTCCAACTATCCATCTTTAATAATCTACCTAGTTTAGGTGCTTTATCAGAAACAAGCATAGGTTCAGGAATTGCCACTATAGCAGGTTTAGTGCTAGCTACTAATCTTTTAAGACTACGATGGGAAGCAGAATTCCCCACACCATGAATATTCCAAATTAACAAAGAATCCATCATAAACCAACCTGGGGGAGACAGTCGAATGACTTAGCACGGGAGCGTGTTATGATACCTCCTATGGAGGGGTGCTTCAAGTCATCTCCTAGCTGTCGTATATCACACTGAGGCATGAAGGCATTATCTACCATACTAGCTTGGCCCCCGTGGTGCTCAGCATCAACCTTTAACAAACCACTAACCTCTTTACCCTCAATAGAATGAGAGGGAGAACCCCGAGATATGTCCACGAACCTCGACGGAACATGACCATCAATGTCGACTTGTGCAGTCACTTGAACTATCTGATGCTGATCATTAAAGACCACAACTGAATTAGAAGGGGCCCCATCCATCTGTGGTAGCGCTTCCAAAGATGCAGCCGTTCCCTACGAACCCAGTGACCTGGGTACATTCCCCAAGAAGGAATCTTCCGCTGGGGGTACGCCCTCATTAGAGCCCTCTAACGGAACATGAGGTACCTGAACTACAGGCGAGTCCTCTTGGAGTATTCTGTGGTCGACCAAACCATCTCCTTGGTCGACCAAACCTTTTGCTGCCTGATACGTAGGAGGGCCCCCCACTGTGACACCACCAATATCAGAAACTAAACGACCAAATGCATTATTGACAGAAACAGTAGCATGCATATTAACATTTGTTGTAGTATGGGCTGATCCTTTGCACTTCACCTCTTGCCACTCCTGCTTATCCTGAAGGGTACGTCCAACTTGAGCACCAGAACATTTAGAACCACCTCCACCCTTGAGCTTCTTCTTGCATGTATCCTCCCCATGACCAATCTAGCGACAGAACTTGCAAAGGATAGGAACATGATGAAAGTCCAAGGATAGATTCATATTATACCCAGTGAGATGGGTAGGCCCAAGGGTTAAGTCCTATAAGAACATTAGTTAAACATGACACTTGATATTATAGCTAACAATAATACTTAGTATGCTTAAAATTCCCTTGTAGGATCATGGCTGCGGAAAGAGCCCAATGGCACGAGATGCAGTGCACCGTGCAAGGACTTACACAGGTGCTACAGCAAGTGGCGCAAGGCGGTGCTCACTGTGGAGTGGGTAACCTCCATAAGGATTTCCGCAATATGAACCCACCAAGGTTCACGGGCTCGACTGACCCTGAGGATGCCGAAAACTGGCTACAAGAAATTGGAAGAATTTTTCATGTGATTCAATGCACGGATGAAGAAAAGGTTCCATTGGCCGCATTCCAATTAGAGCGGGGCGCTCGATGTTGGGGGGAGTCTGTAGAAGTGATATTGCCCGATGACCACATCGCATGGGTGAAATTCGTTGAACATTTCAACGAAAAATATTTTTTCGATCGCATTCAAGAAAAGAAGGTCACGAAATTTACCGCATTAAAACAATGTGCATTGAAAGTGACCGAGTATGAGGCCCAATTCTCAAGGCTGTCCCGATATGCACCCCACTTGGTGTGTACCGAGAAGATGAAGGTGAGAGGGTTCCTTAACAGGCTTTGGCCCCAATACATCACCCAACTTGCACCGATGGACATCAAAGTCTATTCGGAAGTGGTTTGACATGCCCAATTGCTAGAAGACGCCACCGAATTCTCTAAAAGGATTCAAGGCAGGGACAAGAAGAAACCCGTCACAAGCCCGGGAAATTTCAAACCGGCATTTAAGAAGAAGCGGCCCTACAACGGAGGGGAGTTCTCCAAAGAAAAGTGATTTCAGAAGAACAACAAGCCATTCCCCACCGTCACTATGCCTTCTAAGGAAGTGTGTAAATATTGTGACAAGGTCGGCCACAAGGCCAAGGAATACTGGAGGAAGCTAGGAGCTTGTCTTCGATGTGGAAGCCAAGCACAACGAATCCCGGATTGCCCCTTGATGAATGAGTAAGATACTAAGGATGAGAAGCATCCGGCAAAGAAACAAGGTCGTCTGCAAGCTCTCCAAGAGACGGAACCAACTAAAGGTGGAATTGTGGAAGGTACACTAATTGTCTGCTCTAAGACTGCTAAAGTTTTATTTGATACCGGAGCAACTCATTCATTTATTTCTAAGAAATTTACTGTTGCATTTTCTAAGGAGCCCGAATGGTTAGATTTAGTCATCTCATCAGCCTCTTGGGTGGCGTCCCCAGGTCTTGGTATCGGTTTACCGGTACCCGGATCTCTGGGTCGTTACACTTGGGAGGCTAGAAATCTATATAAGGAGGTAGGTTTCAAGGGAGGTAAGCCTTTAACAACCATTCCCATCAACCCTTTGCCATCTACCCTTCTTAAGTAAGAAAGAGATTGTGGCCCTATGTAGGAGGGCAAATCTGTTGTACCTAGGACGACGGGCAAGGTCTTGGCAGGATCTGGGGTGTGGATCTGATCCCTAGATCGAAAGGAGGTGCCTAGGAGGATCTGGGATGTGGATATCATCCCTGGATCATTGGTTGAACACTTCAAAGGTAGGCACCTAACCTCAAGCTTTAGGGGTCAATGATGCATTAGAATGGTTTCAGAATATTTTCTATATTTTAAAGAGGGACTAAGGGCATGTGCGGACGACCATCATGTTCATTTTCAATTTTTATTTTTATCAAATTTTGGGCTTTAATGAGTTTTCTCTATGTCTCTATCGAAGTATAGTCCCTGGTAAGGTCAGAATAGTCACCAGGCAGGTCTGAGAAAGTCCCAAGTAAGGTCTGTGCACATGGGGCAGGCCATGGAAATGTTGAAGCACATATAGTTTAGACTCACGGTGAGGTCAATGCACCTGTGGTGAAGTCCCAAGTAAGGCCTGTGCACATATGGTGCAGACCCAAGTAAGGTTGATGCACCTATAGTGAAGTCCCAAGTAAGGTTGATGCACGTATGAGGCAGACCCAAGTAAGGTCGATGCACATTTGGTACAGGCCAGCATAAGGTCGATGTTCATTTGGCATAGGCCAGTGTCAGGCCGATGCACATTTGGGGACAGGCCAGTGTCAGGTTGGTGCACATATAGCTTAGACTCTGGATAGGTCTGCACACATGGGGGTAGGCCATGGTAAGGTCGATGCACATATAGTTTAAACTCATGGTAAGGTCGATGCATATATATCTTAGACTCTGGACAGGTATGTGCACATTTAGGCAAGCCTTGGCAAGGTCATTGCACATTTGGTCCAAGCCTTGGTAAGGTCAATGCACGTTTGGTCCAAGCCTTGGTAAGGTCGATGCACATTTGGGTAAGTCCCTGGCAAGGTCGATGCGCATTTGGGCAGACCTTGGTAAGGTCGATGCACATTTGCTCTAGGCCTTGGTAAGGTCGATGAACATTTGGTTAAGTCCGAGGCAAGGTCGATGCACATTTGGGCGGACCTTGGTAAGGTCGATGCACATTTGGTCCAGGTCTTGGTAAGGTCGATGCACATTTGGTTAAGTCCCAGGCAAGGTCGATGCACATTTGGGAAAGGCCATATAAGGTCGATGCACATTTGGGATGGGCCAGTATAAGCTTGATGCACATTGGGTATAGGCTAGTACCAGGTCGATGCACATTCGGGAAAGGTAATATAAGGTCGATGCACATTTGGGATGGGCCAGTATGAGGTTGATGCACATTTGGGGATGGGCTATATATGGTCGATGCACATTGGGGAAAGGCAATATAAGGTCGATGCACATCTGGGATGGGCCAGTATAAGGTTGATGTACATTTGGGAAAGGCCATATAAGGTCGATGCACAATTTGGCATGGGCCATATAAGATCGATGCAGATTTGGGATGGGCCAGTATAAGGTTGATGCACATTGGGTATAGTCCAACACCAGGTCGAAGCACATTTGGGAAAGGCCCATATAAGGTCGATGCACATTTGGGATGAGCCAGTCAAAGGTCGATGCACATTTGGGAAAGGCCATATAAGGTCGATGCACATTTTGGAAAGGCCATATAGTTGGATGCACATTTGGGGATGGGCCATATAAGGTCAATGCACATTTGGGAAAGTTCAGTATAAGGTCGATGCACATTTGGGGATGGGCCATATAAGGTCGATGCACATTTGGGGATGGGTCATATAAGGTCGATGCACATTTGGGGATAGGCCATTTAAGATCGATGCACATTCGGGAAAGGCCAATATAAGGTCGAAGCACATTTGGGGATGGGTCATATAAGGTTGATGCACATTTGGGGATAGGCCATATAAGGTCGATGCACATTTGGGATGTGCTAGCATAATGTCGATGCACATTTGGGATGGTCCAGTATGAGGTCGATACACATTTAGGATCGGTCAGTATAAGGGCGATGCACCTCGGCGACTTGGGCTTGAGTGTGTGGGTACACCCATGACGAGGGAAAGTGAATAGTGGTGGTCGCGGGGCGGCCAAGGGGTTGGCCACCCAGCCCATTCAGGCCCTAGAGTGTTGTGCTTCACCTTCTCTTACCCCGAGGTGTCCGTATGTGATGCGGTTTCACGGAAGAGGTGTCCGCATGATTCCTTGTGATTTGGGATTTCTGTGTGCGTCATCATGGGTCATCCCTATGGGAGTTGTGTCTATAGAGAGTGTTCTCCCCCGTCTGGGAATTATTGTTAGCTGAGATCCATTCCTACACGAGTTAGTAGGTCGATGTTCGCTGGTTCTCGTTACTGACCTTAGGAGGTTTTCCTATATCGGGCTGTGCCACTTCGTGGTTTCAGGGGTGCATGAGTTGGACCTTCTTCTGAGTAGTACTCCACTAGGCTCAACTTACTGAGTGTCATGCACGTACCAGCTGGGCTGAGAGCGATTGCTTACTGAGTGCTGACATGTTTCGACCGTGTGGTCGAGAGCTAAACCCTATGTGACGATTTTTAGACTAGTTACCGTAGGGCCCCTCATCTTAGCAGCCCGAGTCTAGCTGAGGGGAAAATCAGCTAGAGAACCCGACGTTGAGGGCATGGTCCGTGTGTGCACATAATGTTGGGGGCACTGGACCTATGCCGATGGTCATGACCCTAGCTAGTCCTTGTGTCGTTGCGACTCCACCTCACTCTTTGGGAGAGGCAGTCAGGTGTGAGCGTAGTGGGCGGTGTAAGGCGTCCGAGATGCATCCGACGTAGTCCCTTGCCTCACTCTCAGGGAGAGGAGGTCAGGTTATGGAGACTCGACGTGGTGTAAGTTGTTGGTGGATGCATCCAGTCAGTGCTAGTGACGGAGTACTTCAGTCACCGTGGGTTTAGTTTCTAATCGTAAGCCGTGGTTCTCTGGTGTAGAGATAGTGTGTTCGGACCTAGCGACTTTAGCATGCTTTCTCGCCTGTGAGGTCGAGATTTCCCGACAACGTAGTCAGGGTTCTCCGAGTAGCTAGGATAGGATGTTTCAGTGGTGTGATCATCGTAGTGGCTTCCGTCCGTGAGGACTTTTCCTACATTAAAGGTTTCATAGGCTCTTTTGGCAGTGCTACCGCGACCTTCCTTAGATCGGTGGTTCTGAGTCGAGTTAGAGGTTCCCTTGTAAGGGTAGGAGTATTATAAAGACTCTGTGGTTCTGTCATTTTACTGTTTTATCATTATAGCCACCGCCGTTGTTGCTGCTGTGTTATTTTAGTCGCTTCACCACTACTGTTGCTTTTGTTGTTTTCGTCTTTACTGCTTTCCTTTACTGTTGTTATTTCTCCTGTTGTCACCGCCACGTATACCCCTCAACTCTCGGTGATGATTGAACCCTCCGCGGGATATTCCATTCCTTCGGACTGGTGATTTCATCATAGAGACCTCCGTAAGTCTACGCTAGCCTTGGATTCCCTCAAGGTAGCCAAGCAGATTGTACCATAAAAATCCTATACACCGAGTCATAGTCATGTCCCTCTGAAGAAACATGACGATATAGCCCTCATAGAGTGCCGTTTCTGGCCTCTATGAGAATTAGTCACTTTCTGGAAATAATGTCCAAGAAAGTAGACACCAATTTGAATAGGCGACCGAGTGCACGGACGCCAATTCTTCGTGCCTATAGCTATTTCTCAGAATGAGCGACCACCATAGTGGACGTGAATTCTGAATTGGCGGCGACCATGATGGATGCCATTTTCCAGATTTTCTTATGTCTCGCATTTATACATAAGTCATCCCAACATGAATTTTGTCCTTGGAATCTGAATTCAGTGAATCTACCTTATCATCCTACAAATGCTTATTCCTTTGGAACTCTATTGGCTATAAACTAAAGTGGATGTCGAAATATATAACATGAACCAATGCCTGTGCATATAGGGCCCGGTCTGGTCCTGGGAGGAGCACTCGAAAGTACTTGTGCCCATAGGAGTTGATTGACCGCAGTGTGACATTGTACTGAAGTACTTGTCATTCTAGATAAATGGTATTACACTCACTCACTCTCTCTCTCTCATGACATTACTTGGTATTACTTGCGTGCATGACTCGTCATGGTACTTGCTAGAACTCTAAATAGCCAATATCTCATGTCATTAGTCTATAAACACATGCTTGATATTCTCCTTGCCAATCCAGAAGAAGGACTGCCTCCTAGCTGCCTCCGGGAGGGAGAGAAGTGCCAAGCCATAGGGAATCATGAGTGACGCCCTCATCACCTGATCCCAGGGCTGCCACGGCCACAGCCAGACTCCGATCAGCACCAAATTCGTACATTAGTACCACCATCATCAGTAATCGGAGGTGATCATGGCGACCCCACAATCAACCTGTTGTCCCTGTAGAACAGGCACCGAGATAGATTCAGCTTTGGCTTGCTCCCCTCCCCACCTGGCCGACTGAAAGCCCCTCCCTGCGCGGAGGTAGTTCTGATTATTAAAGATTAACCTCCGCCTTGAGATCCCCCCTCCTGCGTGAGGCATAGTGGTGTACATCATAATTTTTAGGTCGAAGCGACATCGACACAGCGTGTGGGTGCGTGCCCATGCCTCCCCGCTCGCCCTCGTCTCCGGTCGGGATCGGTGTCTTCACACCGATCAGGTGAGCACTGGGTCACACCCCTGCTGGTCTTTCCTTTGCTTAACTTTGTATCACTTTTAATTGCCCGTCGGACGGTGAGGCGAGTGCCCGGTCCCAAATTTTCATCAAATTGAGTGACCACCACGGAGTGAGCTGAGAGAGTGACCCTACAACCACGCCCATGGCGTGCTGGCTGCCCACGAAAATTGGGCATCCCAGGCCTTAGGGGTTCAGCCCCAGCTAAGCCAAATCCAAGGCCTTAGGGGTTCGGACCTAGACTTGCCAGTTGGCCTACGGGCAATTGTGTGTGCTATGCGAGTGAGCTCACCTGAGTGAGTCCGCCGTCAAAGTTGTATTGCCTGCGAGTCTAGCTCCGAGTCACAAACCCCCCTTAGCGTGAGTCCTTGGCAGTAAAAGAGGTATATCAAAAGACGTCACTTAAGTATCGGTTAGGCCGGTCTGGAAAGCAGTCTTTCTAGCGTCGAGGAAGCCTTCGGGCTCGTCCTTCACCACATACCCTTTGCTATCTTGGATTCATGATTTGGGCATCCATTTGGGCTCATCGCCCATTTCCCGTAGGTCGTCTCATGTCACCCGGAATGCAGAAGTGGTCCGTAAGTGACCAAAAAGTTACCCCGTGGTGGTAAAAATCTCCAAGATGGATGGGCACTCAATGAAGATGCTTTCTACAAGCGTAAAGCAGGTCCAAAGGCATGATATCCTATGCCGGGGTTGATATCAGCATAAAACCTAGCATATCTGCTCAACACCCGCGGAATGCTGGAATGGTCCGTAAACGGCCATAAAGATGTCCGATTAGGGCAAAAATGCTTCGAGGGATGGCCCACCTAATGAAGACGCTCCACCTGTCCACAAAGTGGAGTTGGCAGCATAAATCGACGTGTCAAATGCTAAATTAGAGGAAAACCTGAGTGACCCAATTCGGGTACCCATGGCACCCGAAAGGGTCCGTAAGTGGCCTAAAAGATGTCCAGCAAAGGTGAAAATACTTTGAGTGGTGGCTCACCCGACGAAGAAACCTCATGCGATTTCAAAGTAGGGCTGGCAGCACAAATAATAGTGCTAAAGGTCGAATCAGGACGAAACTCAACAAAATCAGTACAGGTTCGGCATGTGCCAAAAACCTCTGAAAATCCCAAATCAGGGCTTCGAACCATATTCCGGGGCCACTGCATCAACTTCCGGACTACTCTAGATAACAGGCTTCCACCAGAGCCAATTCCAAGGCAAAACGCCAAAACTACGAAACATGCCCTCCTTTGAGTCGACGACGTCGAGCTTACTGATCCGGTGACGTCCTAGCGAGCTGATTTGGTGGCGTCCCGGAGAGCTGATTCAGTGACGCCTTGGTCCGTGATTCGACGGCGCTTGCGAAGCTGGCGAATCGGCGAGGCCCCTTTTGAGCATGAGTTAGTGCTGCAAAAGAATGGGCGGGCCGGTGATTCGGTGGCCCCTCTTCCATCCCGTCGTCATGTCGATCCTCTATTTCCCCGATTCTCATATAAATAGGGATCTTGGCCCTCGATCAAAGGTAGACATGAAACAGAGAGCAAAGAACACTTACTCAGTGCACACAGAGAGAAGAGGAGAGAGAACATCGAGGGATAAAAAAACATGAGGAGGAGGAAGGTGGGTAGCAAGCTTGGGGTTTCGTGTGCTACACCATTTCCCCTTTGCCCCTTTGATCTCCCAATTTTTATTTACTACGATAAGAAATTCCTAAAAACTCCTAAGAAAATTTTAGGGGTGTTACAAGTCCAATTGTCATAGTCTTTTGTATCGTTGTTCTTTGGATTGTCCGGCGAAAATTCGGCAGTATCTCCCCTAGACCCAAAGTGTCGGGGGGTGTAAATAGGAGCACGTCCACGGAGAAAATCTGAGACGGCCCTGAAACAAGAGGGATGCGCACTGAAGCGGCAACATCCCTGGGTGGGCACGGAAGTGACAGCACCCATAATACCGATTTGGGTGCGACGATCCTGAGGGCTGGCCTACGAGGGACCCCGACATTCCACGGGTTGTCACGATCTCGTCGCCGAGATGTGGTCTTAAGCTATCGCCGCATGCTAGGCCATTGATGTCCACTCTTTTTTAGGGGGAAATCACTCGGAGTCTTGTGCTATGAAGAAGCGAGCCTCCAAGGATCCATGAGTGATCAAAACCCAAAAATCTAAAGTTTACAAAGACAACCGGTATTGCTCACCCCTTTGGCATCATGACCATGAAGTCGTTCCAAATCCCAAGGTAGGGCTTTGAGCAAATAAAGAAAAAGAGATCGTTCAAGGCTTCGGCATTCTAGATGTGGTCGACAAACTGGGGCCATACTCATAGGTTAAAATAAGCTCCGGGCCGGCGACCACCGTAGGAGCACCCAGATCTACGTGCAGACGGCATACAGAAGAAGGGAGAGAGGATCACTCGGCCGGTTGGGAGAGCAGGGGGGAAGAGGAGGAGGTTGACAAAATAAAGATCATATGCACGTCCTGCGCACATCTATTGAGAGAGAGGATATCATGCGCGTAAAAAAAATAATCAAGGAGAGGGGAGGCAACAGGATGAGCCAAATACACACACATACATATATATTCCAACGGAGCTACATGAACTCATGAGAAAAAAAAGGGTTGGGGTGAAGCCCCGCTTCTCATTGAGCTTTCAGCAAAGGATTTACATACAGACGATAACAAGCCTCAGGAAACGCATAGAAGGGGATGGGATAAAAGATGAACAAATTTAAGGACCCACCTTTTTACAGATGCCCCTCACAATTCCTCTCTCCCCTCTCTTTCTTCTCTCCTGCACCGGCTTTGGCTTCAGAGTAGTTTCAGAGTTCCAAAAGAAGGGCTTCGGCTGCACAAGGGGGCCTTTTATAGGGCCCTTGGAGCCCCTGTTCAAAGGGCGGGCTCTGTAGCTCCCCTTCCCTATTTTTTTTCTTCTCTTTTTTTTAATCACCTGCTGTTCTGTTGCCGCTGAAGCTGCCGCTGCCACGCCGCTACTGTCATTCGTGCTATTGTTTCCAGCAGTTGCCACGCCACTAGAGGATGCGGCGGGGCATGGGAGAGCGGCGGGGCAGGGGGAGGGAACCCCTCTCCCTACATGCCGCACCCAGCATGGGGACGTCATGTCCGCATGTAGTTAATTAATGTCACGAGGAAAAAGGTGAATAGTGAAAAACACGCAAAATTGGCGTCGAGAAGGAAGGCCGCAGATTCTTCGGTCGCAGCAATGGCATCTAGTGGGTTGGTCGCTAATTCCGAGACTGAGTACGGTCGAAGCAAAATTCGCATCCAAGATCCTGACGCCAATTAAAATTCGCGTCCATCTGAGTGGGCGCCAATTTAGCGAAAATCATAAAAAATCCCCCAAAAAAAGAGGAATTGGTGTCACTTTGCGAAGGCACCCATTAAAGAATTCGCGTCTGGTTGAAAGGGCATTGATTCATGTGAGCCGACGCACAAAAGGGTGGGTCGACCTCATCGAATCGGCGTCAACTCTAGGAGGCGCCAATCAAAGAATGGGCGTCGACTATTAGAGATGCTATATATATATATATATTATATTTTTAATCGCTAACAACCCCTCTCTCTCACCCAAAACGCTACGGATTAAGGGAAAACGTGGGAAAGGTAGTTAGGATCCATCCCCCTACCTCTTGCGAAGAAAATCGTCAAACAATAGCCACATTCGGAAGAGTTGAACCCCGAGCCCGCGAGCACACTATGCCGCACCACTGCCTTCGGCTCCTCACGTCTGTCCCCGCCACTCACAACCCACGCCGTCCCCCGATCTCCCCCACCGCTGACGTCTGTCGGCCGCCGGAGAGGTGGAGGGAGAGAGGGAGAGAAAACGAGAGGGTAAGAGAGGGAGAACGAGAGAGTGAGGGAGAGAAATGGTGGGGGAAGAATCATAATCATAATTAATTAAATAGTGCTTTATGTCCTAATTAACTACCCCATCCCCTATATTCCCGGATCTGGTTTCCTTGTATCATTAGTCTCTATTATTTTTCTTTTATCACTTATCCCATCTAATTCTATCAAAAAAACTCCGGGAGAGCATTACCGAGCAGAGGCATAACCCAAGCCATCTCTAGACCTCCACTCCCTGCACTGACACCCACGTCCATCGTCTGCCCGCCGTTCGCAACGCTTCGCACCTTCGACCGTCCCCATTGTCACCGCCAATGCTCACGCCGCCTGCTCACCCGCAACCATGAACGCCACGGTGCCCTCCACGTCGCCCCCCTTCCCAGTCGCAGCACACCCGGCACCAAGCCCGAACCTGCACGCCACGCCGTGGACGCCCTCCAGCGTCTCCCTGCCACCCTTCCGCGACCACCATGTACCTCCCCACAGAACAACCGCCCTCACGCTAACCTCTGCTTGCTCCCCTGCGAACTCCCCTGTCGGTCATCACCGTGCCCAGCCGTCGTAGCCTCTCTGCCAGCTACTGCACCGCCATCCCTCCGTCTGTGACACCCCAGTCGTTGCCGTCTCCCTCCTCTCACCTCTCCCTCTCATCACCACATGCACAGACACCCAGCAACTCTCACGCCCAGCCGCGAGGCCCTTCGCACCGTCGACGAACTCCACACCCCGCCGTCGTCTCCACTCTCACTTCCAGTTGCCGCGAGCGTCTCCCTCCTCAACCACTCTCATCGCCTCTGGTCGCCTCTGTCACCCTCTCCTCTCACTGCGTCCACACCGTGACCCCGAGCCCACGCAACCTCCTCTCTCTCTCTAAAACACACACACGCACCACCTGCTAACACACTAGCTCCCTCCCACACCGTAGCATCGGCAGCGTTCTCCCACTCCCAACCTCCTCTCACCACCTGCACTTCCACCGTCAAGCTCGCTACACCCCCCCTCTATCCCACGGCCAACTCTCCACCGACGCAACAGACGACCACTAGCGACCTCCCACACCATCACCGGCCCCTGCAACTCGCCCTCCTTCACTGCCACGTCGTAGCCCGCGTCACCTGCACCCCCGCGGCCGAGCTCCTCCCCTCACTCCACCTCTACAACTGATCCCCCCCTCTCTCCCTACACCTGCTCCACACAAACCCCCACCATCGCCGCGGTCGCACCTCTCCCCCTCTCCCTTCATCCGCGCTCTCCCCACGTCGTCGCTCCTCTTCTGCAAACACCACGTTGCCGCTGCCGTTATACCCACCCCCGCCGGCCAGCGACCCTCCGTCTCCCCGCTCACATCTGTGACCCCCAACTCCATCCTCACCTGGCATCCGTGCCACGCCCGCAACCGCCACACCCTACACGTCCGACCACCTCCCCCGCGGCCACACCCGATCACCCCACGACGCCGCAGCCACCTCTGTCCCCCGCCGTTGCAACCTCCGCGACAGCCGCCACCACCGCTTGCACACCTCCGCTCCCAGCCACGACAACCCCCCACCTGCTAACCCCACACCCTCTCCCCAGCGCAGCCACCCCAACCACCCCGCCTGCAAACTCCTTCTCTCTCCTCCTCTCATCACAGAACACACACTCTCTCTCTCTCTCTCTCTCTCTCTCTCTCTCTCTCTCTTTCTCTCTCTCTGTCTGTCTGTGTGTGTGTGTGTGTGTGTAACGACCCGGAGAACTGGATACCGGTAAACCGATACCAGAAATTGGGGAAGTCACCGAAGAGGCTGATGAGGTCCCATAAGGGTTGGGAAGTGTTGTTGAGGGGATGCATAATGAATTATAATTGCACACGCGTAGTATTAAATAAGGCCATAATTTAAACTTTAATGCGGAAGCAATTTAAGTATCAGAGTGATAAACAGTAATAATAGTCCAGATTCACAACAAACAAGTCCACTACTGAAACAAAAGTCCAAATGTACAACTACACTGGGCATATCTCGGCCAAAAGTACAAGAAAAGACTACTGACAGACAAACCGACTACTACTGGCAACTAAGGACGTCTGTCAAAAACTCGAGATACTCCGGAAGATGGCTGGGGCTGCTCACCTGAAAGAAGAAGGGTAAGTCACAGCCAGACTCAGTAGGGGTCACACAGATCCCTACCTCGCAGCTAAACATGCAAAAACAATTAAAGCATGCATTTAAATTAACAATCCCAATCCCCCTTTACCACCACAAGCAACATCTATCCCCAACCTGCCCAACCCAGTTCGCAGGCAGACCAGAGGTTCGTGGAAGCCGCATTGTCTCCAAGCCTTTCCTGAACCATCTGGTGGCATATCATATACCACTGGAAAGGTCTTCCAGAGAGCTTTCCAGGTGAGGTGGTTTTGTCATCATCCGAGCACCGAGCTGATCGTGGCAGCAATTCTTCCTCGACTGTGCAAAGCCACTTAGGCAGCAACCTAGAGCCTCAAAAAACATTTAACCACGGCTTCTCCTTAGCATATCTGGGCATCAAACTTATCTGGGAACATCCTCTACCAGTCTTCTTTTATCCCCAAGAAGCGGAGCGAAGTTTGGATCTCGGCATCAAGAGTTCTCAATTTTCTCTCTGAAGTGCGCCAGGTTGGTTCCCCAGTTCTTGAACTGTACCACTCCCACCATTCTGGCCAGTTCGATCATCCCCGACATCAGCGGAAGTTGCCGTCAGTCCCGTATAAAATAAGGCTCATTTGCGGTCGTATCGGTACCAGTCCTGCCTCCAACCGTGTTCGTGAAAGTCCGTGGCGACTTCTTCTTCCAGCAACACCACCCTATGAGCAGCTAGAACCCGAACTGTCCGGCTCTGTTCTAAATCCAGTACTAGCCAGAGACCTTCTCCGAGTGAATCAAGAAAATTCAAGCGTCTTCCTGGGTCAAGTGGGAGAGTTTTGGCACTAGTCTCAGGTCATTTAGAGTTCTGGAGTGTCCGTGACAGTGCCCTCTTCGTCCAACGGTCTAGTGGTTCCAGAAGCAGGTAGAACTGACGCCGTCCATCTGTTTAGTCTCTGTTCAGTCTTTTCCCCTCCCCTCGCTTGGCCAGCTGAAGGCCCCTCCCTACGTGGAGGTAGTTTTGGCTGTAACCCCTTAACCCCAACCCCAAGAATCCCCTCCTGTGTGAGGAGCAATGCATGTATTATTTGAACAGGGGAAGCTACACCGACGCAGTGTGCGGGGAACCCACACTCCCCCGCTCACCCTCATCTCCAAATGGGGTTGGTTTCTTCAAACCAACCGGGTAAGCTCTAAACCTTGCTCCCATTACTAGTATTTGTTCCTTTAATATCTGTGAGATTGCTCCGCTGGTAGCGAGAGAGAGCGCCCAACCCCGGAGTGTTCCACTTCTGAGCGGTCACCGTGGGTTATGAGAGAGAGGGACCTAGTGCCCCAATTGGCACCCGGCCATCCCTTGAAGTGTGGGCTTCGTACCCTTTGGAGGGCCACCTTAGCCCTGCTGGCACTCTACCAGCTAGGGTCTTGATCCACTACCTCCACTTGGCATCACCGAGTCACCCAGGTTCGTGTGTGAGTGACGGTGGTTCGGCCACTTTCGAGGACCTCACTCTTTGGTTGAACATGTTTGCGTGGTAGGTCCGAGGATCCTTGTCTAGTGCTGCATTTCTCCCTAGTGGTGTCACATCACAGACCAGCAGCCCGCCTCCTACCCGATAGCGCTTCTGGCATGCTACCCGTCAACCCGAGTTCACTACTCCCAAGTCCCACGTGTAGCCCTTTACCTTCCTGCGTGGAGTGGGTAATAAAAATCACTGCTGTAATTATTTAATTACTGTACACCGGGAGTATGGATCTTTGCCGGGGTCGTCTTCCCCACGCTCGGAGCGTGGAGGTATCGTGTCGACTCCCCACTTTGGCATTTACTTTCCTCGTATATATTCGTATGCCGCTACAAGTGATAGGATAATTAGCTCGTTATAATTTTATCACCGCTGCAAGAGAGAGCGAGACTCATCCCGTGCCTCGATCCGAGCACACAGAAAAGTCGATACCCATGACTCATTGCTGATTTCCCAACCGCGCACATCCGCATGCTTCCCTCGCTAGGGACAAGTCGCGAGCTTGCATAGAGTCCCAGGTTTGCATGCAAATTGGTACCGAGTCCGCCATCTCATCCCGCATTAGTAATGCCATCCTTAGTGATAATATGACCTAGAAAGGACACTTCTTGCAACCAAAACTCACACTTACTGAAGTTGGCATATAACGGATGATCTCTTAAAATCTGTAATATCATTCTCAAATGCTCTTCATGCTCCTACTTATTCTTAGAATAAATGAGAATTACGTCGATAAACACCATGGCCCATTGGTCTAAATAGGGCTGGAACACATTATATCTGTTGAGTCTAGAGAGGGAGGGCTCTGCTCTAAAAGATTAGACCACGCGGATTGGGAGTTGGGGGTGAGAACATCAATCTCTGCTGCCTCTAAGATAAAATCTCCGAACTCCTCCATCTCGTTTGCATTGGAAGAGTTCCCGGTCCTTTCACTTAGTTGAAGCACTGGATTGAAGTCACCTCCTTCATACCATGGGTGGTTAGAACTAGTGTAGAAGAGTAACAATTCATCCCAGAGGGCCTTCTTGTCCTCCCTATTTTTCGGGCCATACACCTTTGTAAAGTCCCACTGGAAGCCATCCTTGGAATTACAAAAGAAGAGGGATATAGCCCCCTTGCTAATTTCTCTGAGTTCCTCCACCTTCACCTCAGATTCGTTCTACAACACCATACTACCTCCCTTTCTCTTCCCTCAACTGGAGAGGACACCCCTCTTGTTAGTTGAGGGCCTTTGATCTCCCTCATAATGCCCTCCCCATCACTTTCACATTTTGTCTCCTGAAGGCACAATATGTCTATTTTACATCTTTTCACAGGTTCCTCATCACCCTCCTCTTCTCCCTTCTACATATCTCTCTCGCATTCTAGGACACAATCCTCATTATGACGGGAACTAGTTTCCTGTCTCCCCCTCTCCCTAGCCACTCCTCCTTCCCATCCCACTATCTCCCCACTCTTTCTCACCAATGTCCCAACCTTAACCTCCCTTGCCATGGAGAGCAGTCACCTCTTTTGTACCTTCATAAAGACCCCTTTGATGTTCTTTTCAAGGCCAACGAAAGACACACCAACCTTCTCAGCCAGCTCCTTCACCTGAGCTTCAGTTAGTCTCTCCACTACACCTACCATCTCCTTCACTTCCTCCCTTCCCTACCCCTCCACCTCCTTGAGATCATCACCAACTTGTTGTGCTTCCCTATTCCTTCTCTACGATCAGAGATACCTTGTTCTTTAGCTTCTAGAAGGAAGGTGTCCTCCTGGTTCCCCACTGAAGGGAATAACAGGAGCCTACCGTGAGCGGTGCTCTCATCCAGGGCCAGAGTTGCCATAACCATGGCCAGGGATTGGTCGACCCTGGTCCAACCATCTACGTCTGCACTGGACTCGGAGGAGTCGTCCCCTTCCTCTAATGCATGTCCGTCTGGTAGCAGGAGGCCCTGCCCACTCCTGAGCCTAGGTGGGCCCTCTCCACCCCCGTGCCATTCTGGGATTGATTTGACTGCAATGCAAATCTCCACCGGCAGCTTGTTCGTACTGTGGCAGGTTGTCCGTGACTTGGGACGTCGGAGAGCATGTAGCTTGCTTCCCCATAGGTTACTAGGAAGGGTGTCTTCATTCGCTCGCCATCTGGGTGGTCTAGAAACACTCGGCAGCAACTGCCAGAGGTTGCATCACAGTGCGGCGACCCGCCGATCCTCACACTCACAATGGCTCGTCTGTTGTAGGGCAGTGGCGAACCCCTGGTGTCCTCATCGTTTGTCGGACTGGATGGCAGCCGCCGGTTGCCGGGGCCTACGACTTCTTGGTTGTGGAGAAGGGGCGAGATGCAGGCGATCACGCCTGTGACACCTTGATCCGGTAAGTCACCGGTCGTGCTCGGACCCGGTCGACATCCATGACCCCTTGGGTGATTTTTCTTCGTGCATATCCCTCGGGCCTAGACTTCACGTTGCTTTGGCCCGCGCGACTAGGGTGTGGTCCCAACTCGAACCCGGTCGCATGGGGAGGAGGTGGGCGGTTTGGATTTGAGTTCCTGCACGGTACGGCTTGCCTTCTTCCTCCTCCTGACCCAGGTTCCCAACCCTCTGGAGTTCCAGCCAGTGTTGAACCCGCACAAGGAAAAGGTGTCTGGTGACCTCCACGGTCAGAGTCCTTGGACAGGCCGGGGGGTAGTAACTCGGACAAGGACCTCCATGGTAAACCTATAAATGGAGCGGATAGTGTGATATCTGAATTCGTATCCAATTAATAATTGAATTATTCGATATCCAATTAAATTATCCGTCGCATACTTTATTCGGATAATTATCCGATCAAATGAATATGAATTCGAATTCGGTTCGTATTTTAAATGGATAATTGCCGGGCGTACTTGGAGGTGAGTCGGGTAAGCTGTGTAGGAGCGTCGTGGGTTGTTTTCTCAAAAAAAGGAAGGGTGGAGGTTATTTTTATTTTGGGAGAGGAATCACATGGATAGATAGAGAAAATTATCAGGATCTTCGAATCATGCTCATGCAAGAACATTATGGTTTAGTTTCATAGATATTAATTTTCTAAGCATGGGTGATTATTAATTATGAAAATGAATTGACGACCGTTCGCAGGGTCTCCAATTAATTGGCGCCCATGCCTAGGGTGCCCTTTCAGGAATTGGCGCCCAGGTGATGGTCGCCCATCACCTGAAGGCTGAAACTTCAGATTTTACAAAAACATGAGCTGCCCCCTTGCCCTTGTCCTGGGCTCGGGAAGAGCCCTCGGGAGCCCTCTACTTAACGACGGTCGGCGCATTATCCACCACGATTATCTCCGGCTCGGTCGGAGGTGCCTCCTCCTCAACCGACCACCTGGCGTCTGCGCAAAAGGGATAGTGTCATGAAAAGAAGAGCGTCTCCTCAGATAAGAGGGGAATTTGATTCCTAATACCCTTACTCGTCGATAATAACCCCTCGAGAAGGCATCACTTGATATTGGCTATGGTCACCAGCTTGTCCATCGACTGGCGATGCTCCAGGAGGATTGTAGCATCCTGCTCCACCTCCGGTGATACCTCGGGCGGCTTCGAAGGTATATTCGGATGAAAGTTGGGCACCATCAGGAAATCCCAGAACACTTCTACCGACAAGGTGCCCACCCAGAAGTACTGGGTCTTCCACCCCTTGTGGGAAGAGTCCTTCTGGGACAACGACACAAAACTCCTATTTCACCTCGCCTGAACAAAATAGAAGCCCTTGCCTGTCGGGGGGTGCTCCCTCAGCTCGAAGAAATAATAGAAGAGATCCACCGAAGGGGTGATCCTACACTGACGGCAAAGGAAGTGGAAGGAATAAAGGAGGAGATAGGAATTGGCAACCAACTGGATGGGAGCCAACATGAAAAAGTTGAAAAGGTCAACAACAAAGGGGTGGAGAGGAAGGCGAAATCCACTCCTCCATGACAAAAGAAAGGAATAAAAATACCTAGAGTGAGAATCCAGGCTTGTTTCGTGAGGAGTTGGAGCGGCAAAATGGTATTTCTAGGGCAAGCGGTACTGGCACTCTAGCCGCTTCACCTCCGCCTCTCCCGACTCACTACACTTTGGGGCCGACGACACCCCCATGGCCCTCGCAGCATGTCCACCTTCCAGTCCCTCGACCTCTGGACGCTGGTGTACCATGGAATCAGAAGGGGAACTTGAAGAAGATGACTCTGAAGACCCTGGGGGAAGGGGGAGCTGCTAAATCGCCACCGCGGTAGCCTCCGCCAACACTGCAAATGCCACCGCAAGTCCCTGATCCTCTGCCATACCTTCATGATGCATGAAGAACCCCAAGCGCGAAAGCGATGGAGAGTAAAACCCTAAGGAAATGGGGGTTTGGCACGCAGACAGTGCACAACGCTTATAACTCCTAGCGGGAGGCGACACGACATTTCGACCTCCAAGGAAAAAGGGGCGCCTCCTCACTTCAAATCCGCCAGGATTACCAATATTACGGGCATAGATAAGCACGCCACGTGGTCCTCTATCACGATTCAGATCTCCACCCACCAGAGCCACAATAGTTTGACCCCAACGGCTACTCAACCGAGCCTGACTTGGCTCGGGAGTAGGAGGGGGACAAGTGGAGAGGGGGATTTTCGTAGCCCATATATGAGAGGCAAAACACGGTCCCGCCAGACAAAATGAGGCCTAGCTCCCCTAAGTGACAGCTCGTCAAGCCCACTTATTATAATATAAGCCCAATACGTCACTCCGAATCAAGCACTTCCTAGGCGGCCTCCAGGCTCAGAAGTCCGAGCGTCGGTCCGGTTGTTAAGATCGCCCAACGCGACCTCCGGCCCCTCGCCCGAGCTATGCCTCCATCACTCGGGTAGGAGTCGGCTCTTCATGCTTAGGCCGACCGATGAATGCTTATCCAACCCACCTCTGAGAGTCCTCGAATATTAGGAGGTTATCAGGATAAGGGATGCCAAGAGTCCTCAGGCCTTAAAGAGCCCACGTCGAGGATGTAACCGCCTCCTTGAACTCCTGCGCTTGTAGAGTTCCTAAAATGGGCATACTATTTAAACTTGGGAAACGCTCCAGCGCAAGGTGAGGCACTTCACACCTAAACTCCCCCTGAGCAGGAACCACTTCACCTCTTCTGGTGGAGAGGGATCTCGCGCATCTTCTCAAAAATTTTATACAAGAAATTCATGAGTTTCAACTACTTTTCACTTATGAAAATGTGGCAAGACAACGTGCATTTGCTAATAGGTGGATCTGAAATAATGTTCTGAATTGGATCAGGTTGCAGCCCACCCTGATACTCTCCACTTTCAGTCAGACCAAGGATCATAACTGAAATGCGTTGCTAATAGTTAGATCTACTTAAACAGGTATTGACAGAGCAAATGTTTTGCATATAAATTACCTAAAAGTTGGATTCAAGTTGATAACATTTAGATTGCCTATAGAGTGCACTAGTGTCAATCTCTTGGAGGAAAGCAATACTGAAATGCTCTGGGAGGACTAATTTCCTCTACAGGAAGTGATTAATTTGGGTCATCAAAATTCTACTGCGGCTATTCTTGCTGGACATTTTAGTTACCAGCCATCCACAAAATCCTTTGTTGGTAACATAACTTCGTTTTCACATGTATCTTAATATCAACATTGTCAATGACTTTGTTTCAATTGATTACAGCTCAGGTCTCTTAAAATGTCTGTAAGGGTCATAACTGGACACAAAAATCGTGTATGGATTGTGTGAAATATGAGTACTGGACATAAAAAACGTGTATGGATTGTATGAAATATGAGTTTACTTTATCGATGGCAACTTCCTTCCATATTGCACTTCTGTTGTGTACCTTTTATTTGCTTAGTCAAATTATCATGTCAATTTAGCAGATAAGGAGAATGGTCCAAGGATAGTGAATGATCTCAAGTTAATAAATGCTGGGAGGATACTGGAAAACAACAGAACAATTGGAGAATGCAAGAGCCTGATATGTGATTTTTCTAATGTTACAACTATGCATGTTGTTATTCGACTCCCTTCTTCAGAGAAAGGGACAGGTGTGCAAGCTTTGTTACATACTTTGTGCATATTAATTTTACCTTCGATCATTAGCTCAGTATGTTGTTACCATGCAGTAGAAGAGAAAGCAGCAAGCCAGCCAAAGGTAAACAAATGCGGTTGTGTTATTCTGTAACTTACTTTTTTGCAAGCAGGGGCAGTGTTGTTGACTCTGCTAGTAAGCCACATGATTGACATTTTACCGGTGGATCTTTGGAATGTATAAGAACACTAACAGAAAACTCTACTTCTCTATTTTGGTGTGTTTCAGCTGCTTTGTTTGGCCCTGTTATGTAGTCTATAGGCAAAATTATATACTAAAGGGTTCAAGATCCGGGTAAGATCCGATTTCGGATCCTCGGGTTCTATTGTCTACAAAACACACTCATTATGTGGATCTGAAATTTTCGGATGTAAGCACGTAAATTTGGATCTACCTTGTCCACTACCTATACAGGATATATAAATTAAGATTTCAGATCAGATTCGAATCTAAAAGTTAAAGTTCAGATTTAGGTCAGATCCAGATTCAAAATATTATTTCAGTCTGGATTCGGGTTGAATCTGAATTTGGAAATATAGAATCCGGATTCGGATCACGAAGGATCCGACCGAGATCCAATCCATTGACACCCCTAGACACAAGGTCCATGATGTGAAGGATTAATTCAAGGTTTTAAAACATCTTACTTACTACACTTACTGTGCAATAACATCACGTGGACTGCGCTACACAGCCATGTGTCATCACTCGGTTGCTTCCACATGGTTGGTGCTCGCATTAAATATGTTCCCACATGAAGAGTGTGCGATTTGAACAAATGTCTACCATTTTTTTTTCCATGCACTCAAGCACGTTTCTAAGTGCTTGAGAACATGCAAGGCACCTGAGTCTCCAGTCTAGAGTGCATCAGAGCACCACATGCTCTCAAAAGCCATGTCGATACCCTCAAGGCGTCCACGGGTCCCTGAGAGCACATACATATTCTATGCGGCTGACGCTTTAAAAATAGAATAAGATAGGGGTGAACAAGTAACTGATGAGAGAGAAAATAAGTCTCACTCGTGCCCTTCTCACAAAAGAGCGCCGCTAATCACCGGGGACGACTGACATATTCGCACCCACCCTCTCGACTACCCTTCAAACCCCTCAAATACTCTTTCAAAGAGGCCACGAGAGTATTCCAAGAAATAAAAAAGGCAGATAACTTTTTTAAAAAATCACATTACCAACGTGCTAACGTGCACGGTACATCTGAACACATTTAATGGCGTCAAAAGTTCATCTGGAGTCAAGTGGGGGGTACAAGATTGCGCGGCGCAAGTCACATAGGCTGCTGCTGCTGCATAGGTAAAACTCTGTACAGAAAGATCCAGATACGTATTTGGAAACGCGCGTGGGACCGTTTGCAAGAATCTCTTGGGGTGCAGCAGGTAAAACTCTTTAAAGAAAGATCTAGATATGTATTTGGAAATACATGAGAGAGTGGGAACGTTTGCAAGAATCCAAAGAAACAAACATTAGAGGTAACTTCTTTGGTACCAATGTTTGGGGATAAAAGAAAAATGAAACCTTTATTCGACCCAAAAATAAAATATGTCAGCATCAGAAGAGGTAAAGCTTAAAGAATGAGAACAGGGAGTCTTGCTTGGCCATCACAAAAGCAATCCTCACCCCACCCCCCAGAGCATACGTGAGAAATGATCTTCTACAAAGATCAACGAGAGTCTACACACAGATAGAATCATAGCACACAAATCTACAGGAGTAGATGCATCAAAACATGAAATAATCACAAATCGAACACAATGATACTGGAGCTTCATTTTAGTATATCCATACAAGTTTCAACACATTTAAACTTTCACCGGTCAAACCTAGAAGTAGAGGGAAAAAAAGACTAAATTATCAAGCACCATACTGTCATCACAGTTACCGATGTAGGTCTGCACATAATCATCATAAAACAATCGGTCTGGTTTGCCAAGTTAATACAACACATTCTAATTCCAAACAGCTTCTTGTCCACAGGAGGCACTGCCCCGAGTTGCCAACTAGAATGCACCACCAACCGACCAAAGTAACAAACTGGGGGAATTATTCCTAGAAGAAAGTACCTTCGGGGGGCTGGACCACCTTCCGATTATGAGGAGCCGCCATTTCCTTCCTCAATTGTGTCAGGATGTCCTCCATTGTGTACTCCCTCTGCCAATTTGCCAAAATGCCAAACTTTGCGGGCTCAACCTGTAAATTTCAAGTTTCAGCAAACCCGGAAAAGCTCCCATCTGAAATATACAGGATGATACTTTTTGAGGATGAAGATATGAAAGAATTACCACTCCAGTCTCATGATTGACACAAGTCATGTTTATCCTCGAGTGGAAGCGAACACTGGGAGGTTTATCAGGATAATCTTTGTCACAAAAGAGTTTCAGCTGATAAATACGCCCTTCATGAACAGACTGCAGACCAGCACAAGAATGTCAAGGAGGCAGTTTACAAGGGAACAAAGAGAAATTTGATGCATCCAGGAGATTCAAAAAGACAAAAAAAAAAAAAATCTTATTCAACATTGTGAGGCCCAATTATAGTGCCCGTCCAGGAGCGCATGTAGATATCATCGCCATCATCCATTCCATAGCTAACAGACCCATCTCCGATGCCTTTCTCTCCACGTTCAAGTTCCTCTAGTAGTCTGAAATTCCGAGGAACTACAATAAAACAGGGAGGGAAACAGTATTAGTAGCCAGCTGAACAAACTTTGGAACCATAGAATAATCCCATCACAGCATATAGCAATCCAGGGAGGCAACTCTGTCAAACAATACCAGAAATGATTAAGAAGTAATGTCCTGAGTCCACTCACTGAAAACAGAAAATAAAGTGTTTCTTGCTAATGGCATGCACGCAAGGCCAAGGCAACATGGTCCCTAGAGATCGAAATTAGTTCATTTTTTATTTTCATGAAGAGATTCTACGAAAGGACAAGAATAAAAAGTGAGCAAAAAGATAAAATATTAGGCAAAAGTACATAAATTGCTGTATGGTTCTAATTTCTTCAGTTGCTTACTTATTACTGCACTGGGTGATTTATGATGGTTTGGATTTGATAGAAAGTGTTGGTTCCGCCATGTAAAATAGGACCAGACAATACCCATTGAATGAAAGATCAAACACAATTGCCATATAGTTGTAGCCAATGCAGTGTGTTGCTCATCTACAAACAAAAGGAACACAATGGACAAAAGTTTATGGTGGTTTTAAGATTCCTAATTCCTGATTCAATTTTGAGAACATTTAATAAAACACATCCGACAAACCCAAAGAAAAAACTTGGTAACACAGATGAATACTGTGCTCCCACATTTGTAAATACAGTCTATTCAGGTTGTAGTCAGCATGCAAAATTGAAAGTCAGGTCCCACCAGCTTTCACAGTGTTAACTTAGTGCGAGGATTAAACCGTTCTCTATAATGTGTACCACATAAAAGCTTTTAACATTCATCACAATCATTACCAATGAAAGTCACCCGCAAATCCTTTTACATCATATTCATGTGAGCAATGGATTTACTGGTTCAATGGACCTACCACTCTGCGCTTTTCATCGGAGCCAAGAGAATGCCTCCACCACCTATTATCCATTATGATTATGCTGAAGATTTTGTACCTATAACTCAACTTAGATTTCTTGCCATGACTTCTCCCTCAACATACCAGACTTGTATAATGTACATTGAAACTCTCAAAATTAGAAAAGACAAAGCCACCATATTGTTAAGAACGACAATGCCTATACCATCAGGTTGTTGACAGTCGTCTCTCAGTCACCCTGAAAAACTAAGCCAATTTCAAGTCCCACAGTTTTTTTTTTAACGTGGGTAGTACCACTGGTATATAAAAGAGAAAAGTATACATGTAAGGGGGGAGCACTCCCACATGAGTCCCAAATACAAAAGGCGGCAAACCACTGTCTGCACCGCCAGGACTTTTAGCGGTCCAGAGTTAGACTACTCGGCTCTGCCTTGTAGTCCATGAAGTGATTGTTTGACCATGTTTTGGTCGATTAGAGGTCTGTGGGGTAGTGGTCTTTCGACTGACCACTAGGCATCACCTAGCGGTCAGGCAAGGGGCTACCACCCTGCCTAGCGGTCTGAGAAGCGACTGCTAGGGGTTGCGAGTTCCTGGGGCTTAGCGGTCCAAGGGTAGACCGCCAGCCTAGCCTTAGCGGTCTAGAGTTAGACCACTAGACTCTCTAGCAGTACAAGGTAGGGCCACTAGGCGATTTTCATACTCGTAGTGTCCATTTTACGTTGTGTAGGTCTCCGATCGATCCGGTCGTGACCCAATGACTGGCCCATGACCCCATGTGTGTTCCAAGTTTCGAGGGGGGCGTGTGTATGGCCTTGGACTGTCAGTCCAGTTGACCTGCCTGGGGGCTGGGGATTTTTTGTGTGTCACCGTGGTTTCAGACCTAGGGATTAGGCCTGATCGACAGTGTAGTGACGTCACGTGCGACGGTCTTGACCCCGAGTCTCGTGACTCAAGGACCATTGAGTTTAATAGGTCTAGTGGGCTGTCCAGAGTCTAGTGGCCATGAGCCACTTCTCCCTTTGTGTTACTCGCGATGGGTGCGTGCGTGGTTTTCTATGTTCACGTTCTGTGAGCTGCCACTAGTCGTAGCTTTCCCATGGTATGCGTGTGCTGGCCCACCGGTAGTGGTGGTGCGGCATACCCGAGAGAGATGGTGAGTAGGTTGATTACCGTAGGGCCCCCGCGGACAGTTGAGTCCGGGCTTGGGGGGAATTACCAACTAGAGGACAGGCCTAGGGCATATAGTCTGAGTGTGCACACAAGGTTGGGGGCGTCAGCCAGCGCTGATGAGCGTGACTCCAGCTAGTCCTTGTTTGTGGTACTAGTTACTTAGTGCGTCTTTGTCTCCCCCTAGGGCGCTATAGTTGGACACTTGTGACGTGGTGTAAGATGTCATGGGACGCATCCGGTCTATTCTTCTGGTGGGCAGTACTCTCGTCACGTGACGTGAGTTGTCGTATCACGGGTTTTCATTTTTCATCTGTGAGATGGGATTTCGTGTGTGGTTTCGGGAGCGTTCCCGTACTCGAGGTCTAGGGTTTTCGGTGAGCGTCACCGATGGCTTCTCCCTAAATGGCGTAGAGTTCACGATGGTGAGGTCGTGACTATGTTTCCAGACCACGTGATTTCGACGTGGGCCCTTGTCTGTGAGGACAGGCCTCCACGACAGTGACGTCATGTCGTTTCCCTGGTAGCATGACTAGGGCGGTCGGAGTCTGGTGGTTCGTGTCTGGTTGTTCCCCGACCGTGGGATCGGGGTGTTGGGTTCCGTTTTAGTACAGTAGGAGTAGCTGTAGAGTCGAGATTTTACTTGCCATCGAGTTTACTATTCCTACTATTACTGTTGTTCTTGTTATAGTTGCTGCTTTCTGTACCGCCGTTGTTTTCGGTTGGGGTTCCACGGTATCCCTACTGAGCCAGTGATAGGAGGCTCACCCATAATTTTTAGGTGTGGCGGTTCTTCCTCGAGATTCGAGGGTGTTGCATGGAGGTTCTTAGTTGCCAACTTGTCGGTCCGAGTGTTCACTTGGCATTTGGTACATTTTACTGATTTAGACTGTACTTTTGTTAGACTGGACTCTATTGTAGTTAGTTATTTATTTCTGTTAATTGTTGAATTATTCTACTTTATTTCCTATTTCTATGTACACCACACCTATCCTTTTTGCCCTTCCAAGCCCTCCCGCTCATGGGTGGCGGTTTGGGATTCGAATGGTATCGGGTCTTCTCGGTATCCAGATCTTGGGTCACTACACGCCCTATTCTTGTAACTCAGAAAATCATACACAAACCCATTGAAATAATCCTAGAAGCACTATATGCATGCACATGCTCTGGAATTTATTATATTGGGCTTGTACTTGAGAGCACCTACCTTTCTGGGTTGATTCTGGTTGACAGAAAGAGAAGATTATGAAAGAAGCAGCAACACAGAACGATACTCTATTTTGAACAGAGCAATCCAAATAACTGGTAGTAACCCCTTCCATGTGCAAAGGAAGATGGTGGAGCTCCTTTACAATACTAGAACGAAGAAGTAGTAGTAGCATAGGCTTCTAGTCGCTCAACGTGGTCCGTGATAATTAGGGATTTCTATATCAAAATAAAGCTAACATGATGAGGTTTCCATGAGTATAAATTAATTAGGGCGTCCACCGGACCTGTCAAATAGGCAAAATGCATCAGCATACAGAGCATATAGTTGCATTAACACAAAGTTTAAGTTTAGAACATTACCGAGGCATAGGGAAGGGTGCCGAGGTCGTCCTGGATAGCTCGGACCTAGAGTCACAGGGATCCGACCTCCCGTGGTGCCATCCACCATCTCAGGATGGGCAGCTGGTCTGGATTGGTCTCCTCTCCTCTCCCGAGCCCGGGGAGGTGTACATAGGCCTAAACCTGCATTGCATTACAATAAGTGTTAGCATGCATATAATCATATAGCAATTGTGTAATCATTTTAGGGATCTGATTCATACCTAGAGCAGAGGAGAGAAGCTGCCGAGCATCGTCCGTCGGCTGGTGGAGCTCAGCGTGTTGAAGAGGAAGGCGAGGATGGCCGCTCCCCACGCGTACTCCCCAACGCGGTCAACGTCCTCTAGCAGTGGCAGCAGTCGACAGCTGAGCACATCCGCTCGGGTGGCGAAGAGGAGTCTCCCGAAGAACAGCATCAGGAACCTCCTCAGCACTACGCCCGCCTCCAGTCCTGCTACAGCTGCTACTCGTAGTAGTGCCCGATCCACGAGCCATCTGAGGTGCTACTCCGACAGCTCTCTCGTCGCGATCCTGACTTCTCGCATGCCGAGACTCTCCTATAGCCTCGCCCACTGCAGGGTCGTCGACTGTCGCTCAGGCCGTAGCAGCTCCGGGCCCAGCATCCTCTGTGCCAGCTCTCGGTAGTCGGGGAAGGTCCTCCCGCTGACCGCCGCCCCGTGCACGCGTAGGCCGGTGATGCGCGCAACGTCCTCCAACTTTGGGACCATGTTGCCCCATGGCAAGAGAAACGTCTGGCTCACCGGATCCCACTGGTTGTGCAGGGCGTATAGGAGTGCGGTGTCGAGCCGGGTCACCTCCACACTCAGGAATTCCCCGAACCCTATGGCTGCTAGCCGCTCACGCTGGAAGTCCAACGGTGCGATGTACACTGCTCGGACCTGGAGCCACGAGATCCGGGCCCTGCGCTTTCCCTGCATGCATTTAAACAAAGTGCATTAGTCATACATTTCATAATAAATCATGCATAGCATTAATTAAATAAAAAATACATTTTGTCAGGTTAGTGGCCTCCTCTTGGCCATTTATATTCCCCTAACGGTCGATTTCCAACCGTTTTCTGGTTCTAATAAGCCCATTCCAGGATCTAATAGTACACGGTCACCCATTGACCGCTTCGTCTAGTGCACGGTTTGTTGAGCACCGTTTATTTATATGAACGGCCCAGTGGGGACCGTTTACCCCTCGCGTCTCCCTGCCAATAACGGCAGTTCCCAGGCCAACGGTCCCAATTTGACCATGTAGCACTCCCCTTAAGCCCCGATGATCTAAATCTCCACGGTCACTCCTTTGACCGTTGGCCTTATGGACGGTCTGATGGAAACCATGTGGTTCTTAACGGTTCAGCTCCTGAACGGACCCAGATGGACCGTCCAGCGTTCTCCACGGTCTTCCTCAAACCGTGTCCACTCCCCAGTTCCCTGTCGGTTCAACTCCCTTTGAACGGTCCCTCATGGACCGTTCTCACCTTTTGGGCAGTTCTGTTCTGGCCGTTTGGAATGTAAACGATTCTAAGGAAGCCGCTTGTCCTTTAAGTGGTCCCTGTGAGACCGTGTTCTGCTCGCCATTGCGAACGACATTCAACCCCCTCCCCACCGGCGGCGACGGCCCAAGGGGCCTCCCAATCGTGCCTAAAGGAGTCGTATGCCCCTTCTAACCCTCCTAGAGCTACAGGCATGCATTAAAATTCGGGGGCCTACCTCAAATGGGGGTGGTCCTTTGGCCGATTTCTCGGCCGTAGTCACCGGAGCTTTCTCCTCCGGTGGTGCTCCGGTCTCTCCCGGCACCACAATGAGTGTGGGGGGGGTTCTTCGGTCGTAGGGGGCGGTGGTGCACCTACTTCGGTTGTGGTCGTGGTCGCCGGAGCCTCCTCCGGCGGGTTCAACGACGGCAGTACAGTTCCCTCACGGGCCATCCTACGCTCCAAAGCCTGATGCATGAAGCGCATAGAAGGAGGGGGGAAGGCTGGGGTGTGGGGGATGCCCCACGCTCAAAGCATGGAGGTACGTTTTCGCTCCTCTCTTGGTCGCATTGCTCATTTCGTATATGTTTGAATGCCACTGCTTGAGTGATAGGATTCTAGCTCGATCTATTATTTGATCACCGCTATGAGTGAGAGAGCGTGACCCATCCCGTGACTCGACCCGAGCACCTGAAAGAGCTGAATACCCTTGACTCTACCCCAATTTCTCAATCGCGTGGATCCACACGTTTCCCTCACTCAGGGACATCCGCGAGCACGTGTCTCTTGTTGAGGGCACCTCCTCCTCTATTGGAACTCTGTTGGTGCTGAGTTGGTCGCGTCATTGCTAGTCACATTATCAATTGGTCACGTCGTCACCGAGAGTCCCAAGTTCGCATCAAATTGGTCTCGAGTCGCATCCCATCCCGCATCAGCAACACCAGCCCGACAGCCGGAAGGGCCACGACAATCCAGTCGGTATCTACACCTTCATGGCCTAGGGAATGAACCATGCCCAACACAGAACAGAATGGACTGAGCCACTAGCATGGTAACCCACACCGAGGAGAAACCCACGTGAAAGCCTCTCAGGTGATAGGAGTACTACCCCACTGCCAACGAGATCAGAAGCATCCTCCGACAACTTACACTGCAGCCTTACGTGTCTCCCTACTCGTCGTCTGGTAGAAACTGAGACACGGTACACTGTACCACAAAACAAGGACTAGCCGGGGTCGTGCTTGTCATTAGGCATCCACTGCCCCTAACAATGTGTGCACACACAGACCATCTGCTCTAGGTTGGTCCTCTAGTGGATTTTCCCTCCAACCAGACTCAGGCTGCAAAGGCAAGGGGCCCTCAGGTAACCGGCCTAAAAATCACTACACGGGACAAACCTCCACCACTCCCAGGTGGGTCGGCACACAAATGTGCCTAGGTCAGCTACGTCTAATGGGTAGAGTCACCAAGAAATCATCGCAACCATGAAAACCATCGGAGTACTGTCGGTCCACACCAATCGACCACAAGGTAGCTCACTAGCATGAGAACCGAGGACTACTAACAGGTCAGCTAAACCACAATTGTCGGTCCACAAAAGACTAACCAAAGCATAGGATAGGAACACAAAGACCACGATCCACAACTCCTACCAAGGCACCTAATTGCGATCACGGCCCTCACGCGGGAACACCCTTTGCAGTCATGGGACTCTCACTGGGACAGTCGACATGAGTAGCTCGACACACGAATGACTGTCCACACTCCATAGTAGACAGGGATGGCCTACACTACCAATCCAGAACCAGCAGAACACATAGGATATACAAGGCCATTACTTCTTTAAAATCAAGTTATGGAAATAAAGCATATAGATTCAAGATTTCATCAATTCAGGTTTTGCTTCTCATGTAAATACGTTACTATTTTCATAAGATTGTATACTCAGAGAATTGGCACCTGTAAAGATGCCTTTATTTTAGTATATAGCGCCCAGGCAGGGGGCGCTATATTGAAACATGGCAGGGTGACAGACGTTGTTCTATTTGGTCATAAATAGTGCCACTTTTTCAAATAAAAAAATTTTACAGGATGGAACACATGGACAGGTAGAGAAAAATAGCAGGAAACTAACAGTATACTCATGCATTAGATTAGATGTCATGATTCATGGTTATTAAATTTTGAACATGTGTAATTGTTAATTAGCAAGGAAAGTAACTACTGTTTGCAAGGTCGTTCAAAGGAAGTAGTGGCCTATATAGGGGCGCCCTTTACTGAAACATGGAAAACTAACTGAAAACTATTGAAAACCTTACTGAAAGGACTATATGCATGCACATTCTCTAGGATTTATTAGATTGGGCTAGTGCTTGAGAACACCTACCTTGGCTTGAGGGTCAGATGACAGAACAGTGAAGAGATTGATGGATCAGCAACAAAATAACCATAGAACGGTAATTTGTTCGCAACAGAGCAACTGTCAATTAACTGCAGCCCTTCAATCGGATGAAGGAAGATGATGTCCTTCCTTTACAGTAGTAGAATGGAGAAGAAGAAGTAGGCTTCTTAGGAGGAAGAAGATCAACAAGACTTCTTCAATGGAGTAGCCGTTTGTTGAGAGAAACGATAAACTTTTGCAACGTCAGGAAGAAGCAGAGATGCTCCCTTACACAGCAGATGATATCTTCAGCTTCAATGGAGGTCTATCTCGGGCATACCCCTGCATTGGTGAGCTGGCATCTAACGAACCTCTTACTGAGACACGCCACCCAGAGGAGAACGCCACACCTGAAAAAATAGGGAATGAGTCTCATCTCATTGGCTCAGTAGGGGTCTCGCGGATCCCCACCACAATGAAAGTAGTAAATGATAATAGCATAGGAGCAGCAACAAAGGAACAATGGCGACAAGAACAAGAAGAACGGTAAACGGAGAGAGCACGGAGCCTCTATGCTACCCCAACTCTCGCAGTCGGATAGTCTGACCTCTTAAATGGAACCTCCACTCTCGGGAGAACCTCTGAACACCAGAAACCCTCAATCTCGAGCTGGAACCATTGAAAGAACCACGCCCTACACACAGGGTGACTCTAGCCCATCTGCCAGAAGGGCCACGACAACACTGTCGGTAACTCCACCTTCACCGGCATAGGGTTCGCCACTCGAGTATACACAACATAGCCAGATGCATCCATTGACGTCTTATACTGTACCAAGGCCTCGTATGCACACACACTACTCACACCCAGGTCTCAAGAGGAGCAGAAGAGACACTTACACACACCACATCCTGGAACTGACTAGGATTCGCACCTATGCACCCAACGGCATGGCTGTGTCCAGCTACCTGACATGGAATACGCTCCACTACATCCAATAGCAACGTACACTAGTCCCAACCAAGGTACACACACTCAGGCGATCTCGCCTCTACAGGAGCGTTGTACACACAAGGCACTCTCGCCTAGTCCAATCATGACATGCCCTCCAGGTAGTGAAACATTGAGGCACTAACCTCTGCGCTCTCATGGGAAAACTCGAGGATATGCATACATACGCGCCTAAACCACAAGGAACCTCGGAATAGCATTGTCGACTACATGTAAACCATCTAAGGTGGGTGGCGGAAACCTAAGAACCTCCACCCTCAACTCCTATAAGGATACGTAGCCATGATCACAACCCTCACGTCGGAATACCCTCCGCGATCACAGAACTCTCGCGGGGGCAGTCGACACAAATAGCCCATTCACAGGAATGGTTGTCCACCCCACACAAGGCATAAAGGGATGGCCCACACTAATCATTCGAAACTAACAGAACACCCGAAATCACGCGAACACGCATTCTGCAAAGCCACAACCCATATGGACACCCCGAAAAACCAAACCTAGGGACACTACACCACGGGCTAAAGGGGAACTAGGCGGCCAAAGCCCTAGCTGCCCAGAGGATGGGCAGCTAGACTTGTGGCCGCCCACCAGGGCTGGGTGGCCAACTCCCTGGGCACAGATAGAGACTTGGCGGCCACCAGTCTAGCCGCCTAGAGCCTGGGAACATGAAGGTTGGGCAACCAACCCTTGGGCAGCCCACCCTGGCAAAGTAGGGTCTGGGCGGCCACCTCTTTGGCCACCCAAACCATGGGCTACAAGGGAAGAAGGAGGGGCAGGGCTGCCAAAGTCCTGGCCGCCTGCAACATTGGGCGGCCAGGCCCAACCTCTGGCCGCCAAACAGACTTGGGGGACCAGACCCTTAGCCGCCCAGCCCTGGATGCGACGGCCACCCATGTGGCCATCTCTTGCCACTTTCGCGAAAAAACACTGAACTCCACGCGAAGTCCAATCATGAGCCCCAATCATCGCGGGACGAAGGGAAAACATGGAGAATCCATCCCCAGGCATTCCTACAGTTGGAAACTCATGATCAAACCACGAATCAAGGCCTAGATCGGCCAAAAATTGTCGCTCGACCCCAAACATGCATAAACCCCAAAATAAGAAGTACTCTCGCTCTCGGCCTCACCGGGGCATGGAAACGCGGGGAAAACATGCGGGGAAAGTAGGGATCCGTCTCCCTACCTTTTTGAAGCTTTAACCCACTGAAACCTCAAAGAATGGTGATCACCCACGCGGTCGGCTCCCACGAACACAACCACCTCCGCCTCAATGTTCTGCATGTCCCTCGCCTTGCCCTCGCCACACGCCGCCGCCGTCGCTCTGCCCTGAGCCTCCCCACTACCGTTGGCCGCCAGAGGTGAGAATGGGGGAGGGGAAAGAGAGACGGGAGAGAGCGAGGGAGAGGGTGAGTTGAGAGAGAGATGAGAGAGCGGAGGGGAGAAAGAAGGGGGTTAAAATGGTTTTTATTTTATATTTTATTTTTATATTTTTTCGTAAAAATGCATACTTAATAGTGGCACCCTATCGCTAAACAACTTCAGTCACAATGGTGCCCCCGGCACCCGATTGTCAACTACACCAGTCACATTGGGGACCGCGACACCTGATCGCTCAACAACTTCAGTCACAACGGTGCCCCCGGCACCCGACTGCCAGCTACTCCAGTCCCATCGGGGCCCGCGGCACCCGATCGCTCAACAACTTCAGTCACAATAGCCCCCCCGGCACCCGACTGCCAGCTACCTCAATCACATCAGGGCCCGTCGCACCCGATCGCTCAACAACTCCAATCACAATGATGCCCCCGGCACTTGACTACCAGTCCCAGGTGGGTCCTAAGCACGACCATCAAGGTCTCACGGCACCCATCTCCTTCAGTCATAATGGTGCCCCCGGCACCCGATTGCCAGTCACTGGCGGGCCCCAGGCATGACAATCAAGGTCTCACCGTGCCCATCTCCCTCAATTACAACGGTGCCCCTGGCACCCAACTGCCAGCTACTCCAGTCACATCGGGGCCCGTGGCACCCGATCGCTCAACAACTTCAGTCACAATGGTGCCCCCGGCACCTGACTGTCAGCTACTTCAGACACATTGGGGCCCGTGGCACCCGGTCGCTCAATAACTTTAATCACGATAGTGCCCTCGACACCTAACTGCCAGCTACTCAAATCACATCGAGGCCCGCGACACCCGATCCCTCAACAACTACAATCACAACGGTGCCCCCGGCACCCAACTGCCAACTACTCCAATTACATCGAGGCCCATGGCACCCGATCGCTCAATGACTCTGGTCACAACAGTGCCGTCAGCGTCGGACTGCCCGCTACTCCAGTCACATCGAGGCCCGTGGCACCCAATTGCTCAATAGCTTCAGTCATGACGGTGCCCCTGGCACTCGACTGTCAGCTACTCTAATCACATTGTGGCCCGTGGCACCTGACTGCTCAACCACTCGAGTCATGACGGTGTCCCTGGCACCTGACTACTGGTTCCAGAAGGCGTCGAGCTACTCTAGCCCCAACGATGGTCAACAACTCCAGTCTCACCGGTGCCAACGGCACCTAACTGCCCAATCACTCCTGTCACAATAATGCCCCTAGCACCTTACTACCGAGCTACTCTAGACTCAACGGTGCCCCGCGGCACCTGATTTCCTAGCTATCCCAGTCACTACAGTGCCCACGGCACCTGAGCGTTTAGTTACAACGGTGCCCACGGCACCCGACCGCCCAGTCCCAGTGACGCACAGCTACTTCAGCGCCAACGGCCCTCTGGTTCTCCAATCTTGGCGGTGTTCATGGCACCTGGTCGTTCTAGCAATGATATCTAGGGTACTCAACTCTCCCGGTTTCAATGGCACCTAGTCACCCCAATCACAACTGTGCTTAGGGCACCCGATCGTTCCAGTCACTACAGTGCCGACGACACCCAACTACCCCAGCCATAGTGACGCCTACGACGCCCAACAACTTCGGTCACATCCATGCCCAGGGTACCTAACAATTTAAAGCTCAACAGCTTTCAGTCACTCCAGTCAAGGCGACACTCACGTCGTCTGACCACTCTAGTCTCAACAGCACTCGACCGCCTTTGTCTCAACAGTGCTCGACCGCTCTAGTCACAAGTGGTGCCTGTATTGTTCGATTGTCTCGGCCTTAGCGATGCCCAACTGCTCCAGCATAATGGGTCCCGCGGCACCCCTACTATCTCGATCTAGGCACTATCTCATATTAGGGATACATTGTAACGCCCCTCGGGTGGCATCCTGCTGAGTCCCAGGTCCTTTGATGAACACTATGTACGAATGTGAAACTACCCACCAATAATGCAATGACCCGAGGACTATCATAAATGATGGAATTGTCCCGTGGTACAAGCGTCTGTAATTGGGCTCTCATGCCTGCATATAAACGCCTTTCATGGCACATAGCTATGTAGCCCAGTCGGGGAATGGATCCCCATCCTCGCTGGAACCAATCTCTCTGCCCCCAGTTATCCCTGCCGTGTTGTTGTTGCTCTGTCATTGTTGCATGAACTAAGCCCTCCCGATGTTGTGGCTCCTAGGATCCTTGACTCTTCCCTTCGATAGTAGAAACAAAGGTGTTCGGGCTCCGTCCGATGTAAAATAAACATCGATTGTTTACGGTCGGTGGGGAAGACATCCAGTACATCTTAACCCCCTCTCTCCCCTCTCATTTCTCACCTTCCTTTCTCTCTCTCATTTCTCTCTCATCTCTGGTCCGTTCGGCACGGGGCGCGCACCGTTGCGGGGCTGGCCAAGGCGGGGATGTATTGGGGAGATCGGTTCGCGGGATAGAGCTGCGGTTGGAGCGTGGCGGGCGTGATCCCTTGGTGGATTCCAAGAAGGCGTTGTTCGCGTTCCAGGTGATTTTCGGCGTGGTTTAGTCGCTTCGGTGCACGATTTCTTCGGTGGAGGTAGGGAGACGGAACACCACTTAGTTCTGCTCATTTTCCCTGCCATTGCACGTCGTTCGGCGTAGAAATGGCTGAGTTTGGGTCCGTTCTAGCGAAATCGTGGTTTTGTAGGTTTCGTAGGGTCAGTCAGAAAACGGTGACGATTTTCGGATCGGTTACTATCAACGGACTCCCTGGGACGTGGGCGTTCCATAGTCATCGATCTCGTCTCGATTGGTGGTCCCGTTTGGCCAGTAGGGCTCTGGGAAGTCGTGAACCTCTTTTTAGGTAACTTCGATAGAATCACCCATTTCTTGTGATTCGTGCATCATTTTGACTCCGGTAGGAGTCTATGTGATTGTATGGGTGTCCAGGGTTGTTTCCCCTTCATTTCGGAATGAACGGGGCGTGGGAAGGCCTCCATTGGGCCAACCCCATGGTTTGCTCGCCGTAAGGGTTGAGCGGTTGAACCAAGCACCGCACATCCACATGTGCGGCTACCCTTGGTCCGTCCATCCATGGATGGTTTTGAGTTGTGTGGTCGAACGATAGACCGCACGTCCCCTAGTGCGGTTGGCTTTCAGCCGTCCACCTCTCTTCGGTGGGTTGAGCGGTGCAGTCTCGCCCGCTCATCCCCTTGAATGGCAGAGTGGTGCCCGTTCATCTTGGAGTGTCGGCAGGGGGTGCAGCTTGGTCAAAGCCATTTTGACCGACACTATAGTAGGTCGGTTGGGTTGTGAGGGTGACCCTTTTGCCGCACATCCATTTGGGTGGATCAGCCCTAACCACCTATCTTCCCTTGGGTTAGTCCGATTAGTGCACTTGTGCGGCTCCCTCCTGGCCGCATCTCTTGAGCGGCCTAGGATGAACTGCCCATGTGCCAGTCTAACCTAGTGTTTTCGTTTTGACCGATTCGAGTCCCAGGTGTGTGGTTCTCGATCTGCATGCTGACCCGTGATCTGACAGGTGCTGTGCATCTTGTCGGGGCCAGGCATCGTGGTACGGTGTGGTCCTAGGTTTGTAGCATCCTCGACTTGTGTCACCGTGTGTCGGTGAGCATGCGGTGAGAGTTCCCCGTGTGTCGTCGGTTTCTCTGGAAAGTGATTTTTGAGTGGGCCCCGTGTGAGGCCTTGGGCTGCGAGCCCAGTTGTCTAGCCTGGGACCTAGAGGTCTTCTTAGTTCCCTTTTGGGGGAATGATCGTGGCAGTTGCGAACTGCCTGTGCATTATCATGCCGAGGTTTCTGACCCTAGGGTTAGGGCAGATTGACGGCTTAGTACCGTCCGGTACAATGGCATTGACCCCTAGTCTTGTGACTCAAGGACCGTTAGGTTTAGTGCGTCTAGAGGACTGTCCTGAGTCTAGTGGCTTAGTGTCACTTGGTTCTTCTCGGCTCTTACGCTGTGTGTGCGTGGTTCTTGGAGCTTACTCTCTCAGCGACCCTCCACTAGTCATAGCCTACCAGTACGTGTGTGCTAGTCCCACTTGGGAGTAGGTGGACGGGCTTACCCTGAGGATGGTTTTTAGACTGGTCTCTGTCGGGCCCCACGTGTAGCAGCCAGAGTCCGACTGAGGGGAAAACCAATTAGAGGCCAGACCTAGTGCGTGCGGTCTGTGTGTGCACATGTGGTTGGGGGCAGTTGGACACACGTCGACAGGCGTGACCTCAACTAGTCACTCGCTTTATGGTTACTTGAGTGTGTCTGAGTCTCGCACCCGGGGCGTTGTTGCTAGACACTTGTGATGCCGTGTAAGACGTCAGTGGACGCATCCAGTCGTCCTTCTAGGGGGAGGTACTCCTGTTCTAGATAGAGAGCAACTGTCTGTTTTGGTTGTGCTGACCGTTGGGTTCCAGCTGTGTCACCATGGCACGTGTGTGTGGGTTTTCACGCCAAGAGACTAGTGTTGGAGTTGTGGGTACTCCTGTCACGTGAGATGTGACTCCTTCTTCTTCCCCGAATCTCCTCCAGATCTGCTCTTAAATCTTCTATCTCCCTCAAATCTCTTTCTCTTCCCTTCTTCCTCTATCTATTGTGAACGTTCACCATCGACGCCACTGCCGTTCATGCCATCGCTGAGCTACCACAAGCCAGTCTTCATCCTGCTGCCCCAAAACTCAGAGTTCCTGGATAGTAGCTCGGTGTGCGGGCAAGTACAGGAGATGCGACCGTTGGATCATAACAAAACTTGGAGGGTAGATTTCGCCCATCATTGGCCATTCCTAGTTCAATTTTCACCCAGATCAGATCTCGTTTAGATCCCTTCCTAGTCCACTGTTCTTCACCCCCACAATTTGCCTATGAGTAGACCAGTGTGGTAGATCTTGGTAGGCGAATTTTCTCACCCCCAAAACGATGTCAGGTTGATGCAAATAAGCTATGTACGTGACCGTCTCTCTCCCCTCTACCTCCAAAAAAATTCCATGCCCAAAAACCCTCATTTGTGTTTTAGTCAAGACCCATAAATAGGCAGCTTCTATTCTGCCCGGTGTGTTCTGGGTTTCGGGACCAAATCAATGTCCATGTTTCAGAGTTTCCCATTCCTATTCAGACCGTTGGACGATTCTGCAATTCTAGTATGTTTAGTCTCTATGAGTTCTCTTCACAACGGCGCTAACCACGTCTCGATCTGACATCGTGGCTGGGCGTGGCAACTGATCTCGTCGGAGCACACAGTTCTAGCCAGAAACTGAGTTATGGGATAGCCTTGGAAAATAAATCCCAAGAAATCACCCGCCTCCACTTTGGTGACCGCCGCTCCCGGGGATCGACCTGGGACACTCTAGGAACGCCCCCGCCAGTTGCTGCAGCTAGGAGCTGCCCCGGACGTCACCGTACCAGCAGTCGATCCCACGTGCTATCCTGCGGGCCCAAGTGAACAGTGCTGAACCGGTCAATCGTGCTCGCCCGAGCGCCACCAATTGCTGCCCATCAACCCGAGAACGGCGCTCCCAGACCGCTGTTGTGGCCTTTTACCTCCATGCGTGGAGTGGGCCATAATTTACATGCTGTAAATAATTCAACTATTGTTCCGGGAGTGATAGATCTCGTCCAGGAACTCTTCCCCACGCCCTGAGCGTGGAGGTACACTCGCCACCCCCCCTTTTTGTCATATTTGCTTAGCTAGTATGCATTCTAGATGTGGCTACATGTGAGTAGGATATTATATTAGCTCATTATATACTAATCACCACTGTGATTTGTGAGTACGAGACCCGTCCAGTGACTCGTTCTGAGTGCGAGAGTGAGCCGACCACCCAAGACTCAAAGTCGGTTACTCAACCGTGCAGATCGTCGCGCTTTCCTTGATGGGGATGACCGTGAGTTCGCGCTCCTTGTTTGGGACATATTGCCTCTTCTGGATCTCCTTTGGTGCTGAGTTATACTGTCGTTGCTGGTCGCATCGTCTCGTTAGCCGCGTCAATCTTTAGAGTCCAAGGTCGCAACCCGTCTGCGTCAAGTCTCGTAGTCATCTCGCATCAAATAGGTATCAGAGCTAGGTTTGAGTCAAGGGTAGTCATTATTTTCAAAAGACAAAAAAAGTGTTTTAAAATTACATTGCATCCCTAAACCCTGGTATATCAAAAGACGTTACTCGGATGGTTCGGTTACGCCTAGCCGGAAGGTAGTCCCCTCGTGTCGAGTCGGACCTTCAGGTTAAAGCCTTCACCACATACTGGAAGTTGGGTTAGGTCTAGCACCTAGAGTTTTCGTGCATTCATGTCCATCATGTAGCATTCCCAAAGTTTCAAATGGACTACAAGTCACCCAGGCGATATGAATGTTGGCACACCCATGGGTTGGGAAATCATCCCCTCCAGTTCCGTAGGCCCAAAGCCTTGGACTTTTTTGGCTCTGACGTCCTGAGCGACTACCTACATTGGGAAGCTGCCATGGACAAGTATTTTGATTGTTATACTATGTCAGGCACCGTGGAGGTCAGTTTTGCCAAAAGGAGACTTGTCCACAAAGTCACCTGGAAATGGGAGACGTTGAACACATGAGGGATATTAGGAGGCAAAGGCCTATCGAATCATGGCGGGAGATGAAGGATAAGCTCAGGAAGATCTACCTGCCCTGCCCAATCACCTCCAACCGACCCCACCCAATCGCCTCTAATTAGGTGGGAAAAATAGATCCAATGCCCTATAAATCACGATTCAAAAACCCAGATCGTGACATTATGTATTGGACAAGTTACCCCCTTTTTAGTAAAACACTTAGCCACACTCAGGGTAGCCTTACTCCATCCTATGTATTTGGTGCAATTAGAGTAGAAGAACAATATAGACTTAGAGAGGCCCCCACTCAAAACTATAAATCCAAAGCTAACATGGTAGAAAATAAACCTTGAAATCCCACAAAAAGTCCTTTTCTCTTAAGCACAACCATCTTGAGGAAAATCATCGCCCATTCCATCACTAAAAATTTTAAAACTCAAATCCTCAAAAGAAGCCATAGAAGAACAATGGGGAGTGTCGTTGCTATGTGTGTGGGCAGACGAACCATATAGCATTTCAAAACTCTTTTTCGAAGGAAGTCTGCCTGAAAGGTGAAAATGAATGATCCTCCTTCAACAGGCCCTCAAGTCAACATGATGACTGTAGGAGCTAGTGCATTTGAGCCTACATTTAGGTCAATTCTCTTAAACCTTGAAGTGAACTCGACTAATTTGCCTATTGATTGGTGGATTGACATCAGAGCTAACATTTATGTATGTGCTGATCGCTCTTGGTTTTTCACTTATCAAGACTCATGTGCAGGAGCTTGTATGATGGGGAGCAATGCGGAAGCGCACGTGTTAGGGGTTGGAAGAATAGATCTGAAGTTGACTCTAGGAAAAATATTGACCCTTCACGGCGTTCACCATGTTCATGACATCAGGCGGAACCTCATCAGTAGATCTCTCTTAGTGTAGTAGGGTTTTAAGTTAGTTTTTGAGTCAAATAAGACTGTAATAAGCAAATAGTTGTCCTTCATTGGAAAAGGATTTATATGTGATGGTCTTTTCAAGTTGAATATATATACACCATCTTTTGAACAATCAGCTATGTTAAATGTTGAATCTTCGAATACATGCCTTTCAAAATTGTGACATGTTAATTATAACTCAATTAAAAGACTCATAAGGTTAAATTTGATCCCTAAGATGGATATCTTACATCATGAAAGATGTGAGATTTGTGTGGAAGCTAAATTACCTAAATAACCATTCAAATCAGTTGGGAAAATTCTTATTACCTATCTGAGACGAGATTGGTTCACATGGGGAAGGCACATGGGGTGCTGTATCCCAGGTTTTGATGATGTCTGATTATGACTCATTGATGAGTCTAATGTGGCTTTGATGATGTCAACATACATTAAGTTCAGATCCAAGACCTCCAATGGTGTGCCAGCAAAGATTGAGTGAAAGCAAGTAAGGTAGATTGAGAAGGGATATTGGGAGATCAAGCATCTTAGTTGAAGCTTCATACCATATGACAACTTAGACTAATAGAAGGCCAAGGTGCGAAGGCCTTTGAATGCACAGGAACCAAGAAAGGGGTTGGCAAAAGAAATAAAAATCAAATTGAACAAGGTTGCGTCGACCCCATGTCAATGTTGTGTCGACACCATTGCTCACAAAATGAAGAACAACCAAGGCGATGTCATCAGCTACGTCGACCTCATGGTACTATGGCGTCGACTCCAGACGGCCTGTTGAAGTAGTTTCAAGTGTTCTTCGAAGGTTGTGTCGACCCCACTTCATTGGTGCATCAACTCCAAACCATTTCTAGCAAGGAAGCCTCAAGAGCCCTTCAAAGATGCGTCGACTCCATCTCCTCGTGGCATCGACTCCAGACAGTCTCATGAAGCAGACTCAAGCTTACATCCCCAGCTGCGTCGACCTCAACTCTTCAATTGCGTCGACCTCATCAGCTCCAACGGCAGTTAGACAAGTGAGTATCACCAACTGCGTCGACCTTACAACCTCAGGGCGTCGACTCCAAGGGCTTCCCACAAACCATTATAAAGAGACTTCTCAAAGGATGTGTCGACGCACCCTTGTAGCTGTGTCGACCCCATGAAGGTCTGGCACGCTAGCAACTCAAAGAAGCTGTGAAACTGCGTCGACTCTACCCCATCATTGCATCGGCCCATCAGAAGCTTTTCAAGTCTATTTCTGTCAAAATCACATTTATCTCAAAGATCATCCCGAGGCCAAAAATAAGCGACATAAACCACCAAAAACATGCATTTCGAGGTCTGGAAAAACTTCTTAGGATAGTGAACTGTCCCTCTCCATCATGAGACTTTAGGAAAACCTTTTCCTTTGGCTTTCTTCCTTCAACCAGTAGGTCTTGGCTAGTTTGATAAGGTGCATCTTAGCCAACCTAACCTTCCTTTAATCGGTCATAGGGTACCAATCAAAGTATTGGTCCATGCCATGTTCCCATTCTACATAAGCACTTGGGTTATGGGCCCATCGAAGTTCAGGGCTTCTACCATAATCATCCGTAAAAGGTAATCATCCGGGTCCTCTCGGAGTCACCTCTCATTGTGCCGAGGTTATTGGGGCCTCTCATACTCATGATAAAAGTCATTTTCTAGGCCTTCCCTATCAAGTTCAGCTCGCGGAGGGGGAGATCTACGGACATTGTTCCTAGGTGGTGGCTCCCGTTCTTCAAGCCTAGTGACCAGGGTGGAAAGGGTATCTAGCCGCTCAAGGATGGCACTCATGGCAGCATCAAATTGATCCATGGTCACTTGGAGGTTCTCTCCCGGGGACTCTTGGTCACCTTGGGAGTTGGAATCCATGGGGGGAGTCGAGGTTGAAGGGTCAGTCCGGTACAAGATTCCTCTACCGGTGGACATGACAAAAATGAAAGATGCACGACTCACGGATGATGGCAATGCATGGCCCTATGACTTAGACTTGGTAGAGACAAGCCTAGGACTTGCTCTGATACCACTTGATGTGAAACCACTAGGATCAATGCAGTAGTGAGACAAGGGTCCTTAGACCTACCCTGCAAACACAATCACAATATAGCGAGGTTATCGAAAGTGGCCGAACCACCGTTGCACACACACGACTCGAGGTGACTCGGTGATGCCGAGTGGAGATGGTGGATCAAGATCCTAGCTAGTAGAGGTTCAGTAGGGCTAAGGTTGCCCTCCCAGGGGTACGATGCCCACAACTAAGGGTTGGCCAGGTGCCAATTGGGGCACTAGGTCTCTCTCTCTCACAACCCACTGGGACCGCTCGGAAATGGAACACTCCAGGGTCAGGCGCTCTCTCTCTCGCTGCCAGCAGAGCAATCTCACAGATATTAAAGGAACAAGTGCTGGAAAAGGGAGTAAGGTTTAGAGCTCACCTAGTTGGTTTCAAGAAACTAACCCCGTTCGGAGACGAGGGCGAGCGGGGAGTGTGGGTTCCCCGCACACTGCGCCGATGTAGCTTCCCATGTTCAATAATGCATGCACTACTCCCCACACAGGGGAGTTGGACTAGGGGAGGGGAAATCAAGATTACAGTCAAACACTACCTCCACACAGGGAGGGGCGCTAAGCCGGCCAGACGGGGAGGGGTGATTAGTTAAGCAAGTGCCCGGCGAGCACTTCTCCGGTTCTGTCCAGGTCTGGGACTGCAGGACAATGAGTCGCTGTAGTCACCGCTGTGCACTCCCCCAAGCTCGGAAGTCACCAAAACTGGTGCCGAATCGTCACTGACAGACCCTGGTACACTAGAGAATTTTCGTGGATGAGCCCATTGCCATCACCGACCGAGGTGGTTCCTAGAACAGGTCCTCTATGCTCTGGTTTGCACTGGCCCCAGGGTACAACAGCAACTGGATGCAGGCGCCACAGCCACTCTCGAAGTCCAATCGAGACAGGACCAAGTCGAGGATGACCGTGGATGAGTCTTCTTTGAGCAAAAATTAGGGGGAGCTCCAAACGATGTTGTAGAAGGGAGGAGGAACCCGTTGAGTGAGGGGGGGTCAGTTCGGGACCTGAGAGGCTTGTTCTGCGCACCTGGGGGAAGAAAATTGGGTGATGCTCCTCCGGATGCAAAACGGGGTGTCGCCTTTTACTGTCGGACGCCGACTGGTTGTAGGAGTCCTCGGCCAAGTGGCGCCCTTAGAAGTTGTGGGATGCGACTGTGGGAGCTCCAGGAAGTCATCTCAAGTTGCCAGCTGGTCCTGATTTGTGCAGTCAGGGAAGATCGAGCCTCCCGGATAGCAGGGAGGTCGGATGCTGGCGAGACCACCACATCTGCGAAGCTTCCTCAACAAGATTTCCGTCGATATATGGTGCGCCTCCAGTTGATGCCGAACGACTTAGAAACAGCTTCTGCAAGTTGAGCTCCTTCTTCTCTCCGTGAACTGAATAGAGCAAGGAAGATTCTTGATGGATGTGGGGGTATGAAGTGAAGGGATGGTAAGGGGAGAAAGGGGATGCTGGAGGTGGTGTGGGGTGTAAGGGAGAGAGGGGGAAGGGTGGGAGGTCAGAGGGTAACTTTGTTCAAGATAATGGAAATGCAAAGCGGCATCTACCGAGCTTTAGGAGGTGCTAGCTCGGTCTCAGAGAAAGTAATTGCTGGCCCTTTTAAAATAGCTGCCAAGGCCATAGGTAGGCTGTCAACTGCCATGTCCTCACTAACCATCACCTTTCGAAGAAAATTCCTTAGTGCATCTTGGTGAAGGGTGGATCTCTTTATCAACTCCAGCACAGATATTTTGGCGGGCACCCAGTCTAAGTGATGCAATAGATTATATTGGCTACCCGACAGTGGCTCGGCCTCTTCTTGATCGGCAGTCGGTTGTGAAGACTGGGGATTGGGTGCAGGTGCACTAGTGGAAGTATAATTTCTGTGAAATAAACGCCCACTCCGAAGGGCAAGATTTTGTGCCGGAATGACATCGGTTGATGGTCTAATTAGCCCAGTAGGGTGGACGAGTGGAGTGGAAGAGGGCGCGGTGGAGATGATGGGAGTGGTAGGGATGATGGATTGTGGTGGAAGAATGATGGGCAAAGGGTTAGACAGAGACATGGCGATGATATGCGTGGGTACAGGTGGTGATGTAAAGGCGGGTGGAGGAAGGATGACGGGCGAGGGATTGGATGGAGGCGTGGTGATGGCTATAGAGGCGATGAGTGGAGGGTGTGATGGCAGGACAGGTGCAGGTGTTGGTGGTGGAGCAAAGGTAGGTAGGGTAAAGGTGGCAGTTGGTGATAGTACAAGTGGTCTGGAAGGCAAAGGAAGGGTTTGGTGGCTGGGTGTGAGGATGGAAGGATTGCGGTGGTTATGATGGAGGGCCATTACTTGCGGGACGGAACCGTCATCATCGTATGACCACCCGGCATCAAGAGCTGGGGGCTGAACTAAGTTGACCTGAGCCGATGCCGACGGCTGAGGCTGCGGAGCGGGAGGATGGTTTAGCATGGGGTTCTGATGAATCCCCAAGTCTTGCACCGATTGTTGCTGCGGTGGCTACTACTGTGGCGACGGTGCTCGTTGCTACTGCACTTGCTGCCTCGGTGCTTGCCTTCTTTTTTCTTTGATTTCCATGATGGCTTTGTGCATCTCGGCCCAATCTATTCTGTGTCCTTCATGCAGTTCATAGACCAAGTCTCGGAACTGAAAGCATACTTCAATCGTATGCCACAGCTACCTGTGGAGCATACAATACTTTGCCTGATCAACGGCCGGGTTCCAGGTAGGCCATTCCGGAGGAAGCTGGATTGCACTAACTGACATGAGAACAGAAATGATATCTGTAAGGGATTCTGGTAAAGGAGGGTACTGGGCTCTCTTTGGAGCCGGGTGCTTGTTGGTGTAGCCGTTGGGTGGAGGGACATTGTGGTATTGAGGAGGTTGTTGGGGTTGTTGTGGAGCGGGGAATGTGTTTTGCGGAGTGGTGAATGTGGATGGAGGGTTTTGTAGAGAGAAGGCAGGCAGAGGGTTCTGTGGAGTGGAGAACTGGGGATTGTGGGGGCTCTATGGGAAGCAGATCTGGGTAGACTGGTTAGGGAATGGGAACGCAACGGCTTGCCCCTGCTCGTTGGTCTGGACTCCTTCTGTCACAGGCCCCTAGGGTTGTCTGTTGTATTTGGGCTTTTGGGCCTCGAAGAGTGAATGAATTGGAGAGTCCTTGAACTACGTTTGAATAAAATGCACTCGGCTATATAATTGGTGCATATTTGCTATATCATTCATGGCCAAGATATTTCAGAATGTGGGAGTAGCATTTGAAATCAATAGCTTGACATTCTCTTCCTTCGGAATGTGTCCTGACACTCAGGCAGCCATCTGCCTCCATCTGTCTGGATAGGTAGCGAATTCCTCATCTGCCTTCATTTTCTCGACCACTAGATCAATAATGAAATATTCCGGGCCGATGTTGTCTTGAAATCTCTGAATAAACTTTTCTTTTACCACCTTGAAACTCTTGGCATCTTCCAACGGTAGAGAGTAGAACCATTCTATAGAAACTCTATCCAACGAGCGGTGGAATAGATACGCCATAAAGCGATCTGGTGAGGACACGAGAGCCAGTCGCAGATATCAGACACGCAGCACGACTTGAGCGACTCCGGCCTCTCTATGATTGGGCGACAGCATGGAATCCCTGCCCGAGCCTTGAGATTTATGTGTGGGACATTAGTATTTTATTTTTACCTTTATGTCCTTTGGTTTAAGATTCTCAACAATCTCAATATTTTCTGATAGACTCCTAAAGCAGATAGACTCCCCCTATGATCTTGACTATATGAACCAAAAAGGATTTAACTAGACCTTTTGAAGGTGAATGGTATCTCCCCCTGACTTCATGGACTCAGAAGATTTGGAAAACACAGAAATCCATAGATGCGTAGACTTGGGATCAGGGTGCATCGATGCATAAACCAACACAGGGTTACAGATGAGAAGAATTTGAGCTGACAGGTTGAGGTGGTGACAGACATGCGTCGAGGCAGGCAACAGTCTTACAGAACCAACAGACTGAGAGGTGATGGAACTAGAGAACACCACAGAGAAGTCAAGATGATCTGAAAATGCCCAACTCTCCCCTCAAGGTAGAGAACTTCTCATTATCCAAACGCTTAGTAAATGCATCAGCTATTTGACGTGCAGTGCCTACATGGATTAATTCAAAGTTACCCTTAGAATCTTCATCTCTTATGAAGTGGTGTCTGATATCAATGTGTTTAGATTGTGAGTGCAGAACAGGGTTCTTAGAAGGTTTATTGCACTAGTGTTATCACAATATATAGGTGTGCAACCAAGGGCTACTTGGAGACCTTAAGTTGGTGTTTTATCCAAATGACTTGTGTACCACAACTCCCTACAGCTACGTGTTCACCCTCTCTAGTGGAGAGGGCCACAGAATACTGTTTCTTGGAAGCCCAAGAAACCAAACACCCACCTAAGAATTGATAGTGTCCACTAATGCTCTTCCTATCTAGTTTGCAGCCAGCATAGTCAGCATCAGTGTATGATATGAGGTCCAAAGAATTTGATACAGGGTACCACAATCCTAAATTATGAGTAGCAGATACATATCTGGAGATTCTTTTCATAGCAGCAAGATGCAATTCAGTAGTCCTAGATTGATACCTAGCACACATACCTACACTGAATTGTATATCAAGTCTTGAGACAGTTAAATAGAGTAGGGATCCAATCATACCTCGATATAATTTGGCATCAACTTCTTTACCTGATGCATCTACATCTAATGATGTACTGGTACTCATTGGAGTTGAGATGTGCTTCAGATTAGTCATTCCAAAATGCTTGAGGATGTCCAAGGTGTACTTGGTTAGGTTAATGAAGCATCCATCATCCAGCTAATGTACCTGCAAGCCAAGGAAGTATTTTAATTCTCCTACCAAACTCATTTCAATTTAGCAGACATCAATTGAGAAAATTCATTACATAGTTCGGTGCATGTTGAGCCAAAGACTACGTCATCTACTTATACCTAAATTATGATGAGATCTTTGCTTAAACATTTGGCGAACATGGTTTGATCCACCTTACCTCTATTATAGCCCTTGCTGATTAGAAATTCTGTCAGCCTCTCATACTAGGCTTGTGGAGCCTGCTTTAGACCATAAAGAGCTTTATTTAACCTGAAATCCTTATCAGGATGTGAAGACAATTGAAATCTGGGGGGTTGTTCTACAAAAACTTCTTCTTTAAAAAACCCATTTAAGAATGCACTTTTGACATCCATTTGATGAAGTTATATATTTTTAGAACATGAAAAAGCCATCAAAATCCTTATGGCTTCCATCCCAGCAACAGGTGCATAGAATTCATCAAAATCAATACCAAATTCCTAACAGTAGCCTTTGGCTACAAGTCTGGCTTTATTTCTTTAAATTATTTCATCCTCATTCATTTTATTTTTGAAGACCCATTTGGTTCCTATTATATTGGTATTCTCAAGTCTCGGAACTAGTTCCCAGACATTATTTCTTTCAAATTGACCTAGTTCCTCACTCATAGCATTTATCCAAGATTCATCATTCAAGGCTTCATCAACAGTTTTGGGCTCAATCTGAGACACTAAAGTAACTAGGTCTTGATTTTCAACATTTTTGAAATGAGACCTTGTCCTAGGGGGATCTCCTAAGTTCCCTATGATGTTATTCGCAGGGTGATCTTTTAAAAATTTAGCATTGGTTGAGGGCTCACCTGATTCGACTGATCTAACTTGTCTTGGAGCATTTGGTTCTCCAGCTGGTTCAGTTTCTTCATCTAGCTTATCCTCTAGAAATTCTCCATCATGTTTTAAGGACCTGTCACCATCATCCAAGTTATTAACATTATTTGTTTCATCAAATATGACATGATGAGATTCTTCTACTGTTTCTTGAACTTCTTTTGCATGCCAGGCCAATCGGTGATAGACCCGGGCGGCAGGCTCGAATACCACTCAAAAGCAAGCCCAGTGAGTGTCGAGCCGAAGAACTTCAGGAGGTAGGCTTCATCAGCAGCCAAGTCTCCCATGACATTGACATAATAGGCGATGTGTTCTCTAGGAGACCCTTGCCCATTGAACTTTTCAAACTTCGGCGGTGTGGTGATGCCAGCCGGCAGCTTCCTCGCGGCATAATGAGCTAGATAGGGGACTCGGTAGACATCAAACGGTGTTTGATCCCCGTCGCCCCTTTCTGCTAACTTCATGTCTATCATTTGTTCCAGCATCAGCCGACTGACTGCTGCCGGGTCGACCGAGCTTGGATAGAAATGGGCAGGCTGCGCAGCTGGGGTGGTTAATACAGTAGCCTGGGGGGCCATAGGGGACCCCTAGGGAAGTAAGATCTGCGACGGGGCTAGTGCGGGGTACTATGCTTGATGCAGGGGCATGCCCCCAGGGAAGCTGGGGGTTGATGGGAATGCCATAGCCTGTAGAGTCACTTCAGAACATTGCCCGTTGCCCCCTGGCGCTTCCAGCAGAACCTCAATCTGTCCAGACGTCGAGGGTTGGGCATTCCTTTCGCTGAGTTGCTTCTTCAGCAATTCAATCTCCTGCTGGTACTATTGTATCATGTATAGCATGGCGGGGTCAGTTGTAGGGGGAGTGGGCATGCCCCCTATCCCTTCGACCGGAGCATCCTCTGATGATGTGGAGGGTCACCCACTCGTGCCCCCGGTAGTGACAATGTTGGCTGCCAGGGCCATGGGAGGTTCTTCGGAAGAAGTCACCTCGACGCCTGCTTTCGTCGCCTCACTCGCCGCTCTTCCTCTCCTGGTGAGGGGACCGGGCCCGGCGGTGAGCCTGGCCACTTCTTCGGGGTCAGTAGGTAGAGCCCTGTACCGACTAGAGAGTCCTATCATATTACAGGTGAAAACTCTCCAGTCCCTATTTCTTTTCGTCGTCCTAATTGACGACTTATTCGAGACCACCAGCCTATCGAAGACCGACCGTCGGTGGGGCGCTTCCTCCCACACAGGGGATTGGCGTCGCTCCTCCAATCGGTTCCTTGATTCTACACTGGGCATAGGTTGGATTTCTTCTTCCTCCAGAAAGGCAGATGCCACTGCCCCTAGCAGTCTCTGACGACCCATAGGGGTGCTACCCAGGCCTCTAAGGTAGTTTCTCATGGCCTGCTCGATCCCTTCCCACTCCTGGTTGGGGAGAGCAGCTGGTGGTTGCATGTCGGTGGTGACAGTGAGATAGGTGTAAGTTGCGAATGCCAAGCGGTCAACATGGTGACGATGCCTGTGACGTTGGCGATGGGCATTTTCGGGCAGCGCTGGCGTAGCAGCTACCGGTTGGTGGGTTGTGGCCGTCACCTGGACCCTTTCATCTCTTCGCCCCTTTCTGTGGGGAGCGTAGCTGGGCACAGGTGCCGTGGGTTGGGCTTCCTTGGGAACCCAAACTTGCTTCAGCTTTGCCGGCTTGTGAGCTGGCGTGTCTTTCGGTGCTACGGCCCGAATGGCGGGTGCCATCTTTTCTTTCATCTTCTCCAGTCCTTGGAAGGAGTTGCGAACTGGAATGGTCGGCATGATACGGTCTGAGATTACTTTGGACCTATGTCCATTTAGATGGACTCGGATGGTTCCGACAGTCATGGACTTGCCAGAGCTAGAGATTCGGCTCCTCGTGGCAGTGCCAGCATAGTTCCTTCGGAGCCTCCGCCGATGGGATGTCGACCCCTGGTGCAATGGTCCGGTAGTCTGGTCCACATGGTGCACGTTGCAGCCCAAAGTCCTTGGCGGGACGCTATTGTTGTTCTCGGCCACAGCTCGGCCGGTGGCAGCTTCAGTGACTCCCTTGGTGGGAGTGTTGGGCTCAGGCTCGTCGGACGCCTCCACGTCCAGTATGTTAACGAAGGCTACCCCCAGCAAGTTAGGAAAGCCCACGACCAGAGGGAAGCTCCCGAAGCAAAGTGGGACGGCGAGATAGCCTTCCCGGATGTGGCTCTCCACGACTTGCAGGCCAAAGGAGATCACCAGTCTCGAAGTTGAAATGTGATTTTCCTACATTTGCAAAGATGAAACAATCAGCATTACAAAAAGGGGGGCCACAGGGCCCCTAATTTCGGCAAAGACTAACCCTTCAGGGGCCTCATCAGCCTCTTGGGTGGCGTCCCCAGTTCATGGTGGCGATAATCCGATACTTGTATCAGGTTATCGGTACCCTGAGCTCTGGGTCATTACAGCCATCTTCCACAGTGTGTTGTGATCATCCTTTGTAAGGACTATCTTATTCCGATTCAGCATAGCCTATTGGGAACATTAGTGTTCCATTAATCCACAATCCTTTGAGTGATCAAATTGTTTTTGAAATTGGGCACTGCTTCTTAAGGATCTATTCACCCCCCCCTCTAGATCCTATTAATGCACCCAACTGGGTTGTTCCCCGGGATCACTCCCAGGGATCCTTTTGATGCTCCGTCTAGTGGTTGCAGGTTTCCTCGGGATAGGTTGCCACTCTTTCCCCTCCAACAAATCATAAAGGTGTAGTACGAGACAGTGGTAACACTTTTTAGCCTCTACATTTTTTGGCGCCGTATGTGAGAATGAGCAGAAAGCCATGGCACCTAGTGAAAACTGCCACAACACTAGCAACCGCCAGGGAGCCCCAGCTCTTGCCTAGCTTCCTAGGAAGCTTCTTCCTCCTCACACCCATCTCGCGGCGCTGCTCCCTAGGATCCTATCGCACATGAGCTGGCGTAGATACACTACCAAATACAAGCACTGACAAAGGTGTACCAAGGCCTTCTCGACCGGCAAGCGGAGCAGGACCGCACTCCAATGGCACCTCCCCAAAATGGGGGTGCACCAACGATGGCAGAGTCGCACCGAGGGTGCAAACCCTCACTCCTCTCTACCGCTCACACCCTCTGCCCATGCAGTCAACCCTCCAAGCATCCCGCTAGCCCACTGCACTCCAACCCCAAGATGGCACAGTAATTACGAGGCTACAAGGAGGTTGAGTGGGAGCTTGAAGGCAAGCCCTGCTACTTGGATGATATACTCTAGGCAGCACGAACCAAGGGGTTGATCGACGATGACTCTAACTTCCATGCACCTTTCTCTCGAGAGATTATGGAGGCACCGATCCCCCCGAAGCTTTAACTACCTCTGTTCACTCTGTATGATGGCATCACTAACTCAGCCGACAATATGCACAACTTCGAGTCCAACTTGGTGTTCCACCGGGGCTCAGATGCTGTTAAGTGTCTGGCATTCATCACCACCCTACAGTAGAACACTCAGACGAGGTTCGAGCTATTGCCTACTAGGACTATAACCTCCTTCCAACAGCTTAAGATGATGTTCAAGGAAAACTTCCTCGATTATAAAAAGGAGGTCAGATTCACTGTAAGCCTCATCACCATAAAGTAGGGTCACGAGGATATATTGTGGGACTTCATTACCCACTTTTGCAATGAGGCTCTCTACATTCCTCACCTAGATATTAGCATAACCATGGCAGTGGTGACACAAGGCACTCAGGATGCCATCCTCCGAAGGATTCTTGGAGTGGACTCTCTGGCAACACTAATGGAGCTCCCTGCCTTGCCTCAGAAACATGCCAACTGTGAGGAGAGCAACGCTGCGTTAGGCCGAGCAGCCAGAGTTGGTCAACCAGACCGCAAGCTATCAACTAACTCTCCCCGTGGGGGGAGGAGCAAGCACGAGCACTGAGATCGAGAGTGCTGTGACCAAAATGGGCCAAAGGATAAAGGCCTTTACAAACACTACACTCCACTGTTAGCCCTACCTGAGCAGATCCGCATGGAAATCCGTAAGGAGCCCTATTTTCACTGGCCCTAGAGAATAAAATCTAATCCGAAGTCAAGGAATCAGAGAAGGTACTGTCATTTTCACTGTGACCATGGCCACAACATCGTGAACTATGTCTAACTCAAAGACGCCCTCAAGGACCTAGGCCACTAGGGGCTCTTATTGCTAACGCCGCTGAGCGACAGTAGTAAAAGACTAGAACGCCACCTCCCATTAACAACCGACCAAATGAAAAAGAGATCATGATGATCTCTAGAGGGCCAGTGTCGAGGGGGAGATAGCTCCAGCAGATGCCGAGCATATGCCTTTTGAGTTAACCAAGTGCACCATGACTGTCACGCCCCGAACAAGGCGGAATCAACCAAGTCAACCAAGTGGCCAGTATCAAGGCGTAAACAGTTATACGGGCAGGTCAATCAAGAGACTCAGATGATGAGTATGAACAACAAATGAATAAAATCACATCTCTCTTTCATAATCTGAAACAGTAGCGCTAGCAAGAACAACAACAACAACAATAGTAATAATGGAAGGAACAACCGTAACATAGTATCCGATGGAACCACAGCTCTATAAACTACTCCTAATGGCTCGAAAAGTAAACCCCAATCTCACAGTCGGGGGACCACTGGAGTAACAGAAAATCCAGGCTACACTACTAGAAGAAACACTATGACACCTCTGTCGTGGAGACCCGTCCTCACAGATGAAGGCCACACCAAGGCCACACGGTCCAAGGCACAATCACGACCTCATCATCGTGAACCTTACACTATCTACAGGTGAAACCTTGGTAACCCTACCGAAAACCCTAGACCTTAGTGGCGAGAAGACACATGGAAGCTATAGTAAAATCATGTCTCGCAGACGGGAAACTAAACCTCGAGTCACGAGAGTCACGTGTCACGTGACGGGAGTACCTGCCCACCAGAAGTAAGGCTGGATGCGTCCACTGATGACTTAGTCCGTGTCCCGGGGGTCTCCCTACTCACCCCAGGCGAAAATTGAGACATCGTACAAGTAACCAAGAACACAGGACAAGGGTCTAGTCAGGGTCATGCTCGTCATCATGCATCTGAAGTCCCCGACCACATCTGCACACACTAACTGATTGCGCTACGTCAGGCCCTCTAGTTGATTTTCCTCCCAGCCTAGACTCGAGCCGACACAGTGGGAGGCCCTTCGGTAACCCGCCTAAAACTATCTCTGTCGGGTGTAGCTCTCCACCTACTCCTTGGTAGGGAGGCACACGCGTGCCCAGGCAAGTTATGACTAGTGGGGGGTCACTAAGCGAAAGACTCTCAGAAGAAACCACCGGAGTGCTGACAGGCTACGTACAGGCCCGTCACAAGTAACTCGAAACACGGGGTGACACGGTGTCACCAGACTCTGTACCGTCCACTAGACCAACTAACCCAACGGTCCTTGAGTCACACGACTCGGGTCAAGATCGTCGTACAACATGGCATCATGCCATCAACTGCCCTACTCCTAGGGTCAAAAATCACGGTGAAGAATAATCCTTAAGGCAGCACACAACTGTCGAGTCCATTCCCTTTCTAAGGGAGAGTAAGAAACCTCCAGCCCCAGGCTGGGTCACAGAACTCATAGTTCATAGGCCATACGCATGGCCCACATGGAAACCACCTTCCGAAGAAGCTAAGATCATGCGGGGATAGCCCTCGATCCGCACTTACACCAGCACATGGTGACTCGATCAAGCGTAACAAGAAAGCTCGGAGCACAAAGGGTCACATGGATCCTCAAAACAACATAGGTACGCTAATCAAGATAACACGACACCTCCGAACACCCAAAAATATGGTCACAGTATCCACCGGGTGTCTGAGACATCCACGGAGTCATAGGTCAACCAAAGGGTCACAATCGGGACGACCGGGGGCAAAAACATGCCAAAGGACTGCATTTCGGTCGACCAACCTGCATGGGTCGGCCGACCAACAGAGGTGAGTCGACCTAACCCATGGGTAAGTCTACCTACCCACAGCCAGCAGAAACCCAGCGCTGGTCGGTCAACTAGACCAGGTTGGTCAATCGACTGAACCCACCTGGGTTCACCCTCCGTGGTGAGCCGTTCGGTTGATCGGCCTCAACCGATCGGTCGACTGAAAATGGCAGGGAACCTGTCCGACCCCAACCTCGGAGGCCCGGTTCCACGCCCACTTAATCCCGATCGAGAGGGAAAACAATGGGGACCATTCCCTGGGTCCCAAACCATAAAATGTAAGAAAGAAATCGGTGAAATGTTGCCCTATCCGATGAAAATTGTCACTCACCCTGAAATCATGCTTTTAACCCCTGGGGTGAAATAAACCCACACTCAGCTCACCTCGGCCTACAAAACATGAGGAACATGAACTACACGGGCTAGGGAACCATCCCCCTATCTCCATCGAAGATTTCCCGCACCGAGGATGTCGATTCCTCGCGAAAAAGCTTCTCGAATCACTACCGAGTTTCAAAATCCACAGATGAGCACCACCGCACTCCCACCTTGATCCTCTCTCCATCCTCTTCGCTCCTCGCCCTCGCGTCGTCTCCACCTCACCCACCTCCGCCTCTATCGGTCGCCCGAAGAAGAGAGGGAGAGAAAGAGAGAACGAGGGCCAGATCAAGCTCTAATGCAACTGCGGCCTGATATGCTTCATTCATCATTTCTAGCACCCCCTTCCATCCTATCTACGAGATTTCTTGAAGATTTGAGGGGGATCTCTTGTTCTTTTCCTTATACACTTCTATTTGAGCATAGATCAGAATCTGGACTGGGCTTGTATTTTTCATCCTTTTCTTTCCTATACGATTCTGGAGCATCACCTCCATGTGCATGGTTTCTCATCGTCGTGCGAGAACACGCGTGTGTGTTGGGCCGCTGTGCCCGTGTGTGATCACTTTGCTGCCATTGTGCAGCGTGGTTAGTGGAATCCTCTCAGGTTGAGAAGGGTGGATGTAGGACTACACTGGGTGCGTCTGAACCACCTAAAAATTCTAGTGTTGTGGTCTTCTTCTTGCTTGTATGTCTGTTCAATTGTTCGCTCTCGATTTTGTGTGGGATGCGATGAGTAGAGAGTAGACATATAATCCATGCCCATTTCTTATTCTATCCGAGTGGCTCTCACACTGTCATTGGTGAGTTGAGAGTTTGTGCTTAATTTTCATATATTTAAATCTCATTGTTCAGCTGTTAGGTTGATCTTCATTATCATCTAAACATCTCTGTGCTTAGTTACATAAAAAGGGGACGCAATCAATTCAACCCCCTCTTTCTTGCATTCCTAATCGGGCTAACATAAAGAATTCATGAACAAAATGGGGGACAATTGATTAAGTGTTTTTCATTGATAAAAAATATTTGAGGGGCCATTCTATAATTTTTTTTCATAATCCTTAAACTATGTGAACAGTGCTTGCCTTCTCCCCCCGTGTGCAGCAAACGGTGGCAAGGAATGGGGCCCCCTCCCCCATGCGTGTGCGGATGAAAGCTACGGGGGCATGATGGAAGTGCATAAGATGGCGTGTGAAGCTTCCCTCGCGTGCATCACTTGCAGAATAGGAGGGTTGGTCAGGCATGTCCATGGGCGATGATAGCACCGTGATGGCGTGTGGAGAACGGCAACTTGCATGGGGACCCAGCAAGCTCCAGGTGGACACGGTATCAGCACGCAGCGTAGCATGGCAGATCTAGCAATAGGGACGGCGAGCAATGACATGCTTGCAAGATCACATAGGCACGATAATAGCGATAGGTAAGCAGTAGGCCTAGTGTTTGCAAGCTCAGAAATAGCTGAGCGGGTCTCCCAAGGCAGCGGCATGCAGGTCATGGCAGGTGCATGATGGCATGTTCACAGGCTCAGCAATGGCTGAGCATGTCTCCTCTGGTAGCGGCCCTACAGCCGGCATGGACAGTCTACGATAGCAAGTGGGGGAGGGCCAGTGGCAGAAGTGCGTAGGCGTGGGGCTCTCCCTCTCCCTCTTGGCCCCTACAAAATGGAGAACCCCCCTTGGGGCTGCCACTTCTTCTCCTCTTCCCCCATGCTTTCCCTCTCACACTCGCCCCTCACACTTCCCTCTCTCCCTCGCTAACTCTCTCTTCTCCCACACCTGGCTCCCCCGGTCGCTGCGCGCCCCCTCTCCCTCTACTCGACACACACACCACCTGCCGGTCTGAAGCCCCCGTTCTGAACAGGGGTGCCCGACGTGGCTTCACCCCCCCTCCAGCTTCCTCTCTTCTCACTCCCTCGCCCTCTCATCCCTTCTCCGCTCCTCACTCCCATCCCTCTCCCCTTCTCACACTGCCTCCCACTCTCTCTCACACTCCCCACACAACTCACATACACACCACTCACATGCTAGACGTGACCCTCCTCTCTCTCCCACATACGACATCGACGGCACCAGACTTCTCCTTCGCACACACCGCAACCAGCTCCCTCATCCCGTCTCTCCCTCACACTCCCTACACCACTCATCTCACACGCGGTGGCCCTCACTCCCCCTCTCCATCTTGCCTTTCCACCCTTCACACACACTCTCTGGTCTCTCTCTCCCTCTCTCTCTCTCTTTATCATCCCTCCTTCTCCCTCTCTCACCCCACTCACTACACCACAAACACCACCACTGGCCACATTTTCCTCTCCCTGCATATCTCCCTTGCTCCGGTCACACAACCATCCTTGTAGTGGCAACCCCACCTCACCAACACCACCTGCACAGCACTCCCACCGGCCTCCCATTCCCATCTCACCTCTCTCCACCTCTCCTTCTTTCTCTCTTTCACACCCACACACCCCCGACACTCACAGCCATGCACATACCCCATGCACCACAGACCACCAAAGTAAAACTCAACTCGGGAGCTACAAAAGCAATCCAAAACTCTTCCAAAAGGATCCGAACAACCTAATAAAGATCTGCCAAGACCCAATAAAGATCCGGTAAAGAATCCGGGGTGTCACATTCCTCCCCTCCTTTAAGAAATTTCGTCCTCAAAATTTAAGGACAAACAAGGGTAAGGCAGGGAAGAACAACCTAATAACTACCAACACAAAGCACAAGGGACAGAGCTTAGAGGAACAACGTCAGATCATTATCACGAGGACACGCTCGGGAGTGAGCACGACACAAGTGAACACAAGTCTGACACCTCTGAAATAAGGTAATGTCGCTTACGTCTCATAGGAAAAGAGACATGACTGTCAAAACAATAGATATCAAGAAAATGGGATGACAGAAATGACAGGCACGTAAAGCATCAGCTCACACAAGGAAACATAGTCCTCTCAGCTGACAGCCTGACAACGTCATCGGTTCCGGTGCCAAAGGTGACAGGGAACACCTGGCACACAGGGCACCAACGACAGATTCACGAAAAGAATGACAGTAAAATAACAGCACTGGACCGTGAGCAAAATTGTGTCAATCCTCAGCCGGATAACATGTCTGATCGAGCCACAAGCTAATCTCACCAAGAAAGGAGAGTACAACAATGCTAACTAACAAGACGATGGTCCACGACAGAAGCACAAAACCATACAGAAACAACATGACAACACCTATAGGATTCGGCTCTAAACGACACACAGAACCGTGGAACACATCTGCAAGTAGGGTCACGTCAAGGCATAATAGCAACTGATCACCCGACTATAAGGAACGAGTCATGCGTCAGACTACTCACCAAGGAAGACCCACGACACGAAAATGTGACACAACGACAATCTCAAGGGAATGCTTCTCAAGGACCACAACAATGCCTAGAGAGCACAACACTCACAAGAAAAGATGCAGAGTAGAGGGTACTCAATCAGTGGACAAGCCGACAAATTCTCCAACACTCGCAAATGCCAATGCCAACACTAGAGAATTACCAGCAACAGCACGGTAATAGACAACATCAAGGCACTGGAAGCCAAGATGAAGTCACATCGAGAAGAAGCAAAACCTCTCGACCAACGAGAATCTCACCATAACAATCCTCGACCAATGGGTAGCCAACCCACATGCTTCCGCTGCGCACTCTCTACAACGCACATAGGCATCATGAAAGACTTCGGCAATTGCATCTCAGCACACATATGACCACGCTACAACTCATTAGAATCGCAATCAACATGCCATAAATACTGATCCAGCGAGCAACCGATCACAAGGAACCCGAGTGCAGTAGAAGAGAAGCACCAGCTTCAGCACAAAGCACGAGAAAAAATGCTAATCTCAGCTTACCTTCACGTCCTGAAATGGTAAATGAGTCTTCTCAACACATCAGTCATTGGGCACAGCAAGACGAACATGGTACGCTACAGCTCTCAATACCATAACGGAGTTCAAAGCTAAGCAACCAATACATGAGGAGCAGATCAGACTCAAAATAAGGCTATCCATACTTAAGTAGACACAGGACAGAAGCATCACTAAGGTAGCAATTCCAAGGCAAACCTCGAAAAAGATTCCACCAGATGAGACGAGAAGCAATAAGCTCAATAACAAAAGCTCACCAGGAAGGGAAAATCTTAGCTCGCTCGAGCAACTTCTCAAATACAGAATATAGTCGAGCACTTCAACCGAAGCGAAACACATCAGGAGCTGAAATAGACTTAAGCTGGGGTGACCAAAACAACGTAAGGACGCGTGCGGTCAACACACCAATGCAAAGAGTAAACAGCAACCTGAACAATTTACAAGAAAACTCTCCAGGTACTGCAGATTCAAGCCTTTCGGCGAACACTGCCAAGTACAACATGATCGAGACAATTATCAGAACGGAAAAAGAACACACCGAACAATCCTGACATGGGCAGGATCACCAGTATACGAAAAATAAATCACGAAACCTAATGCCAGCAAATTCCACCAGCTAAATGCTAGGTGACTGTACCGGACTTTTACGACTCTGGTAATTGTATATCTGAGATTTCCATGTACCATTCATGACAAACGCTCTGATACAAGCTATGACGACCCGGATCCCAGATACTAGATATGCCCGATAGGACTATCAGATATACCTGATACCACTTGGAATTTTTCATTTTGTAGATGTAATGATATTTTATATTGAGAGATATTGTATCCTATTAGAAGAAATGAATGAATGACAAAAAATCATGAATGAATGAATGAAAATAATGGTGAAAATGAAAATAAATAGAGAAAAGAAGGAGTAGTGAATGGCGCCAAATTAAATAATGGCGACAAACAAAAAGAGACAAGAATTAGAAAATACGTCCCCTCTCCTCTCCTCCTTCCCCCTTCCTCCTCCTCCTCTCTCACGATCCCACCCCGCTCTCAATCTCTCACCGGCGAGCAACGGAGTGGCGAGGGCGGGCAGGCGCGACGAAGCTACCCAGGGATGCCGGTAACAAGCCAGTGGAGGCGGCACTAGCAGCGAGCGCGCAACAGCGGTGATGAGCTCCGGCAGCGGCAGCGATCAAATTCTTTCTGGCGAACACCCCCCACCACAGGTATTCCCCTCTCTCCCTCTCTCGTGACCCCCCTCCCGCCTGCCGGCCGGGGGCCGGTGCTTCGAGATCGAGAACTGGTGCTTCCGCCACGAGCCGAGCGCCGACCCGGCCCGCATGGTGGCCTTCCGCATGCACGAGCTGGTCTACGTGGGCCACCCCCACGCGGCCCAGGCGCACCGCGACACGATGCTCGCCGAGGGCATCGACGCAGACGACATCCGCCGCGGCGTGGACATGTGGCAGACCAAGGGCCTGCACCCGAGCGCGCTGGCGAGCGTCGTCAACGAGGTCCAGAACGCGACCCCCCGCACCTCGGCCGCGGCCGCCGCCGGCCCACCGGCGGCTCAGTCCCGCCCGCCGATTCCCCGCGCCGAACAGTGCCACCGCCATCCGTTCAGCCGCGCCGGCGACTGCCGGCCCTGCAAGTCCGAAAGGGACTGACGTGACCTGCGATTACTGCGGGCAGATCGCGACGTGGGAGGTCACCACGGCGGTCTCCAGCGACCCGTTCTCCGGCCACATCCGTTTCGTCTGCCGCGGACACGTCGACTCGGCCCGCGAGCACATGCGCCAGGTCGCCACCTCGTACGGCGTCGACGTCCGGCCGCTCGACGAGCCGCGGGCAGCCGCGTGAGCACTGAGGCCGCCGAGAGGCACCTGCGGCCCGTGCCGGACGAGGCCGCTGGCCCGGTGCTACCGCATGATCTGGGCGCTGAGGCGATCGTGCTGGGTGTCCTGATGACCTCGCCGGGCGCGGTGGACAGGGTGGCCGACATCCTGTCCGCTGGGGACTTCTACCGACCGGCGAACGGCATGGTCTTCCAGGCGATCCTCGGCAACGCCGCCGCGCAGGAGCCGATCGATCCCACGGCGGTCGTGGCTGCCCTGCAACGGACCGGGGACCTGGGCCGGGTCGGTGGCGCCACGGCGCTGCTCGCCATGGTGGAGGCGGTCCCGACCGCGCCCATGGTCACCTGGTACGCGCAGCGCGTTGCCGAGTGCGCCGGCCGCCGCCGGATGATCGCCGCTGGCGCTCGCATCGCCGACCTGGGCCGCGAACCGGGCATCGACCTGCCGGACGCCGTCAACCAGGCCCACGCCGCCCTGTCCGAGGCCACCACCGTGCGGGAGCGGTCGCAGGGCGCGTCGTGGGGTGAGCTGCTGGGCCCGCTCACGGACCAGATCGAGGCCGCCGCGCGGGGCGAGGGGCAGAAGGCGACGACGACCGGCCTGAGCGACCTCAACAAGGTGCTCGGCGGCGGGCTCCGGCCCGGCCAGCTTGTCACTGTGGCCGGACGGCCGGGCATGGGCAAGTCCGTCCTGCTCGTCGACCTGGCCCGGCACGTGGCGTTCCAGCGGCGGGAGCCGGTCGTCTTGTTCAGCCTCGAGATGAGCCGCGGCGAGGTCGGGCAGCGCATCGTCAGCGCCGAGTCCGGCATCGACCTGTCCGTCATCCAGGCGGGCACGGACTCCGAGTCGGCGTGGCGGAAGATCTCGGCCGTCCGTGGCCGCACCGCCGACGCGCCATTGGTGATCGAGGACAGCCCCACGATCGACCTCGCCGAGCTGCGCAGCACGGCCCGGTTCTACCGGCGCCGGTACGGGCAGCTCGGGCTCGTGGCGGTCGACTACCTGCAACTTCTCCGCGCCGGGCGCCGCTTCGACAACCGGGTCCAGGAGGTGTCGGAGTTGTCCCGTGGCCTCAAGCTCCTCGCGAAGGAGCTGGAGTGCCCGGTGGTGACCGCGAGCCAGCTCAACCGCGGCCCGGAGGCCCGGACCGACAAGCGGCCGCATCTGGCCGACCTGCGCGAGTCCGGCAGCGTCGAGCAGGACAGCGACATCGTCATCCTGCTCCACCGGCCCAGCTACTACGACGAGAGCGACCGACCGAACCTGGTCGACCTCATCGTCGCCAAGCACCGTAACGGCCCGACCGGCACCGTCGAGGCCGCGGCCCAACTGTGGTGCGTCCGGTTCGCCGGTTTGGCATTGGACGACACGTGATCGGGGGACGGCGCCGGCGCCCTTCTCAAGGTCGCCCCCCGATGCAGATGCACCGGAGCGTGATCTTGGACAGCTGTTTGGGCGCCCTACTTCAGGCGCTCAACCCTGGTGTCCTTGATCCAGTGCCACACCAGGGAATCGGGCCGGTCGCGGTGGCGTCGCAGCGCAAGGAACCGGTCCACTTCCCGCAGGGCTGTCGCCTCGCCGTTGTACCTGGCGGCGTTGCCCTTGTATCTGGTGGGCCCGTTGCCGGCCCACCACTGCTCCACGCCCTGACGGTCGATCACAACGATGACCCACTCCTGGGCGAAGGCCTCAGCCTCGGCGATCTGCCTGTAGATGTCGTCAGCCACGGAGGCCAGTGTGCTCGCCGTGGAGATCGACCGGTAGGCGCCTGTTCCACCGGGCACCAACGCTCCGTTATATGCCCATACTTGCTCATGACCATAAGGGTGGAGGGGATCCCGATGGCCGCGCTGAGCGTCTCGCGGGGCCGCTGCTCTCGCCGGTGGCGGCCGATCCGCGCCGCGACCCTTGCCGACTTCGACCGTCTGAACGATCGCGGTCCACGTCCGACGATAGCGTCGATCGTCTTGTGCGGGCGTTGGTGGACCAGCGTGATCGTGCACAGTGGTGTCACGCACTGGCCCCGCAGGTGGCCCGTGCCCTCAGACCGCTCAGATCCGGAGCCGCGCCCACGTGGCGCCGCGCTCGACCGTCACCGCGCCGAAGTGCTCCGCGACCGCCAGGTAGTCGTCGCGGGCCTTCGACGTCGCGAACGTCAGCACCCTGGTGCCGTCCGCGCACGCGTAGGCCTTCTGGACGTACAGCTCCTCCGTGGTCGTCTCGCTGCAGCCGCTGATCGGCGCCGACGCGCTCGAGGCGGCACCGTCCCGGCCGGTCGCGTCGTCCGCGCCCAGGACCACGACGAACAGCACCACCACCGCGGCCACCAGACCGGCGCCGGCGGCAATCAGGACAGCGAGCATGGTCGTCGACAGGCGCACAGCGTCCTCCAGGAAGCGACTGAACTGGATGCGTTACAGCCCGTCAGTGTTCAGGGACGCGAAGCGAGATCGCAATGGCCACGCAGACAACCCGACACACCCACACGGACGACAGGAGGCACCACGTGAGCTACGACATCTGGCTCAGCATCGACACTGGCGGTGTCGAGCCCGCCACCGTCGTTGACTGCGGCAACATGACCTCCAACGTCGCCCCCATGTGGCGCCTCGCCGGAGCCGACCTCGCTACCTTCGACGGCCGGACCGCCCGCGACTGCCTCCCTGCCCTCCGCCTCGCCGTGGCCGCCATGGAGGACGACGCAGCGCCGTACCGGGCGCTGAACCCCGACAACGGCTGGGGCTCCTACGAGACGTGCTTGGAGTACCTGCGGCAGCTCGTCGGCCACTTCGCCGCCCACCCACTCACGCAGGTGCAGGTAAGCCGATGACCGGAGAAGACCGCGGCTCGCCTAAGCGCCGTACGGCCGAGGACTCGGTGGGCGACATGTGTGCGCAGGCTGAGCGCTGCCGGTACGACCCGCGCTGCCCGTTCGTCGACTCGTGCGCCCGGCACGTCCACGGGCCGGACTGCGGCGGGTGCCTCGAGTGAGCGCCTGGGCCGGCGGCGGCACCCGACGGTGGCGGAAGGTGCGCGCGCTCGTGCTGATGCGGGATCACCACCGCTGCCAGGTCGCCACGCCGGGGGAGTGGCGCACACAGACCGGCGAAGTCCGCCGATGCCTCGGCACCGCGGACTGCGTGCATCACACCCGGGGCCGCGCCGTCACCGGCGACGATCCGCAGTTCATGGTCGCGGCGTGCACGCCGTGCAACCTGCGCATCGGCGAACCCCACGTCGACCCGCAGCCCCGGCCGGTGACCCAGTGGTAGCGCCGGCGCAGGTGACGCTGGTGTGCGGGCCGCCGTGCAGCGGGAAGACGACGTACGTGCGGGAGCGCGCGCAGCCAGGCGACACCGTCCTCGACGCGGACGTCATCGGGCAGAAGGCCATGGCGAGAGCCCTGCGCGGGCCGCTGACCGGGCGGGTGTGGGTGATCCGCTGCTGCCCGGGTGCGCGTGCCCGCCAGCTGCTGGCCGCGCAGCTCAACGCTGAGGTGGTGCTGCTGCTGCCGGATGAGCGGGTGCTACTGCGCAGGGCGATGGCGCGGACACGCGGACGTCAGCACGTGATGGCCGTCAGGGCATGGCTGCGTGCCGAGGCTGCTGGTCGTGACCCACTACCCATGCCCATGACCCAGTGGTGATGCGTACCGATGTCACTGTCCGTGATGAGGGAGGGGGTTGCACAGAGTGATGATGATCGAGGCGCGAGACGGATCAGAAGGGTCTGAGATGGTAGTGACAGAGCGTGATGTCCACGATGTCCGTTTTTCCCCTCCATGAGGGGGCCGGACACGAGCTCCCAAAAAATTCCTATACAAAAGACCACACCAAGATAGAGTGGGACAATCTAACCTCCCGGCAAAATAAAAAACTGAGAGTTGTGAAACTTCACATTACAAAGCAACTCCGATCATTCCCTCACTCTAGCACAAATGAAAGATACAAGAGTCCTTAACTCTAGCGTCCTGAAAATCCTACTGTTCCTTTCACCTCAAAAGGACCAGAGAGTGGCATGCAGGATCAGCCACCACACGATATTATCACCTCTAAGGGGCCAACTCCTGACCTAATGAAGAGGTACACCTCTCTCTGGCGGCCAAGTGTATAGCGGGCTCTCGAAGTCAGCCTCTTCCACACCTCTCGCGAATAGGAACACCATACAAACATGTGGTCCATCGTCTCGACCTCATGGCCACACAAGCAGTAGGTTGGCTCAATGCCCGGGACGAACTAAAGCAGCCCATCTCGAGTGGGAAACATCCCATGAGAAATCTTCCAAGTCAGATGGTTTGCCTTCAGCGGATTTTTCGGCCTCCAAACTTGTGGGGCAAGATTGTGGCACACCCCTCCATCAGAGATGAAGGCATAGACAGACCAAACAGACAAGGCCCCCTCCCTTCCCCACCTCCAAGTCCACGCATCCTCCCTGTGGGGGTGCAGAGCAAAGTCGAGGAGGACTAAGAGGTCTTGAAAATGCTCCATCTCGGCGGGTCCTAAAATCCCTCTTGAAAGTCGGTGCCCAAGAGCCCCCCTGAAATCTGGAGGTTAAAAACCTGGTCGACCAACCCCAGGGGGACAGCAGAGACCACAAAAAGGTTGGGAAAGGAAGCCTCCAAATTGAAGTCATCGCACTATCTGTCCTTCCATAAAAGACAATGGTTGCCTTTCCCTAGACAAACCCGAACGCAGGAGGAGATGATATCCCTACAAGTCAAAATACCGCACCAAATGGGAGAAGTCTGAGACAAAGCAGGTGTGTCCACATCTCAAACTCTCCACATACCATAGTATCTCTGCCTGATAAGTTGCACCCAAAGCACTTCATTCCCGGCCCCCAACCTCCACAATCACCTGCACAAGAGAGCCAAATTAAAGTTTCCAACATCCTTGATCCCAATCCTCCCCTGCTCCTTGCTAGCAATCACTCTCCCCCACCTGATGTTGTGTCATCCCTAGCATGTCCCCCCACTCCCATCCCAAAAGAATCTCCCCTGTATCGCCTCAATCTTTTTCGCCACAGTCTTCGGTATCTGGAACACGGAGAGAAAGTAGATAGGTAAGCTGTCCAAATTGATCTGTGAAGAACTAGCATGCCCCCTATAAGATAACAATCTAGCCATTCACCCAACCAGTCTAACCTCGTATCTCTGAATAATAGGAAGTCAATCAGCACACTAAAGAACACTTGGGGTCAGAGGGAGTCCCAAATAGGAGATGAGGAAAGCTCCTATCTGGCAGTCCAAATGCTTGCTGCCTTCTGAAACGTCATCTCCAACATATTAACTCCAACAAGCATGCTCTTGTTGAAGTTAACCTTCAAACCAATGGTCTCCTAACTCCTTCAGCAATGCTAGCAAAATTCTAGCCACAAAAAGTTGTTGCTCATCCACTGTCAAGAACAAGATGATATCATCAGCAAACTACAAGTGGGTGACCGAAAGACCACCTCTCCCAAACTAGAAACCTCTAGCTAGATTTGCATCTCTACTCTCTACCACACCATACTAAGAACATGAGCCACGAGCACAAAGAGAAGAGGAGACAGAGAATCTCCCGACCGAAGTCCCATGCCGCTATGAAATAAAGAAGTCAACTTCCCGTTGACTAGGATAGCAAAATAAGAAAAAGAGATACAAGCCCGGATGCAGTCAATCCATCTCTCCCCAAAACACATCTTCTCCAACACATCAAACAAGCATATCCAATTGACCTTATCATAAACCCTCAAAGTCAAACTTCAAGACAAACCCTTTCTTCCTTTGGGTCTTCATGACAAACAAACACTAGTGGGCCACAAAGAAATTATCCAAAATATGCCTCCCCCTGATGAAGGGTCCCTGGAAACAACTCACCACTCTATCCATAACTCTCTCCAATCTTCGTGCCAGCAACTTGGTGATGATCCTATACGTGCCATTCAACAAACTAATGGGCTTGAAGTCTCAAAAATCCTAAGCTCCATATTTTTTGGGGATGAGCCTGGTAGACCATAAAGGAGTCGTCTAGTTCTCTCCCCTCAATGGAAAGCATATAAAGCTCTACCACGCAGCTCAACTGGCGTTGCCAGAATGATTACCTTTCCTTGGTTAGTGGCACTCCACCTTATCCAAGCTACCTTTCCTTAGTTAGTGACACTCCGTCTTAGTCAAGTTACCTTACCTTGGTTAGTGGCACGCCGCCCTGGCCGAGCTACCTTTCTTTGGTTAGTGGCACTCCACCTTAGCCGAGCTATCTTTCCTTGGTTAGTGGCACTCCGCCCTAACCGAGCTACCTTTCCTTGGTTAGTGGCGCTCCATCTTAGCCGAGCTACATTTCCTTGGTTAGTGGCACTCCGTCTTAGCCGAGCTACCTTTCCTTGGTTAGTGGCACTCCGCCCTAACCGAGCTACCTTTCCTTGGTTAGTGGCACTCCGCCTTAGCCAAGCTACCTTTCCTTGGTTAGTGGTACGCCGCCTTGGCCGAGCTACCTTTCCTTGGTTAGTGGCACTCCGTCTTAGCCAAGCTACCTTTCCTTGGTTAGTGGTACGCCGCCTTGTCCGAGCTACCTTTCCTTGGTTAGTGGCACTCCGTCTTAGCCAAGCTACCTTTCCTTGGTTAGTGGCACTCCGTCTTAGCCAAGCTACCTTTCCTTGGTTAGTGGCACTCCGCCTTAGCCAAGCTACCTTTCTTTGGTTAGTGGCACTCCGCCTTAGCCAAGCTACCTTTCCTTAGTTAGTGGCACTCTGTCCTGGCCGAGCTACCTTTCCTTGGTTAGTGGCACTCCGCCTTAGCCGAGCTACCTTTCCTTGGTTAGTGGCGCTCCGCCCTAGCCGAGCTACCTTTCCTTGGTTAGTGGCACTCCACCTTAGCCGAGCTACCTTTCCTTGGTTAGTGGCACTCCACCTTAGCCAAACTACCTTTCCTTGGTTAGTGGCACTCCGCCTTAGCCGAGCTACCTTTCCTTGGTTAGTGGCACTCCGCCTTAGCCGAGCCACCTTTCCTTGGTTAGTGACACTTCGCCCTAGCCGAGTTACCTTTCCTTGGCTCAATGGGCACTCCGCCCTGGCCGAGCTACCTTTCCTTGGTTAGTGGCACTCCGCCTTAGCCAAGATACCTTTCCTTGGTTAGTGGCACTCTACCTTAGCTGAGCTACCTTTCCTTGGTTAGTGGCACTCCACCCTGGCTGAGCTACCTTTCCTTGGTTAGTGGCACTCCGCCCTGACTGAGCTACCTCTCCTTGGTTAGTGGCACTCCGCCTTAGCCGAGCTATCTTTCCTTGGTTAGTGGCACTCCGCCCTGGCCAAGCTACCTTTCCTTGGTTAGTGGCACTCTGCCCTGACTGAGCTACCTTTCCTTGGTTAGTGGCACTCCGCCCTAGTCGAGCGACCTTTCCTTGGTTAGTGGCACTCCGCCTTAGCCAAGATACCTTTCCTTGGTTAGTGGCACTCCGTCTTAGCCGAGCTACCTTTCCTTGGTTAGTGGCACTCTACCTTAACCGAGCCACCTTTCCTTGGTTAGTGGCACTTCGCCCTAGCCGAGTTACCTTTCCTTGGCTCAATGGACACTCTGCCCTGGCCGAGCTGCCTTCGCTTGGTTCAGTGGCACTCCGCCCTGACTGAGTTACCCTCCTTGGTCCAGCAAGATTTCACCTAGGCCGAGTCACCTTTCGTTGGTTTGGTAGGCGTTCTACCCTAGCCAGACCCTAATAGAATAAATAGCGGCGCCATTCCAAGCCTTATGCCTGAATTGGCAGGAACTCCTCCTTTGCGTTGGCATTATTCCTTGCTAACGAATAAACCTACCGTGGCCCCAGGGCACCCTGTCCTAGCCAATTCATGTACAACGTTGCCACTACAGACCTTACGTCTGAGTAGGCGAAGGATCCCTTCTTGCGCTGGCATTATTGTCTTGCCAACGAATAGATCACTCTGCATCGGCGTAAGGCCCCGTGCCCTAGCTAGTAATCAACTACTGACATCGACAGTCAGACACCGTGCCTTGACATGATGCCTACTTTAAAAAAATAGGGTTAAAAAAATAGAGATACCCCACCGACCTTGTTCCTGTACTAGAGCAAGGGCAAAAAGGGCTATAGCCTAGCTGTGGCGAAAACCCGCGAGGGCGCTGTAGGTAAAATCGGATACCCCGCCACGTGAAAACCCGAAAGGGCGCATGGGTAAAAGCATCAACCCTCCAGAAGTTAGCCTTCCACATCTACCACCTACCTGCACTCCACCTCATATCAGCCTTCTACTTACATCGCACCCTTCGTATACCCGTACACTCCAGCATGTCAAACTTTCGTGAGTCAGCCTTCCGCCTCCTCATACCCACATCCGTCTCCACCCCTGATCAAGGAAACGTCACACCCTGAGTAGGTAGATGTCATCCACTACATTCCCGCTCCTACGCCTAGTCCTTCTACTAGCCATGCGCCTTTGCCTACTCAACCTCCACAACCTACCCCGTCTCATACCCCTCGGCATCCACCTTGCCCTAAGTGGGCTCCTCACCCTCTGTTGCTGGAGTCTTTTACTGATATCTTTAGGGCTTTGATGGCCACTCACGCATTGTCACTTCCTCTGACTGTACCTTGCCAACCCGTGGTCGAGAATATGCTTCAGTTCTGTGATTTTCATCACCAGCAGGGGCATTTGGTTGAGGATTGTCCCGAGTTCTGGGATTATTTTTACGGCTTGGAAGATCAGAAGAGGATTGATTGGGCTGCCATTCGCAAAGTTATTCTACATGTCTGTAGCAAGCAGCAACAAGAAGCACTGCTCAGGCAGCCGTCTCCACCAATACAAGACCCGGGGCACCCCCGTGATCCTTTATCTAGTACTGTACCCACTCCATCATCTTCGTCCCCATCTCCATCTCCTATGCCATCTCCCTCTCCATCTCCTATCCCATCTCCATCACCTCCACAAACTCAAGCCCTTGCTCAGGCTAGTACCTCCACTTCCTCCACTCCCATTACTACCACTGGTTCCACCACTTTCCCTACCACTACTTCTACCCCCAACGCCGCTAGAAGCGTTGTGCCGATACATCGATGGTGGGCACCACAACTTCCATCTTCACCACCAGTGCCTCCATCACCTCCACTGTCTCCACTACCTTGGCCACCCCCTTCGCCATCATTGTCCGAGCCTGAGCAGGCTATGCCCCCACCTTTACCTCTGCCTTCACCTTCACCTCCACTTACACCAGAACGTGTCGTTGCCTCTATACCTTTACCATCACTTGACATCACCATCCCCGTTGAAGCCTCCATGGCATCCAAGCCTTCTACCTCTGCCACTTCTCCACTTCCTTCCACCCCACGGAGTGGGTGTGCATTACCTTTGGTGCCCCTCCGATTTTGTCCCCTAGGGGATGATGAGCCGAGTCAGGACAATTCATTGCCAGTTGTTCAATTCAAGATTCAAGATTTCATTTGTCACAGGCCGATACGCATCCTGGTCCTTGGCTATTTCGGGGATGAGCTTGTATTTCCCATGACGGTTTCCAAGAAGAGCTCCTTTGCATTGGTGCCAGTTTCTTCTCGAACGAGGCCGATGGCATTCTCTTTGCTCGCTGGAGATTCTGTTATTGATGCTGTTATTTTCTCTCACTATGTTGCCATTCAGTTCATTGGTCGAGAGGAGTTCTCTACCCGCATGATGCTAACTCATACGACCGCCAAGAGTTTGATGAATTATATGTTCAAGGGGAAATTCACCATATTTTCAGCATTTCCCAAGGACATTCTGCACACCTTATGCAATTTCTCTTAGTTTATCAGTACGCCGGCCACATCAACGCCGTGTATTGCTCTCCCTTAGCTTCGTCCTTCTCTTCTATCAAGGGAGTTATGCTTCAAGTCAGATTGCCGAGTGGAGTTGCCGGAGCTCCACATCTTTGTGCCAAGAGACAAGACTCTGTGGTTCCATGATATTCAGCATTATAAGGAGTTATCTATCCGAGAATGTCTGCATATGGTTAGCACCGGGTGTTTAGGGGAAACTGCCCCAGCAAGGTTGCATGTTCATAGTCGGGCTAGGCCGTCGGCTAGATGGGCTCGTCATTTGAAAAGACATTATAAATCAAGAAGCCCAAAGGTTCGGGTCTGCACCAGGCAGGTCCATGTTCAAGAGATTTCAGCCAAGAAGAGGCGGCGGCGCAAGTTCAAGGGCCAAATGTTGTGCACTCAGGGGTCCACTTCTTCTTCCTCTCCTTTCTATTCATCATTTCTTCTACTCAGCCCCCACCCTTGGGTGGTGTATTTTCCCTCATTCAATCTTACTTCTATGATTTTCTCCTCTCCTCCGGGGACTGCAAACCCCCATTCCTCTTCTTCCCATCTGGATCCTCTGGATTCTCCCTCCCACTGTGAGAGAGAGCGAGATCATCCCGTGACCCAATCTAAGTATGAAAGAGAGTTTGACAACCTTGACTCTTGCCGGTTTCTCAACCACGCATGTCCATACGCTTCCCTCGCTAAGGGATGAGTCGTGAGCTTGCTTAGAGTCCCAGGTTTGCCTACAAATTGGTCAAGTCCACTGTCCGTCTCGTATCAAATTGGTATCAGAGACTGGTTGAGTCTAGGGTAGTCATTATTTTAAAAGAAAAAAAAGGTGTCTTGATTTGCATTTGCATTCCTTTATTCGGTATATCAAAAGACGTTACCAGAAAGATAGGTTACACCTATTTGGAAGGTACCCCTTGCGTGAGGTTCACCTCCTCCAAGTATCAGATATTAGTTGAGTCTAGGTTCCTCAGTGTGCATTAGTTAGTGTCTTTCAACTTTGCATTATTGTATAGGGTCGAGTCTAGTCTATTGGAGTGTCACTCAGTTGTCTGCATGTCCAACTACCCACCATCCCATGTCCCTTCCCCGAGACCCATCCAAGTGGTCATCCTTGGTGGCCCAATTTGAGGCTCTCATGGCCCGACCCCTAGGGCTCACCCCTATCGTTCAACCACCAGTTAACTCGACCCCAAAGTCGACAATCGAGTCATTCCATTGCCCTATAGTGTCCATTGCCATCCTACCAAATGGGTTACATACAGAGATCGACTTCATCAGTTGGGTGTCTTCCAATTATGTCTCCCAAGACATTATTGAGTCTCTATCTAAGACCAGGGAGATTGTTCTCAACGGTGGCTTAGCATTTGTAGAGTTCCAATGGAGGGTCGGCCACGTCCTCTATGACGACGGAGCATGGTGCAAGGTTGATACACTTGCTGGTCCATGCATCATTTTAGGACAAACTTGGTTGGAAGAGAGGAGAGCAACCTTTGATCGGGACAGGAGGACCTGCACCTTACACCCACCTCACCTCCCCGGCGAGTTCATCTTCCACGACGGCATTCAGCTGACCACCTCCGTATTGCCAACCACCCATCCCCAGCAGCCCGCTCCGCCTCCGAAGTCACACCCTCTACCATTCCCGGAGCCTGTCCATGCTAGCCATATCTCCGACCAGTGTCCTTCACATTCACCTATCTTAGAGGACACACATTCGAAGGATGCCCCACCCAGAGTTATTCTAGTGAGTTATGAGGTTGACCAAGAGTTGGCTGAGGAGTACCTCGCCGAGGTTGTAGGGTTAGAGAGTGATCCCATGGAGTGCCTGATGGGCCAAAGTGAGGTGCTAGCTGGCAACTCCGTTATGTTAGTCTCCCCAGCCCCACCAATCATCTTAGAGCTATCTCTCCCACCTACCTTGTGCATGGTGGATGTGCCACCTGTCGACCCCATACAGTCAGCCATCCCTATTTTTATAGCCTATGTTGACGTAGTATGGCTTGATTTCTATCACTTCCATGAGAGACGGCATCCTGATTTCACCTTCCTCATGATCCATGCGAAGCATGACTTCCCCGTATTTCACCTCCTTGTCCTCAAACACTTCAAAATCTGAGGATGTATCTTTTTGAATCGATGGAGGTTGGCATGGTCCGAGATATGAAACTTCGGATTATAGGTCACGGTACTTCTATTCATGATGTACATAGGTAATGTTTGGGAACCACACCTCCCTAGTCATAGGTCTAGGTACTCTACAGCTCTAATCCCATCCCCCCATGCATGCATGAGTGTTTGAGTCTCTACATGCATTTGTCGAATGCATAGTGAGTCTGCATATGTCAAGTCGAGTCTATTGTGAGTCTGCATACGTCGAGTCGAGTCAGTCGCATGCTCACGGTGTCAGTCCCTTTCGAGTGTAAGGTGAGTCAGATCTAATGCGCATGTTGTGGACTTGCTTGATGATTATGGGATCAGCTCTACCTTTCAATGTCTTGGATCTAGTCACCTAGAGGGACCCAGCAGTGATTCCTAGTGAGTCATTGAGCCATATCCTTCCTTTGAGAGTGACCCCACCCAGGAGTGTCCACCACTAGCCTCATTCCCCAGCAGCGTGAGCATATGGAATATATACTGGATGAGTAGGTGACGGTTACCTGGAGTGGAGCGTACTCCGTGCTTCCTGGTTCAGTGACGGATTCGCAGGAACCACGTGCATAGTTGCACCCCTTACTCGACGGGGTCGAGTTCTTCCCACCCGGTTTTTCTTTTTTAACCACATTACTGACTCAAGTGTCCTTTCGAGTTTTCATCGGAGCCAACCCCCTCTTACTTTTGCTTACGCACCCTTTGGGGTTTTCACGTGGCGGGGTACCCAATTTTACCCGCAGTGCCCTTTCGGGCTTTCATCGCAGCTAGGTTATAGCCATTTTTGCCCTTGTCCCGGATGTCTGGCCAAGTCCGACGAGGCACCTCTATTTTAAGCCTCATTTTTTTTGAGTAAAGATATTTGCCATTCCACAATGAGGTGTCAGGCGATGGTTTGGTTTGGTTAGCATCGTCGGGTTGATGTTGAAGCAAAAATGAGTTTAATCATCAACGATGGTTTGTTCATCAGCATTAGCTAAATGCCAAAGCAAAGGTAGGCTTAGTCATTAATGAGGACAGAAGGTCTAGGTTAACAGTATATTCACCGATCTCACCGATGATGATGAGGATCAGTGTTGGTTTGTTCATCGGCATTGGCTAAATGCTGAAGTAAAGGTGAGTTTATTTATTAATGAGGACAAAAGGTCCAGGCTAATGGTAAATTCACCGATCTCATCGATGATGACGAGGATCAATGTTGGTTTATTCATCGACATTGACTAAATGCCGAATCAAAGGTAGGTTTATTCATCAATGAGGACAAAGGTCCAAGTTAACGGTGTATTTGCCGATCACGCCGATGATGACGAGGATCAATGTTGACTTGTTCATTGGCATTGGCTAAATATCAAAGCCAAAGTAGGTTTATTTATCAACAGGGACGGAAGGTCCAAGTCGACAGCTTAAGAGAAGAAGACCTCTGTTGGGACTTGTGATGAGCGTCCAATTCAGAGTTTCATAAGGATGAATGTAGCAAGGTAATGGTGATGATGCGTGAATATCGGCTAGGGCACGAAGCCTTGCACCGGGCAAGGTTCATTCGTCGGAAAGAAACTAATGCCAATGCAAGGAAAATAGTTTGTGCCCCGATTCAAACGTAAGGTCTGCAATGACGATGATGTGTAGATATCGGCTAGGGCACGAAGCCTTGTGCCGAAAAAGGGTATATTCAATGGCAAGAAGGTAATGCCAATGCAAGGAAAAGGATTTATGAGCCGATTCAGACGTAAGGTCTGTAGTGGCGATGATGTGTAGATATCGTCTAGGGCACAAAGCCTTGGGCAAGAAAAGGGTATATTCATTGGCAAGAAGGTAATGCCAATGCTAGGAAAAGGATTTATGCGCCGATTCAGACGTAAGGTCTGTAATGATAATGATGTGTAGATATCTGCTAAGGCACGAAGCCTTGTGCTGAAAAAGGATATATTCATTGGCAAGAAGGTAATGCCAATGCAAGGAAAAGGATTTATGCGCTGATTTGGACGTAAGGTTCGCAATGGCGATGACGTGTAGATATCGGCTAGGTCACCTTGTACCAGAAAAGGGGTATATTCATTGGCAAGAAGGCAATGCCAATGCAAGGAAAAGGATTCTTGTGCCGATTCGGACGTAAGGTCCATAATGGCGATGATGTGTAGATATCAGCTAGGGTACGAAGTCTTGTGCCGAAAAAGGGATATATGCATTGGCAAGAAGGTAATACTAATGCAAGGAAAAGGGTGTGTAGATATCAGCTAGGGCACAAAGTCTTATGCCGGAAAAGGGGTATATTCATTTGCAAGAAGGTAATGCTAATGCAAGAAAAATGATTTATGCGCCGATTTGGACGTAAGGTCTGCAATGGTGATGATGTGTAGATATCGGCTAGGGCACAAAGCCTTGTGCCGAAAAAGGATATATTCATTGACCAGAAGGTAATGTCAATGCAAGGAAAAGGATTTATGCAATGTTCAGACGTAAGGTCCGCAGTGGCGATGATATGTAGATATCGGCTAGGGCACGAAGCCTTGGGCCAGAAAAGGGTATATTCGTCAGCAAGAAGGTAATGCCAATACAAGGAAAAGGATTTATGTGCCGATTCGGAAGTAAGGTATGTAATGGCGATGATTTGCAGATATCGGTTAGGGCACGGAGCCTTGTGCCGAAAAAGGGTATATTCATTGGTAAGAAGGTAATGCCATTGCAAGGAAAAGGATTTATGCACCGATTCGGACGTAAGGTCCACAATGGAGATGATGTGTAGATATCGGCTAGGGCACCTTATACCGAAAAAGGAGTATATTCATTGGCAAGAAGGCACCCCGGAGTACTTCAGTTGCAACGCATGGCATCTGGAACATTTCATTCGCCATTTCTGGACTTCGATCCGAGACTTTACGAGCCTTCCGGCATAAGCCGATAGTGTGCCGAAATTCCCGGCTCTTTTTTGATTCACCTCTCGGCATGGCCGATCATGGATGTCTTCCGCCCGGGGGCTCCCTTGATGGGTAGCGAGCTGCCGAGTGGGTTCTCGTCCTGGCTGAACGAGGTATGGGTTTATTCGGCCTTCCCGCCTTCGACTCGCATGTAGATGCGAGTGTCGCAGTTGCCGTGGGATCCTTGCCGTCATTTTTTGACGTCCACAGGCACACACCGCTCAGCCAAGCCTTTCCTGGCACACCCTACCCCATGCCTTTAACCAGTACACACCAGCCTTCTTGCCGTCTGGTGCACCCTAGCCCATCCAGCCCGTTGCACCCTAGCTCGTCTGACCCGATACACCCCAGCCGACCCTTACCCGGTGCACCTGCAACCTGTTTTAGCTGAGCGTTTCCGGTGGACTTTCTAGAATTTTCTTCAAGGTGTTGCTGCCCTTGCACACACCATGACTTGTTGGGTCACGTCACTTCTTGTGGGCGCATTCCCCTTTCACTCCCCTAACATCCGAGTCACGGGGAGATGCTGCTGAATTTTCGCCATGAATGATAACACATTAAAAGATAAAAGGAAGCAACAAACAAATGAAACAAACAATGATAAAACACTTTAACTAAGATAGGAGAATTATGGAGGACTCGAAGAACTGAACTGAATATTGCGATGGTAGACTGCCGAACAGGACGGTGGACTTAATCACATAATAAAGGGAAAGGGAGCTGATCAATTAAGAAACCTCCCTCATGCATCTCATGAATGAAATCAACTCCATTTGTGCATCTCACATTAAAAAAACAAGGAGAAGAACACTCCCTTGCACGCATTTAACCATTGCATCGCATTTCATTCGTGCTTGTGTGCCACGACCCTCCCCACGGTATATGAAATGGCAGTACCCAGAAGGTCGGGTCATACCCGGCTGATGGCTGCCCCTATGCGTGGACCTACCTCCGCCTCGTACCAAGGGTCGATCTCATACATTTAACTCAATCTTATGCATGCTCATACCCTCGTATGCTTGAATACCACTAATAATTTGGGGAGGGTGGAAAATGCCAACGGAATCATCGACAGGCCATGACTGGAATAAAATCTATGACATAATGGAACTAAAACCAATCGAATGTAATCAAGACAAGCTAAACCTAAAACATGTAAGATACCAACTTCACGAACTCCTTCGGCATCTCCGTTCCCCCGTGACCCCGCATGAAGGAAAATTAAAAGTGCCTTACGATGTGGGCCTAGACCCAGGGAATCTCACCCATCGTGGTCTTTGCGCAAAAAATGCTACGGGCCAACATTCCCTGAAGGTCGATTTATTAACACATGATGCCGACCTCCATCTCCTCGGGGAAATAAATATTAAACATGCCCCTGACAGGGCATACATTGACACATCACCGTGATCTTATTTTTTGCATTTTCGCACCGGGTCATCACCCGAATATTAAAGAGAGGCTGACAGGTGTCTGACAATGACTCGACGATATTAGGCTGACTAATAATCTAGCTTACACTCACATCGCACTTCAACTCTGTCCATTTATTTCCTGCAGTTAGTGTTACTTCTTTAGGCCGTAGGGCCCTTAATTTTGGCAATTAATCAAGGGTTTTCTCTTATATAGAGGATGTAAATAACATCGTGACCTTTATGGTACGATGGGTATTGGTCCCGACCCGAATCACACAATCATCTGATCAAGTTAGATCGAGTGCACTCGTGGCTCTTCGGAGCCCAAATAAATCGTCACGCATGTGACTGGTACGCCCACGCACTTAATAAATCGACAAAAGAATGATTTAACCTAAAAGTGCATCCACACCCACGCCCAGGTGCTCGTCGCTGGCCGCCCTCTCCGCGAGGCCACCCGCGAGCCACCGCGTGGTTCGCCCGCCTTTGACCACGCGACTGCAGGCCCTGTTGACCTGCCAACCGCGTGAGACACGCGCGGCCAGGCTAGAAAAGGGTGTGAAAAAAAGTGTGGTTATTGGAGTGTTTAGAATATATATATATTATATATAATATCATATATATATACCATTTCAAAGAAGTGGCACCCGAGCCGTTTCGAGGATCGAGGAAATATAGTTTTCTATTTTTTCATATTTTTTAAAAAATCTAGATTTTCTATAAATAGCTCATTTCTTTTTTCTTTTTTTCATTCTTCTTCTTCCTTCTTCTCCTTTCCCTCGTGAGAACCGGCCGCGCCCCCCTCTCTCTCTTCTTACTCCGGCGACGGCTGCGACAGTGCCTTCCCCGGCTGCAGACAACGGCGAGGCGACGGCGGCGGCGGTGAGGTGATCGTGGTGGCATGCGGTTCGTGGAAGCTCGTGGGAGCACGAGGGTTTCAAGCAGGTTTTTCATGGAACGACGGTGATCTGTCATGTTTCGACCGACCTTGAGGTAGGGTGACAGATCCTTAGCTCATTGTTTACCTTCCCCGCGATTTCTAGGCCAAAGGGAGGTCGAGAGAGGGTTATTTTGTGCTGGGAAGGGAAATCCATGCTTTGGGGATCGAGCGCCGGATCTGGCGTTTTAACGCGTTATTTCATGGTTTGATGGCATCAAATGATGCTCGAGGGCATGGGGAAGAGTTTCCCTTTTGTTTCCCCTTCACATGGGGGTGAATGGGACGTGGAATGGCATTTTTGGGCCATTCCCGTCGTTCTCGATTTTTCGGAGTGAAAACGATCCTAACAGGAACCATTTTTAGGTTTAGCGGCCTACATGGTGACCGCTAGCTGACTAGAAAGTGTCGGCGGGGTATGCAGTCGAACGACTGACTGTTACCCTCTGCGACTGCCAAGCAGCCGACCATTTCCCTCGTGAAGCTAGCATGACTCCCGCGGCATTTCTGACCATTGCGTTTTGACTGTTGAACAATTTTTGGGATTGGCAGTCATGAGGTGACCATTTAACCCTGCCTGACGATCTCAAGGGAGACCTTTTCAGTCCCCAACGGTCACAAGGTGACCGCTTTACCTTTTCGTGCAGTTTTGTGGTGTGGCGGCCCCAAGGGGACCGTTTCACGCCTAAGGCGGCCCAGAGGGGACCGCTTATGTTTCAAATGGTTTGAAGGAGACCATTCCTCTCCTTTGAGCGGTGGCCTGTGGGTGACCGCCTCTCTTCGTCATGTGGTCTAGCATTTGGCCATTTTTTCCCTGGGACGGTCCAGAGTGTACCGCCACCTGGGTTCTGTCCGACCAGAGTTCGATTCGTGCCGATTCAAGTCCTGAGTGAGTGGACCTTGATTCGCATGCTGACCTGCAGTCTGACTGATGCCAGGCATCGTGTAGGGGCCATGTGTGTGGGTGTCGTGGGGTCCCGGGAGGTGGTGTGTTCTCGGCTTGTGTCACTGTAAGTCGGTGTCAGTACGTGGAGCGGTCCTTGTACTTTGTCCGATTCAGGTATTGTTTGCGTTGGTTAGAGAGTCTTCTCCTTCAGTGACCCTCCACTAGTCGTAGCCTTCCGACATGAGTGTGGTCCCACCAGGGAGTGGTGGCGAGACTACCCCGAGAGACGATTTTTAGACTGGTTACTGTAGGACCCCATGTCTTATAGCTAGAGTCTAGTTGAGGGGAAAACCAGTCAGAGGGACTGACCAAGGACGCATGGTCTATGTGTGCACATGTGGTCGGGGGCATCGGACCCGCGTTGACGAGCGAGACCCCGACCAGTCCTTGTTCTGTGGTTAATTATATAGTGTCCCCGTTCCGCCAGGGGCGACGAGGGGGGACACCTGAGGTGCGGTCTAAGACGTTAGGGGACCCATCCAGCCTTACTTCTAGTGGGTGGTACTCCTGTCTTGTCAGGTGGTGGCTCTTAGTTTTCACCATGACGTGTGTCTCGATTTTCCCACCGTGAGACCGATGTCATGCGTAGCAGGGCTTTTCCATTTATTTATTCATGTTGTACTCATTCTACGTCTAGTGCAGCACTCGCCTTTAGCTGCTTTACGTTGTAATTTTCTCGTTTTGCGAGGTGGGGGTCCGAGTGATCCCTACTGAGCCTTTTGTTATGAGGCTCATTCCCTGGGTTTTTTCCCGTTTCAGGTGGGGCGAGGCTTTAGAGGAGCGCATCTGAGGCTCCACGTGGTTCTAGTGCCCAGGGTTAGTTGCCAGTTGTTAGAGCTGGAGTATGCCCCGTGTAGTTGTACCTTTCATTCCTTACTGTACTAGTTGTGAACTGCTATTGTATTATGAACTGTCGTTAAATTGTGGACCATGTAATTTGCTTAATGTTAATTCTATCTCACACGGACCGCCGCGGCCGCCACCCAGCCTCCCCCCTCTCCGGCCGCCACCACTCCCTGCCGGTGACAGCCACCACCGCCGTGACCCCCCCTCCGTCACCCACCTCCAAACGCACCCAACTCCCTCTCACGCCCCAGCACCCTTTCTCCCTTCACCCTCCCTGTGCACACCCCCGTCGCCCAGCCAACCACGCCTCCACTACCAACATCGCCGGCCTCCTCCGCCGCAGTAGACCTCCCCACTCCCCCTCTTCCCCATCCTTCTCTCTAACACTCCACCGGCCACCGTCTCTCCCTCCCCACTCCCTCTCACGCACAGCCACCGGCGAGCCTCCCCTCTCCCCCTCTCTCTTCACCCAGTCACCACAGCCGCTCCCTCCTTCCCTTCCCACTGCCAACCTCTGCCACCGGACGACCTCCCCGCCTCACTACCGTCAGCCTCCCCACTCTCCCTCCATCTTACGTTAAACTCCTCCCCCCTCCCACTCCATCTTCTCACTGCTAACACAGACTCCCCCCTCCTCTGCACCTCCCCTCCCCTCCACCGTCTCTCTCTCCCTCTTCAACCTGCGGTCGACCCCTCACACTGTCTCCTCTTACTGTCAGCCCCCCCCACGCCAACCGACTCCACAGCGCCACAGCCGATCCCCTCTACGCATGCCACCACCGTCGACCTCCCCCACGGTCCCTCTTCTCTCCCACCAGCCACCTGCACCCCGCCGCGGACACCCCCACGCCCCTCACCTCACAACCATGGCTAACCCATCTCCCTCTCACTCTCTCCCTCTCCCTCTAACCCACGGCACCCCCGCCTGCCAACCCACGTCGCCAACCCCCCTCTCCTCCTCCCGCAAGCACACACTCCACACCTCCCCCTTGCACAACGCCACCACTCTCTCTCTACCTCTCCTCTAACCCACGCAACACACACGCCCACGCCTCACCTCCCCACGGTAGCAGAGAACCCCCCATCCATCTCTCCCTCCACCCCACGTCGCCACTGCCACCTCTGCCGGCAACCCCCACGCCCTCCGTCTCACCATGTCAACACCGCCGTGTTACACCGACAGCTCCTCACGCCCTCTCTCCCATCCCGTCGTAGCCACAGGCTGCCGGTGACCCTCCTCTCTCTCACTAACCCCGACGTCGTCAAGACCACCCTCCACCTCCACTTCTCCACACTGCCAGCCACTCTCACTCCCTGATAACCTTCCCTCCATCGGCCTCTGCCAACATCGCCATCGGCAACGCTCACGCCACTCCGCCACCGTCGACGACCTCCCACTTCACAGCCGCCCCCACTCCTCTAATAACCTCCTCTCTCCGCCGGCCACTTCCCTGCCGTCGTCGACCACCCCGCCCTTCTAACCACCGACCCCCCCTCTCCCATCTCTTTTTCTCTCCCACCTCCACGCAGGCCACCTCCCGACTTTTCCCGCTAACAGCCACTGCCAGACCCCTCTCCTCCATCCACCTCCATCCCTCACTCTCCTCTCCACACCACCCAGCAGCAAGCCGCGTCTCCACACCTCCCTCTCACCACCACCGCTTCTCTCTCTAACCCACGTGCCACCTCCGCGGCCACCGTCGCCGCCGTCATCCGCCTAGCCGCCGGACGCCGTTGCCACTGCACTCCCACGCCACTGCAAGGCTCCCGCCTTTGTCGACCTCTCTCCCGTCTCTCTCTTTCTCTCTCTCTCTTCTCTCTCTCTCTCTCCCCACCCGCGTGACCTCTCTCTCCTTCTCTCTCTCTCGATCTCTCTCTCTCTCACGTCCTCTCTCTCATCTCTCTTCTCCCTGTCTCTCTCTACCCCTCACACACTTATTCTATTTTCATTTGATTTTTTTAATGTGTATATTTATTGCTCTTAAGTCCTCACTCCCCCCTCTACTTCTATTTTCCTCCCTCTATTTTTATTATTACTTTTAAGCCCTCTTTTTCCCTCACCATATCCTACCTTTGTTTGTACTATTATTATTTTTTAATGTCTCTCAAAAAAAATCAAAAAAAGGGCTCTCTCTCTATCTCTCTCTCATTTTCTCTCTCTAACCCTCCCTCCCTCCTCTCTCCAACATATATTATTAGTATATTCTTATTCGGTCGACTACTCACATTTTTATTTTTGCTATATATCTCCTCTCCACCTTTTCACACACACACATATATATATATACATACATAGGACCAAGACTGGTGCGTTAGAAGACACGACAAAAGGGAACATAACGCACACCTCTAGGGGCGTTATGTACATAACAAACCAACCATGGTGCGTTATGTCACGGAGTGAAAACAGACGATAACGCAGTCCTCTAGGCGTGTTATAGACCTTAACGGACCAGCTCCGGTGCGTTAAGTGGAAGGCAATGGCATTAAACATAACGCACCTCCCCTAGGGTGCCATAGTACATAACGGGCCTCCCTAGGTGCGTTATGTGACCAGGACCCCCAATGGTCAAAAATCAACAGTCGGAAGACCATAACGCACCAGCACTGGCGCGTCATGTCTGACATGGCGGTCAGTCGCGGGACCGTTAAGCCCACGAAGACCAGACTCAAATTGTGCGAAGCATAACACACCTGTCTGGACGCGTTATGCTCATAATGGTTTCTGGGACGACCGCTATATCGTCCCGACGGTGAAACGGCGAATGAAACCTAAAAATATCGACCACGCCCCCATACCTCCATGGGAGAGGGGGAAATCAAGGGGGAAGTTCCCCAATAGCCCTAGGCATGATTCTATGGCCTCGGATCGGTCAAAAACGCGGTGAAACGGTAGATCGGGCGCACACCCCAAAAATATGAATTTTTCCCAAAATCTCTAAATACGCCCGCTCGACTCACCACGGCCTACTAAACTCGTGAAAAATGAAGTACGCGGGTTAATGATCCGTCCCCCTACCTCCACCGAAGATCTCGCGCGCCGTGGACGTCGATCCACGAAGAAAACGCCATAAAATCCTCGCCGGTTCACGAGCACGCCCCCGAGCTTCCACTCGCCACCGACCCTCGATCCTAGACCCGTCCTCACCATCCTCGCCCTTGTGCCGCCTCCGCCTCGCCCCTGCCTCGCTCCGTCAGTTGCCATAGAAGAGAGGGGAGAAAGAGAGGTGAGAGAGTGAGAAAGAGAGAATGGGGAGAGAGAGAGGGTTAAAAGATTATATATAGGAAAATCTAAAAATGCTAAAAATTCAAAAAAATGTGAAAAATTACCTCCACGGTCCTCGGAAGACGCACAACGCAGCGGTACCATTCCAGAGTCGGAGAACGTACCGGTTCACCCTGCACAGCGTTCCAAAGGCACATCAGAGAAAAATATACATAAATATCCGATAAGTATCCGGAAAAAAAATCGGGGCATTACACATCAGCTCCAATTCCAGTGCCTCCTCCTCCTACTCCCCTGGAGACGGCCATCGCCAAGAAACAAGAGAGGAACAGAAGGAAGAATCTCAAGAGGCAGCTCAAGAAACAGGCCAAACAAGCAGCCGCACTGCAATCCCCAGCAGAGTTGACGCCTATCCAGAGGTTGCAACGGCTCATCGACAATTTGAAGGAATACATTCCTCTTCACCCTACCAGGCCTATCCCACCCGATAGCTACGTCCCATGGGAAGAAATGTAGAAATGAGCTCACCTCCGAGACTGGGTCCAGGAAATGATCCAAAAGGTCAAAGAAGGCAAAACTCTCTGCATTCCAGAAGAGCACTCCTTATTCTATATGGACAAAGAGATCATGGTGGAACAGCTGGAACAGATGCTTCGCAGCTGCACTTGCAACATGGTAGCTATTCCACCTCCAGATAACATCAACGCCTCCCGACAAGGTGAACCAGTAGCAGCTAGAACCTGATAAAGGATTACAACTCCACTTGGACTATAGCCAGTCCTAGAATACACTGGCCATGGCCGAAGTCACGGTCGTGGACGTGGTAGAGGTCGCGGAAGAGTCCCTGAGCCATCTCTTCGCCCGTCTCCCTTTGACCCCGAACGGGTCAGCCTCCTCCGAGGAGAACAACCTGCCCCGATCCCACTAGTGGAGATCCGAGGGCAATCCAGCATCTTCGACCCGACTGGCACCGAGGAGATTGCCGCCAGCATTCCAGTTCCAGCACCAGTTCTGACCTATCCTATAGAGCAAGCAGGGCCGTCTGGCAAGGACATATGTCCTGGCTATATGTCCCTCAGCAATGCCAGTCAAGCAACCCCAGTGGCGGATGCGCCACGAGCTAGAACTTCAAGTCACGGCCGAGGTCAATAAGATGGCAGAGGTCTACTTCATCGAGTGATGTGACACGACCTTGGACTTAGGCAACAAGCACAATTCGCAACCGAACGGGCCGATAACGGCGGCCAACTCACCGGCCATCCCACCCTCATACATACAACCCTACACCACCAGCCTATTCCCAGCTCGCAGGTAGTAGCAAAGGTACCAGTTGAAGGCTCGGACACGACACCATCAACAGGAGTTTGCTGACAAGCCCTATATTGCTTAAATGGTCATCCAGAGAGCTTCCCAAGCGAGGTGTTCTCACCTCCATCCAAACTCCTAGCTGCCCGAGAGAGCCGTTCTTCACCAACTGTGCAGGACAGGTCTGGCCAGTGACCTTTGTGACTTTCAGAAGTTGCTCCGGCCTCATCCCCCATTTTATGATCAATCCCCTTGGAGGTTCCCTACTAGGGTCATCTCGCTTTTAGCCAAAATTGGTCCCGACCCATTTGGAGTCCCCAGTTGAGAGCACCGGCGTCAACAATCCAAGTCTGTCTGGCAATCCAAATCACCAGCGGCCAGAACAAGCAGTCCACCACAGGGAGGACCATGGTCTCTGCCATCGTCCTCTGCCCCAGCCCTTTGGATCAGTTCATTAGATGTCAGCCAGATTTCAGTCAAGCATGGTCTCACCTCATTCTGATTTTCCAACTGGGAGTTACACCCCCGACAAGCCTCCCCTATCCGGCCGGCGTCCTAGACAGCGTGACTTCACAAGAATCAATGGTACTGGCGTCTCCCACCTCTGAATGGGCCATTCTAACTCTTGAAGATCCCTGACACGACCCTCTTTGTTACGTCTCTGCCCCTGCCTCGTTCTGGTCACGGGTTGGACAGAGGAACCTCCGCCAAATCGAGACCAGATTCATGTCCCAGCGACCAGCTCGACCCTGCCTGAGTCTAGAGGCTGCCGGCGAGCTGTCTGGGTGAATTGGGAGGATATATTTGGCTAGGACATCTTAAAATGGACCACCTTTCAACCAGAGTTGGTCCCATCTCAATCCGTTGCTCCATCTGGGAGTACAGCTCCGATCAACAGCGTTCTGGTCAGTAGGAGCAACGTTTGGTGCAGTCCCACGGAATCTAGCGCCCCAGGTGCATCCAAGCTTAGAACATGGCAACTCTTCCTCTTGGAGTGAGTCAGGGCGTCCAGTTGTCCTACGCTTCTAGTCCCGCCGCCTTCGGACATCCCAACAAGGAGAGACAACCCTGGAGAGGCCACTAGTTACAGGAGGCAGAAATAGCAACTGAAAGGTGACGATAGGATTTGATCGGCTCCCGATTGCCTTCATTTCCCACCACCGCCTGGCCGGCTTACATCCCCTCCCTGCGTGGAGGTACCTTTGGTTGCAATTGGACTTCCCCACCCCTAGTCTAACCCCTCTGCGAGGGAGTAGTGCATGTACTAGCAGGTCTTCAGCAGAAGCGTCATCAACGCGGCGTGCTGGTAGCCCACGCTTCCCCACTCTCCCTCATCTTTGATAGGGGTCGATGTCTTCACACTGACCCGCTGAGCTGTGGACCCCACCCTTCGCTGGATTTGCATTACTTAGCTTAGTATTATTTCTGGTTGCTTCATCGGCGGTGAGAGAGTGCTCGCTCCAATTATTCGATTAATTAAGTGCCATCGCGGGCCAGTTGTGAGAGCTACCCTTCATCCCGCGCCCTCGACGTGTTGGCCACCCATGAATTGGGCATCCCTAGCCCATTGGGGTCCTTCCCAAGCAAGCCATACCCTGGAACCACAAGGTCCAACCTCGAATCCTCATCATCATCACCGGTCCACCTACGGACCCGGGTGTGCGCTACACGGGTGAACCCGCTAGAGTGTGTCCACCGTTCGATTTGGTTGCTTGTGAATCTAGGTCCAAGGGGTCGTGTCACATCAAGGACACCTGGACGATGACCACAGGGGGACAACACAGGACATGACAAATATGTTCTTCAATCAAGCCCAAGATCTAACGAAGCAGAATCGCCAGGTTCACGATCGTAAGGCAAAACCCTCTCATGGAGATATGAGGAGAATTGGGCAAAAGTTAAGCACAAGCTGAGAAGGGCATAAGTTCCAGAATAGATCGAGAAACAAGATTGGAGAAGAGAGAATAGATTAAAAATATGGACAGGAGGCAGAGCAAATGCTAAGAAGCAAGGAAACTTCAATACCGACAACCTGCACATTGAGCAAACAGATTACGCACATGTCCTCAAGACAAAATGCTTGAGAAATAAAAGACATATTTTTTTAGATTTTTGGTTTCGATTTTTTGATTTTAGAGTTCCTGCCAACAAGAGATGAAGCATTTTCATCAAGCACTTTATAATCAGATGCAGATTTAGCCAACATTATATCAGTCAGACACATAGGTCAGAAAGGTGAAAGATAATGTACATGCTTTGATTTAAACATACAATGCATTGACCTGTGTAAGACACAGGTAGACCTTAATTAAAGTGCATCGAGTCGTTATAGTGATTGCACAAGGTACTTCGACCTTGATGCATCAGGTGCACAAACCCTAGACAAGCTTAGACCTGAATGTGCATGGACTACTATATATGTGTAGACCTTAATTCCAAATGTGTACAGACACTAGACAAGCTTAGACTTGAATGTGCATGGACTTCTATATGTACAAGGCAAATGTGCATCGACCTTGTATATGAATAAGGCAAATGTGCATCGACCTTATATATGTACAAGGTAAATGTGCATCGACCTTGTATATGAACAAGGCAAATGTGCGTTGACCTTGTATATGAATAAGGCAAATGTGCATTGACCTTATATATGTACAGGGCAAATGTGCATCTACATTGTATATGAATAAGACAAATGTGCATCGACCTTATATATGAATAAGTCAAATGTGCATCAACCTTATATATGTACAAGACAAATGTGCATCGACCTTGTATATGAACAAGGCAAATGTCCATCGACCTTGTATATGAATAAGGCAAATGTGCATCGACCTTGTACATAAATAAGGCAAATGTGCATAGACCTTATATATGTACAAGGCAAATGTGAATCGACCTTGTATATGAATAAGACATGAATGTGCACTGGCATGTATAATGGTGCTCCGACCTTATGATTGTGAATGTATGCATGTGCACTGACTTGTGTGAAGGTGCTCTGACCTTCATGACTGAATATATGCATGTGACCTTATATGCATCAATTTGCTACATGAATGCATCGAGCTATTAACAGCAACAACACTGTGAATGTATTGACCCTGATTACATCCTTGCTTACCTTAACTCATTTTGCTGATTTCACTCTTACCTTATGCTGATTTCTTACTTTGAATGGGAGCATATTGACAAGCAGAATAGCATATGGACACGCAGGAGAGCATATTGACATTCTCAGATCATATTGACACGCAGGAGAGCATATTGACACGCAGGAGAGCATATTGACATTCACAGATCATATTGACACGCTGGAGAGCATATTGACATGCAGGAGAGCATATTGACATTCACAGATCATATTGACACCCAGGAGAGTATATTGACATGTAGGAGAGCATAAAAATAAAAGTTCTAAGCAATGCTTATGCTGATTTCTTACTTTGAACAGTTTTCCATAGTCTAACTGTCCTGCACCTGTCCTATACCAATCTTTTCAGCATGCATATGAAAATACACATGAAGATTCAAGATATCATCATCAATTGTGCACTCATTCATGAATCACTTATGATGACCACATACACATCATGACATCATCAAAACATCATCAAAGTTATATATCAAGAGATAATAGTTGACATCATCAAAATCACAGGGGCACAATAATCTCCCCCTTTTTGATGATGACAACATTATGAGTTATTGCAATAAATTCATCATGATGATTAATGTGTCAGTCATGGAGTCATGAATGTAAAGTGTAAATACGCAAGAGCATGCAACACAGCTTCTGACAAAAATTTAATGGACTCATATATTCTCCCCCTTTGACAACATCAAAAAGGAAGAAGCAGTGATAGATGATTCTCTGGTTGAATGCTAATGAGGCAATCTCCCCTTTTGACAGAGAACAGATATGGAAATGAAAGATATCTCAGCAAAGAAACACATGGACAATTCCATATAGGTCAAGTGAGATTCACTTTCATGAATTCTCCCCCTTGATTCAACTTAATGCGGAAAAGACACTCTTCCCCTTTTGTCAATTATGCACAATGAGTCTTTCTCACCCATCACCCAGATCTAATAAGCTCCCCCTGACAAGAGAAGATAAGAATCAGCAAAAATGTAGGAACAGCCAAGAAAGAATATCAAGTTGAGTATGGAGAAATCAGACTAATCTCCCCCTTAATACCAAAAAGATGTTGATGAGGAAATCTCCCAATCAAGGAAGAGTTTAGGTCATGATAGATTGCATCAAGGACAGTGAGCAGAATCAGATAAGAGTATAGTGAATGACAGTGAATTTGGCTATTGCTTCACTCGCCGCTCTTCCTCTCCTGGTGAGGGGACCGAGCCTAGCGGTGAGCCTGGCCACTTCTTCAGGGTCAGTAGGCAAAGTCGCATACCGACTAGGGACTCCTGCCAAGTTGCAGGTGAAAATTCTCCAATTCTTGTTTCTTTTCGCCATCCTCCTTGACAGCTTATTTGGGAACACCAGTCTGTCAAAAACCGATCGTCGGGGCGGCGCTTCCTCCCGTACAGGGGACTAGCATTGTTCCTCCGACCGATTTCTTGATTCTATACTAGGCACAGGTTGGACTTCTTCTTCCTCTCGAAAGGCGGAGGCCGCTACCCCTAGCAGTCTCTGACGACCCATTGGGGTGCTACCCGGGTCTCGGAGGTAGTTTCTCATGGCTTGCTCGATCCCTTCCCACTCCTGGTCGGGGAGAGCGGCCGGTAGTTGCGTGTCGGTAGCGACAGCAGGATGAGTGTAAGTTGCGAACGCCGGGTGGGCAGCATGGTGACGACGCCTGTGACGTTGGCGGTGGGCATTTTCGGGCAACGCTGGTGTAGCATCTACCGATTGGTGGGTCATAGTCGTCACCTGGGCCACTTCATCTCTTCGCCCCTTTCTGTGGCGGGTGTAGCTGGGCCCCGCCTGGGCAGGTGTAGTAGGCTGGGCTTCCTTGGGAACCCAAATTTACTTCAATTTGGTCGGCTTGTGAGCCGACGTGTCCTTCGGTGCTGCGGCCGAAACGGCGGGCGCCATCTTTTCCTTTATCTTCTCCAGTCCCTGGAAGGAGTTGCGTACTGGAATAGCCAGCACGATGCGGTCCGGGACCACTTCGGACCTATGTCCATTCAAATGGACTCAGATGGTCCCGACAGTCATAGACTTATCGGAGCTGGAGATTCGGCACCCCATGGCAGCGCCAGTGTTGTTCCTTCGGAGCCTCCTCCGATGGGATGCTGACCCCTGGTGCGATGGACCGGCAGCCTGGTGCACATGGTGCACGTTGCAGCCCAACGTCCATGCCGAAACATTGTTGCTGTTCTTGGCCCCAGCTCAGCCAGTAGCAGCTTCAGTGGCTCCCTGGATGGGAGCACCGGACTCAGGCTCGTCGGACGCCACCACGTCCAAGATATTGACGAAGGCTACCCCCATGAAGTTGGGGAAGCCCACGACTGGAGGGAAGCTCCCGAAGCAAAGCGGGACGATGAGGTAGCCTTCTCGGACATGGCTCTCCATGACTTGCGGGCCAAAAGACACTGCCATTCTCGAGGATGAGATGTAGTTTTCCTACATTTGCAAACATGAAGCAATTACCATTACAAGAAGGGGGCCGCAGGGTCCCTAATTTCGGCAAAGAGATGAAGGGTGGATTGGTCCCACCGGGCATGCCAGACTTGTGGACGCACTAAAATTCGTTCGGTATTCTGTTCGTTTGTTAGGGTGTTTATTTGTCTATTTAGTGCGAGGACGTGTCAGTCACCGAGGTGACAATTTATTCGGGTTTCACGGAAACCCATGGTGTGCTCGATCTGACTTCATCAGGTGATTGTGTAGTTCGGGTAGGGACCAAATCTCGTCGTGCCCTAAAGGCCACAACGTCATTTACATCCCCCATACGAGGGAACACCCTTGATCAATTGTCGAAATTAGGGGCCCTGCGGTCGAAAGAAATAATGCTAACTGCAAAGGAAAGAGGCAGGAATAAATCACACAAAAGCCTGTGCCGAGACATGGGCAACCGGACATGTCATTCATTCATAGACCCTTTCATATTCGGATGGGAGTCCATGGTGAAAATGCGGTGAAAACTGAGACAAATCTGTTCAAATATCTGCCAAGTGCACGATAATTTCAATGGCGACGCGAAGGGGGTCCAGTTCGGCAAATAGGTCTGGTTTAATCAGAATGTCGACTCGAGGTAAGGCCGGCTCGTGGCCATCTCGGGGTAATTCCTAAGGCTCAAGGTTGGCTTACGGGGGCGGCATTATTGTTCCTTCAACTCCAGGTCACGGGGGAGACAAGGCTGCAATGTAGAATTTTATTATCATAATTAGTGGAGCCCCCTAATTATGTTTCTTTGTTGTTTATTTCCCTTTTCTGTTTTATGCGTTTAGGGTGATCTCACAATTTTCTTTCATTTATTTACATAGATTCCCCCCCCTTTTTGGCTTATTCGCACGGGCTGCAGTGTTTATTTATTTCCCCAACTTCTTGGGGGTAGCCTTCACCGACCTACTAGAAGTCGAGCTCCCAGAGCTGACCAAAGGGGAGGCCGACAGGAAGACAAGGGCTTACAACACCCGAAGCCGTAGGAGTTCGGTGACAAGTCAAACTCAACTGATGGGTTGCATAGTGCACCATGTGCCTCACGGGGCCCGCCCTGCCTACCGCAACAAGCCCGAGAATCCACACCAGAGGAGTTCCCGCAGAAGAGCTATTGTCCCTATGACCGGATGACTCTCAGTGTCTGGGAAGTCTATTTTGATCGGGGGCATCCAGATCTTCTTGGACGGACGCGAGGCCCGAGCAATCCCAGATCGGGTGGTCGCTGTTGTGCCAACCCGCAATGCCTTCCAGGCCCTATCAAGAAGAAGGGCCTAAAAGGAAGAAGCTGGTCGCCATGACCAGAAGAAGCTGGCCCCGAGGCCAAAGACCTTTAAACAGGTGTGGGTCCTCAAGAGGGTCCAACCTGCTCACCGCGAGGTGCAAGTCTGTTACCACTCCATGCCTGCTGGGGGGAATGAGAAGAATGAAAGGGGCCTGGCCCTGAGAAGAGAAGAAATTGTCGCGGATCCTCCATGCCGTCTAAGTTTCAGGGCATGTACCCGACAAGCTGATGTCCCTGTGCTGGGGAGAAGATTCGAGCAACCCGTCAGAAGAGCCTGGCTAGCCTACCTCCCTCCGGTAAGAGGCCGACAGTTATCCCCCATCCTATATCAGGAGCGGGGGCAAGAAGAGATGACCAGCCTGGTCAGAAACTACTTCAAGGGTCTAGGTAACCCCTTCGTAGGCCATCAACGACTGCTGTAAGCAACCATGGCAGAAGAAGAAGACCGCCCACCCACGACAGTCCAAGAAGAAGAAGAAGGAAGAATGGCGTCGTCAGTCGACGACAATGAGCATGAAGACAGCCAGAAGATCAAGGCCGATGAAACCACCCCTCAGCAGGAAGAAAGAAGAAGAGTCTCTGTCTTTGAGAGACTGACCTTCCCTGGGCATCCAAAGAGGAAGGTCCATCGACAGAAGAAGGGAATGTGAGTCTTTACTTGCAATATGACTGGGGTGTCCGGCCGATATGGAAGATTACCTAAGGAGCCTCAGGAGCTGGCTCAGCTGGTTGGAAGACCAGGGCCGAATACCCAAAGGGCAAAAGCCGCAAGAGAGATGATGGCAGTAGCCATGGGAAAGCAAGTCCTAGCTCACCGCCTGCAGTATGATGAAGCCACCATTCTAACTGCCAATGTGGTGATGGCAAAAGAAGAGGATGTGCTACTCCACATCCTACCTGAAGGTGCATCATGGGAAACAATAGAAGCCATCCCCAGCACAGTGGCCATGGACCCGGCAGTGCTGATAACACTTCAAAGGTACCAGCAGGAGATAGAGCTGCTGAAGAAACAACTAAGGGAGAAAACGGAGCAGGCTTTGGTCTCCAAGCGGCCCGAGATGCAGGGTGAATCGTTGCGGGGAGCTACCAACCCGAGCGATTTCCCACCACTTTACACCTTGCCCCAGCTGGCAGAACCCAGCTTGGCGACTACCCAGCAACGCACGTCACAGTCGCTGATGCCGCCAGTGCTGTCGCAGGTGCATCAAACACCCCAGGCGCCTCCACTACTGCATCCTCCTCCGCAAGTGACTGCTTTGGCCACTCCGTACCTACAGCTGACACATTTTGACCTAGAACCGGTCGATCCAACCGCCATAAATAAGCTGATGGTGGAGAGGATGATCAAGCTGAAGCTTGCTGAGAGAAGTGAAGGTGACTACATCACATTTGATGCCTACCGGGTACCATACCCACCACACCATGCTGTGAAGCGGCTCCCTCCTCGGATCAACAAGCCACCTAAATTCGACAAGTTCAATGGGAAGGGATCCCTGAAAGAACATGTCACCTACTACATGACCATCATGGGTGATCTAGCTACCGACGAGTCATACTTGCTGAAATTTTTTGGGCCCTCACTGAGGGGGCTCGCATTTGAGTGATATTCAAGCCTCTCGGTCGGGTCGATCAGCGACTGGCCGGATATGCAGAAGAAATTTAGAGAAAGATTCCATGTCACAGAGAGGGAGGTCACAGTGGCCGAGCTCTATTCAACAAGATAGAGGGCAGATGAGACAACCCTTGAATATATTAAGACGTGGCGAAACCTCGGAATGGGGCAACAACACCTTTAAGAAACTTTGAAAAACCCAAGAGTCATTAGGCCAGAAAGCATAGAGCTAAAATAGGTTGCAGGTGTACCAGGTAGGGGCTGGCTAGGGCATGTCGGGTCAGACGGGCTGGTGTGTGCCGGGATGGACAGGCCGAGAGTGCACCGGGTGATGAGAAAGCTAGTTGGGGTGCGTCGGGTCAAGCAGGCTAGGTGTACCGGGTAGAGCGCAAGCAGGGGTGTGCCGGTCAAAGGCATGGGCGGAGCATGCCAGACCAGGGTGGCTAAAGGGTATATAGGGCAAGGTTGGCTCTGTGTGCTGGGCCAAGGTGCATAGGATGCACTAGACTTCAGGGGATCAGGGGGCGTACCGGGTGAAGGGTGCAGTAGGTACACCGGTTGAAAGCCTGGACAGGGTGTATCGGGTAAGACATGGCTATAGCGTGCCGGGTCAAACGGGATCATGAGGCATGTGTTGGGTGGAGCACGGATGGAGGGGTGCCGGATAGGGGTAGCCCAATACGCGCCGTCTAAGGGACTAAAGTGGGTGTGCCAGTTGACGGTGAAGGCTAAGTGGGCACTGGCTAGTGAAAAGGTCCAGGGGTGTTGAGTGAAGGCAACGAGTGTTCTGGGAAGGGCCAGTCCCTTGAACCAAGTGGGGAACCTGGAATCTGACAGGTGGCCACTTGGTACCGGCAACCTAGAGACACTAGCCATGGGATTGGATAGACTCCATGACATTCCGGGAGGCAGGCAATCCAACAGGTAGTAGAACCAAAAGAAAACATAGGACGAGCTACCAGAAGTACTGCAGAATGTGGGCTAAATGAACGAGACAAAAGAGAGATACTCTTTATTAAGTGCAAAGCTAGCCAGCAAAAATGACACAATCATTTAGGGCCACGGAGGGCAGGTGAAGGTAGCAAACATCACAAGGGAGAGGGGAAGAACGAAGAAAGACTGAGACTAAAGACAAAGAAGAATGGCATATATAGGAGAAATGGGGCCAGAGAGGGAGCGATAACTCCTCTCTCCTTCTGTAGCTCCGCTCTACATTGGCGCTCTCCCTCTCTCTTTCTCTCGCTTACTCTCTCTTTCTCTAGCTTCTTCTTCCCCGGGGCCCCTTGAGCTCCCCAGACGTCGAAGCAGTAGCAGCTCCCCTTCTCACTTTCTCATGTGCAGAGAATTCTCTTCTCTGCAGCTCCCTCTCGCTTTGGCGTTCTCTTCTGTGCATTTTTTTCTCTCCGTGTGTGTCTTTCTCTTCGACGCCAGAGGTTCTTATACCTCTGCTGGCATTGACGCTACCTCCGATGGGAGTCAGTTTGAGGTTGACCCCCATCTTGTTTACGAGTAGGGATCGTCTGCGTGTCTCATTCAAGCATTGACAGCGGGGCAGATCCTAGCTGGCTCGACGTGAGTCCACTGTGCGCCAAGGGCCACAGGCAGTGATCGCTAGATTTACTGTCATTAGCACCAGTCCAATGGCTGTAGCATGTCGCCGGGTGAAGAAGACAACGTACTACATTGGGTAGAAGGCTTGGCAGATGCGCCAGGCAGAGGATGCTAAGAGCGTGCCGCTGGAGGGGCTTAAAAGTGTGCCGCTGGAAGGGTGCTGGGAGCGTGCCGGTTGCAGGCACTAGAAGCGCTGGGCTGGGACTCCGGATGTATGTACTGGTGGAGGGCACCCAGAGGCACGCCAGTTGGGGTACCCTGAGGGTGTGCCGGCCAACACTCATGCGGGGTGTGCTAGGCGGGGTCGCTAGGCGCGTGCCGGCCAAAAGGCCATTTGGGGTGTGCTGGGCATGGGCCGCTGAGGGCATGCTGGCTGAAGGCTTCTTGAGGCGTGCCGGGTAGGGCACCTTGGAAGCGTGCCAGGCATGGTTGCTTCGAAGTGCGTCAGGTGAAGCCCATTCGGGGCGCACCGGCTAGGGGCCATTCCAGGCGTGCCGTTGGAGGGGCTGTCATTTGGGCTAGCTATGCTTTTCTTCGTTACCCAAGCCTTTTAGGCCCGGTATGCTCAAACTTTGATGGATGACTTGATTCGTTCATCGTAACACAGACTGACGGCATGTACTCTTCTGGTCATGGTAGCCGCAGTTTGTTGATTTTCTTTAGGGACTTAGAAGTTGTAAGCCTCCTGGGAGTGGTTCTTCTGTTGGGTCTCCCAGGTTTCCATCACAATCATTCTGTCATGGGTAGTGGATGGCACGGCGCTAAGAGTATCGATCCACGGGCGACCCAAAATAGCCTTGAACATAGGGTCGATGTCTAGTACATAGAATTCCACGGGCATGGTGAGAGGCCCGAGCTCAGCTTGAATAGTTACAACCCCATGACATATGCTGTTATAGTGGTTGGGGTCGGCCGTAGGAGTTCTTCTGATAGGTTGCAAGCCTTGAGAGTGCTGAGCAGGTAAACATTAATAGATGCCCCTGTATCAACTAAAGCTGCATCAATGGTTACTTTGTTCAAGATTATGGAGATGCAAAGTAGCATCTGCTGAGCTTCTAGAGGTGCTAGCTTAGTCTCAGAGAATGTAATTACTGGCCCTTTTGAAATAGTTACCAAGGCCATCGGTAGGCTGTCAACTGCCATGTCTTCACTAACCATCACCTTTTGAAGAAAATTTTTTAATGCATCTTGGTGAAGGGTGGACCTTTTTATTAACTCCAGCATAGATATTTTGGTGGGCACCCAGTCTAAGTGATGTAGTAGATCATATTGGGTACCTAGCAAAGGTTCGGCCTCTTCTTGATCAGCATCCGGTTGTAAAGATTGGGGGTTGGGTGCAAGTGCACCGGTGGAAGTATAATTCCTGTGAAACAAATGCCCGCTCCGTAGGGCAAGATTTTGTGCCGGCACGGCATCGGTTGACGGCTTGATGGGCCCATTGGGTAGATAAGTGATGTGGAAGAGGGCATGGCAGAGATGATGGGAGTGGTAGGGATGATGGTGGAAGTAACGAGTTGTGGTGGAAGAATGACGGGTGAAGGGTTAGGTACGGGCGCGATAACGATGGGTGCGGGTGTTGGTGGAGATGTAAAGGTGAGTGGAGGCATGGTGAGCAAATGATTGGGCGGAGGCGTATTGATGGTGGTTGGGGTGACAAGTAATGAGCGAGATGGAAGTGCAAGTGAGGGTGCTGGTAGTGGAGTAGAGGCAGGTGGGGTGATGGTGGAAGTAGGTGGTAAGACGAGTGGTCTGGCAGGCGAAGGAAGGGTTTGATGGTTGGGCATGAGAATGACGGGAATGACGGGAGTAGGGGGTGAAGATGGGTTGCAGTGGTTATGGTGGAGGGCTAGAAGCTGTTGGACTAAGCTGTCATCACCATATGACCACCCGGCATCAGGAGCCGGGGGTTGAACTAAGTTAACTTGAGCCGGTGTTGACGGTTGAGGCTGTGGAGCGGGAGGATGACTAGGCATGGGATTTTGATGGATCCCCAAGTCTTGGGCCGACGGTTGCTGCTGCGGTGGATGCTGCTATGGCGATGGTGCTTGTTACTACTGCACTTGCTACCTCGGCGCTTGTCTTCTTTTTTCCTTGATTTCCATAATGGCCTTGTGTATTTTGGCCCAATCTATCCTGTGTCCTTCATGTAGGTCATAGACCAAGTCTCTAAACTAAAAATAGCCTTCGATTGTATGCCCCAGCTACCTGTGGAACATATAATATTTTGTCTGATCAACAGCCGGGTTCCAATTAGGCCATTCCGAAGGAAGCTGGATTGCACTAACTGACATGAGAGTGAAAATGATGCCTGTAAGGGATTCTGGCAAAGGAGGATATTGCGGTCTCTTCGGGGCTGGGCGCTTGTTGGTGTAGCTGTTGGGTGGAGGGACGTTGTGATATTATGGGGGTTGCTGGTGTTGCTGCGGAGCGGGGAAGGTGTTTTGTGGAGCAGTGAATGTGGGTGGAGGGTTTTGTGGAATGGAGAAGGCGGGCGAAGGGTTTTGTGGAGTGGAGAACTGGGGGTTGCGGGGGTTTTGTGGGAAGCAGACTTGAGTGGACTGGTTGGTGAATGGGAATGCAACGGCTTGCACCTGTTTGTTGGTTTGGACTCCTTCTGTGACAGGCCCCTAAGGTTTTCTGTTGTATTTAGGCTTTTGGGCCTTGAAGAGTGAATGGAACGGGGAGTCCTTGAATTGCGTTTGGATGAAACGCGCCCGGCTATATAGTTGGTGCATATTGGCTATATTATTCATGGCAAAGATATTTCAGAATGTAGGAGTAGCATTTGAAATCAATAGCTTGACATTCTCTTCCTCCGAAATATGGCCTGGCACTCGGGCGGCCATCTGCCTCCACCAGTCTGCATATGTAGTGAAATCTTCGTCTGGCTTCATTTTCTCGGCCACTAAATCTGTAAAGGAATATGCAGCTGAATGGACAGCCCATCAACAGGGTCCTGATCGACCCAGGAGCGGCAGTCAACATACTCCCTTATCAGGTGTACCAGAAGCACCCTCCCCCCTCTCAAAAAAGAAAGTTTTTTTATTAATTTTAGGGGGTTTACGTAGACCAGCTCACCCCCTCTAGTCCAGTCTGCGTAAACCCCCTGACTCTTCATCTTCCACTGTAAACCCCCCCATTGAGTGTCTAAGGGTAAAAAGATGCATAGAGCTTATCCTCGGGACAACAAACGACACGTGAAGGAGTTGGTTGGCTGGTTTTGTGTTTGGTAGGCTCACACCGAGGGCATGTCGCATGATTGCCCCATGCCCCCTATGGCGTTTAACAAAAACATAAACCTCTTTAAAGGCGGCGCCTCGGCCTTGATGAATACTCCCTATCTGAACGTCATTTGATGATCACATGTTGCCCGGATACTGCTCAATGAAAGCACTTTGCTTGGGCCCTACCTCGATAATTGTACATGACCCTAATACTACTGAATGAAAGCACTCCACCAGGGCTCTGCCTCAATAGTGGTGCATTACTCAAATGTGGCCTTCATGAAAGCACCCCGTACGACATCTGCCTCGGTGTTCGTGCATGACTCTAATGCTGATTTTATGAAAGCACCCTTCCCGATCTCTGCCGCGGTGTTTGCTCACGATCTTGATGCTGCTTTTATGAAAGCACCCTGCTCGGTCTCTGACTTGATGTTCGTGCATGACCCGGATGCTACGTGATGAGAGCACCGCACCCGATCCCTGCCTCGATGATTGTGCACCACAAGATGTTGCTTGATGACAACACCCTACTTAGTGCCTTACCTCGATGATCATGCGCCACCCAAGTGTCACCTCGATAAGTGTGCCCTTAATGCGATTATTGAACTACGGGCATACTTCACGAGTCTTGACGCAAGATGAGGTGTCAAGCTCCTGCCTCTGTGGACGCACCCCTAGCACAACCACCAGGGTCTCCCAGCACACAGTCCCTTCAGTCACAACGGTGCTCCCGGCACCTGACTGCCAGCCTCAGATGTGTCCCGAGCACAACCATCGAGGTCTCATGGCACCCATCTCATTTAGTCTCAATAGTGTCCTTGGCACCCGACTACCAAGCTACTCCAGTCCCAACGGTGCCTCAGGCACCCAACCGCTGAGTCCTGACGGCGCCAAGCTATTCTAGCCCCAACGACGGTCAACAACTCTAGTCACAACGGTGCCCCAGGCACCTAACTGCATAACTACTCCAGTCACAATGGTGCCCCTGCCACCCGACTGCCCAACTACTCCAGTCTCAACAGTGCCCCGCGGCACCAGACCGCTCAGTTACTCCTGTCACTACAGCACCTACGGCACCTGAATGTCCAGCTAATCCAGCTACAATAGTGTCCACAACACCTGACTGCCCAGCTACTCCAATCACAACAGTGCCCCTGGCGCCCGACTACCCAGCTACTCCAATCTCAACAGTGCCCCCCCGACACCTGACTGCCCAGCTACTCCAGTCACTACGGAGCCTACGGCCTAAATGTCCAGTTAATTTGGCTACAACAGTGCCCACGAAACCTGACTGCCCAGTCTCGACGATGCTCGGCTACCTCAGCCCCAGCGGCGCTCAGGCTCTCCAGTCTCAGAGGTGTCCATGGCACCTGATCATTCTAGCAACGATGTCCAAGCCACCCAACTCTCCCAGTTCCAACGACACATGGTTGCCCCAATCACTGCGATGCTTAGGGCACCCGACTGCTCTAGTCACTACTGTGCTGACGACACCCAACTACTCTAGTCAAAGTGATGGCTACGGCCTCGACTGCTCTAGTCATAATGGTGCCCACGCCACCCGGTAGTTCCAAGCTCAAGGGCTTTTGGTCGCTCCAGTCAGGGGGATACTCACGCCGTCCGACTGCTCCAGTCTAAATAGCACTCAGCCGCCCCTGTCTCAATAGTGCCCGGCCACTCCAGTCACAAGTGGTAACTGTGCCATTCGGTCACCTTGGTCTTAGCGATGCCCAACTCTCCCGATCTCGACACTGTCTTACATCGAGAATATATTATGACACCCCTTGGGCAGCATCCTACCGATTCACAAGTCTTTTGATAGATATACCAATGTGAAAATATCCACACAATAATGCAATGACCTGGGGACCATCATAAATGATGAACTCTTTTTAGAGCTGGGCGTTTATTGGTATAGCCATTGGGTGGAGGGACGTTGTGGTATTGCGGGGGCTATTGTAGCTGTTGTGGAGCGGAGAAGGCATTTTGCAGAGTAGGGAAGATAGGCCGGGTATTCTGTGGAGCAGGGAAGATGGGTTGGGAATTTTGAGGAGCGGAGATTTGGGGATTGTGTGGGGTCTGAGGAAAGTGGAATGGAGCGAACTAGTTGGGGAACAGGAAAGTAACGGCTTGCACTTGCTCATGGGTTTGGACTCCTTCAGTGATAGGCCCCTGAGGTTTTCTATTGTATTTGGGCTTTTGGGACTAAAAGAGAGAGTGGATGGGGGAGTCCTTGAACTGGGTTTGAATAAATCTCGCCCGGCTATAAAGTTGGTGCATGTTGGCAATATCGTTCATGGCCAATATATTGCGGAAAGTGGGTGTCGCATTAGAAATGAGCAATTTGACCTTCTTCTCCTACGGAATATGACCTGACACACGGGCGGCCATCTGCCTCCATCTATCAGCATATGTGGCAAAGTCTTCATCAGGTTTCATCTTCTCGACCACTAAATCTATGAATGAATACTCTGGGCTGACCCGGTCCTGAAACCTCTGGATAAACTTCTCCTTCACCACCTTGAAGCTTTCGACATTTTCTAATGGCAAAGCATAGAACCATTCCAGAGCAACTCCATCTAGCAATCGATGAAACAAATATGCCATAAGGCGATCATCATATTGGAACTGCGTCGAGTCGTACATAAAATCCCTCACATGAACATAAGGATTGATGTTCCCGTCATACTTGCGGTATGTGGGGAGCGCAGATTGAGGAGGGAATCGGATGTTATGGAAACTAGGAACTGGAACATCCACCAAAGATTGTGAGCCAACTCACTTTTGAAGGAAGTCGAGTTGTTATTGCATGGTGGCCCATTTATCGAGGAGTTCCTGCTCCCGAGATAAAGTAGGTGGAGTGAAAGGATTAAGCTCAAGGCGAGGAGCTGAAGGATAGGTAGAAGGAGGGGGAGGCCATAAGAAGGATACTGGGCTGGAGGATGACCCAAATTGGAGTGGACGTGGGCCGCCCCTTGTCGAGGGCGAGCAAAATCAGCCGGGACAACAAGACCTTGCAGCACTGATGGGATGGCCCTATAGGAATCAGTCTAGGTCGATGAGGGAAGAACGGTCTTCCCTTTATCAAGAACTTGATGGGCCAAGCCAGAGGACTGGCCCGCCTCCAGACTAGAGAAGCGAAGGATCCTAGGCTGGACCGGGGTAAGGTCAATAGAAATGTGTGAAGCCCCGGGTCCATCAACTCTAGATTGTGAGACGGATGTAGTGGACAGACCTTGTGCAATCGTACGAGATGTGGCACCTGACCCCTGCAAGGTTTGATAAATGGCCTGGAGTTGGGCCGGATCCAACTGGGCCATCATTTACAAGATCTGACTAGCGGGATTGTTGGTGGAAAGGGAGGTTGAGCACCCTCCATGGAAGCAGAGGGTGGAGGAGGGATGGACCCTTCTCCAGATTGAAGAGGCATGACCCTGGGCGGGTCCTCTAGGAGTCCACGAGGGAGAGATTCGTCATAGGAACGGGGAAGATCATAGGAAGACATGGTGGACTCAAACAAAGGATTGAAGTAGGAAGTGAAAGAGGAATTGCCCCTAGAAGATGACTCTACGGAACGAAAGTAGCTCCACATGCACTGTGGCACCTAGCAATGATGCGAACAAGACAAACAAGCACAAATAAGTAACTAGACAAAAATGATTCTTATGTAAATAAGAAAGGGATGAGAGTCTACCATGTTAAGATGATGCACAAATTTTATTTGTTTCTCCTTTAGAACCTTAATGATTTCAATTAAAATGTTCTCTCCAACAATAAGTTCTTAATAGGAAAAGATAGAGGGGACTTGGTTAACTCTAGGTGTAAACACTCTCTTACTTATGCAACCTAGACACGGGGTGGCAAAGGTACAACCAGCCCGACGTCCGTGTGAGAATTCACGGCTCACGGGGACTTATGGAAGTCCCTGATGTGGTCACCTAATCGACTCCAAGGAATATGGAGGTGAGAGGATCACACACCAAGGTGGGAATGCAACTATGATATGAAAAATGAATGATCCTATGTGCACCGGAGTGCATGTAATTTCTAGCCTAAAAACTAACAAACAATAAGAGGAGGATTAGAAAGTTTGAAAATTGATGCTTTTTTTTTCATTTTCAAAAATTGTGAAGCAATGAGAGGGAGGAGTGGAAGACGGAGCTGAGATTGAGAGATTGGAGAATTCTTGGATAAAAGATTGCCCAAGAGGGGGCAAGATGGAGAGTTGGGAGAATTGCTCAATGAGCTGAAGAGGAGTTGATAGAACTTGGAGGAAATCAGAAAAAAAGGAGATCAAGACCGCGGGTGGTCTAGGGATGTTGGCAACAAAGATTTTGGAACACATGAAGGTAATCAGTGATGGATGGAAGGCATCAACAAGGAAAAGGCCGGCCCACAGCCTGTCTATAGTGAAGCCCTCCTTGAAGGGCACATCCGGCTCCCCGGTGTCAGTGTAGTTGCTGAGTAGCTGCCTCTTGTCAGTAATAACTATCGACTTTTCTATCACATCATGAATAAGTGGCGTTCATTCTAGATCAGTTGGCATGAATAGTCAGCTCAAAGCAATGGTGATATCATTCATATCGAACCACCGGTACCATTCACAATCCGAGTCATCCATCTTTCTTCTTTTGAGCGGCCTTAAAGATTCCAGAACTTTGTATGTGACCAATGGGGCTATGTGGAGAGCAAATTGTCATGAATGAACATCTTGACTATCCAAAATAGAAGTAATTATAGTGGTTTGCTCTCCAATTTGTTCAATGGGTCCCTTCACAAAGTGAGTGTAAAGAGACCATGTGAGTGGCCGTCTATCTGTCTTGAGAGTGGAGGTCATGGTGGCCCATGGTTCTTCTTCACCTTCCACAGATTTTTCTTTATTCAGCCCTTTATATCCCAAACCGCCTCAGGGAATAAGCTTGTGGTTCTTGACGGGCATCACTCTTCCTTAGCGGTTTGCCCCTAGGCCCTTGCTAGACTTGTACCCCATTCTCATCATAATATTCCAGCCCGGGGTGTTCATCACATGCTTCTTCTTTTCCCCCTTTTGAGGTGGGGATGGTGCTGGTGTTGATGTAGAGACTGCAGCTTGTGGCTTCAATATATCATGCCGCGGGTCGGCAAGGTCTAGCACGGATAAAAGGGGCCTATTGACAGGCCAAATGGAGGGTACAGATGTGCTGAATGAATGTCCACTATTGGCAGAATAGGCACGCTAGTTACTTTGATGACACACCCCTTATGTGGGAACTTTATGTATTGATGATTCATGGAGGGCAGGACGTCAAGTGCCTGAATGTATGGGCGCCCCAAAATACCATTAAAAGTGGGGTCCATGTCCAGAATATGAAACTTAACTGTGACAGACGAGGGACCCAGCCCTACCTTCAAAGTAATCACCCCCATAGGCGGCTTCTTGGTATTATCATAGGCCGTTACTGTGATAGGGGAAGGCCGAATTTCACTTTCCAGAATGCCATACATCTTCAAGGTACTCGGTGGCAGAACATTGATAGAAGCACTGATATCCACCAAACATTGGCTGACATCCACTTTATTAATGTTGACAGTGATACATAGAGCATACTTCCTAGCTAGTTTTGGTGCTAGCTCATGTTCATAAAAAATAATGGCGGGTTGATCCCCTGCCAGAGTCAAGATTGAAGTAATCTGCTCAACTGGAATATCTTCATTGACCATCGCCTTTTGAAGGTATTGCATAAGGGCTTCTTGGTGGGTCTTGGATCTTTTAATCAATTCCAGAATGGAAATCCTTGCCGGTGTCTTGTCTAAGTGCTTCAACAAATCAGATTGAGTGCCCGGTATGGATTCCTGTTCTTATGCCTATTCTTCCTGCCCCTGCGTAGGCTCTTGCTCCTGACGCTGCGGGAATACACGGTGAAAAATCCATCCACTTCGGACCACCAAGGTTTAAGAAGTCTGCACCTCCGTCAAGTTGGCGGTAGATGGAGGGTTGGTGGAGGAGGAGGGAATGTTAGGATTAATGGGTTGAACGGGAGCAACTTGTTGGGGAACCCTAATGAGGGGCCTTGCCGGCTGAGGGTTGGCAGGAGTAGGTGTGATGGGTAGGGAAGATCCATTGGGAGGAGGGTTGTAAGGAATAGGCTATGCTTGGATAGTCGGTGATGGCGGGAGGGTAGGTATAGGGTGAATGAGGAGAGGTCTTGGTGGGGGGCTTGTGGTAACAGGTGCGTGGGAATTTGGAAGTATGGTGGGTGTTGGGGAAGGTCAAAGCCATAAACCCCACGGTCAACTGATGTTCTCAAGAAACTCCTCTTTCTGCCCTGTCTGTCCCTGACCTGTGAACCAGCAGCTTCTAAATTCAGTCACGGCCAGCACAGAAGATTTAAAATTCCTTCTCCAGCCTGGGGTTGAAGCTCTCTGAGTGAGCTTTCCAACGGTACCAGCCACGTGTTGACCCAATGTCGGGACTGATCGCAGCAGTCGTTCTCGCTGGGTCGCGCATAGTAGAGTAGAAGTTACAACTCATGGATGGAAATCCCGATCACCCCCGGGTCGACCGACTCGCCGTCCACAAGGTGAACCAGCACCTCGCCTTCACCGGGATCATCCCTCTAGGAACCATCGTTACTGCGGTACCACTCCCGGCCCACTCGGATAGCCAACCAAGACATGGGCCCCACGATTGTCGACGCTCGCCATCACCGGAGCAGTCCAAAGTGCTGCCCGCCAACCCAAGTTCAGTGCTCCCAGAGTCATGTGTAGCCCTTTACCTCTCTGCATCGAGTGAGCGGTAAAAGTTCATTGCTATAAATTATTGTGATTGTGGTATTAACCGGGAGTTACTGACTTGGCAGGGATCATCTTCCCCACGCCCGGAGTGTGGAGGTACATTCGGCACCCCTCGTAGTCATAGTTATTTACTTTCTTAGTATAAGTACTTACTACCGCTGCATGTGAGTAGTAATTCCTAGCTCGATCAAATTAATCACCACTGCAAGAGAGGGAGCGAGACCTGTTTCGTGACCCGACCTGGGCACGAGAGAGTGAGTAGACCACTCTTAACTCACTGCCAGTTTCTCAACTGTGCAAGTCCGACGCTTCCCTTGCTTAGGGACGGACACGAGCTTGCTAGAGTCCTAGGTGTGCATGTCCAATTGGAGTCGAGTCCTCCGCGTCTCCGTCCCGCATCAGGAACGGACTGGAACTAGCAGCAAGGACAGTGCGTCACGGAGGCTGAGAAAGGTGCAAACGTCCCTGACGACACGCTGTAGTGGTGGACGATCCTCCTGGAAGAAGATGGAAGCCGACGGCACCGGCTAGAACCTCCGGTGTAGGCATGAGCGACGGGCAGACTGCAGGCCGGATTGCACAGACACAGGTGACCAGCGCAAAGGGAGACCTAACAGGCAGACCTCTGGACGTCCTCTAAACACGAAACTTGGCTGGGACGTAGGTGGGGATGTCCCAGAGACACCAGTGGAAGGCGGGTAGCAGAAGACGATCGCGGTAGCCGGGGTGACGCCAAAAGCAAGCACCTGTGCAATCTGGCCTGTCTGTAGGTAGCAGGACAGATAGGGAAAGAACAGCACGGAACGGGGCCGTCCAGATGGATTTTAGGATGGGGTTTTCTCTGGAGGATGGGAGATGTACATGGTAAGATGGTGGATGGGTGGCGGGGGCACTCGTAGTAGAAGTTTTGGGTGTGGGGAGCAGTGCACAGCGAGGGTCTGTTCTGCAGAGCAGTGTAGGTAGACTAGGTAGTAGGGATGGAGGAGGAGATTAGGCGGGGAAAACGGGCTCAGAACGGCATGAAATTTTAATGGTGGGTTGGCTATTATGTGGGGATATTGTGTACCAAATTTCAGGGCGTTTGGATAAGGTTTTTGGGGCGGGAAGGTCTCTTTAGATGAGTTCTATCCCTGCAGACCTGCACAGGGGCAGTCTGCACAGGAAAAAGGGCTCTAAAGGAACTTTCGTCCACAGATGGAGTTTTGACGTGAAATTTGGTTTGGGATGAGGAGAGATGTGGGGTAAGGTTCAGTAAAATTTTCAGGCCGAACTGAGATAGGTAAGGGGGCGGACCAACCTAATTGCCTTGTTGCTATCCTGCAGGAAGACACATAGAGCGTTCTCCGGGCAGCAAGGTACCAAACCGCCTCCATGCTGCAACACGGCCACCACGAGGAACTCCGGACTCTGCTGGACATCAAGGAGGTCACCTCCTATCAGCTCCAGTAGCTGGAACTCTGAGGGAGATGTCTTGGAGGTCACACCCAAGGAGAAGAGAAGAAGAGGATGAAGGTGGGAGTCACACCCACAAGAGAGACAGAGAGCAAGGGAGGGTGCAGCCTTCTCTAGTAAATTTCACAAATTCTATTCATCATCAATCCTCTCCAAAAAAAGTACAAGAGTATTTATAGAGGGAGGGAGAAAACCCTAATTTTATTACCCAAAGGAATCCTAATAAGAATCCTAATTAAACATAATTATTATCCTCTTTAAAATCCTAAAGAAGGGGGGTGTGGGGATAAGAGGATAAGGGGAGGGAATAAGGTGATAAGGGGGGGCAGCCCATTCCTAGGTGGACTAGGAGAGAGGGGCGCCCTCCTCTTGGGCCCTCCAAGGGGGAAAGGGTGACCAGCCCAAATAAGAGGCCCAAGTGGGCTCCATGCTAGCCAAAGGCCCACTAGTCCCTAATCCAGCCTACTAAGCACATATATGGCCCTAATAGAGTCTAATTGGCATCAATTCGGCCTACAAAACTCCAAAATGAAGGGAAATAAAAACTCCAAGCTCCAGACTAGTTATCCAAGCCATCTCCAAGCCACAAAGAAGCCTGCAAGTCCTGAGTAGTGCTACGTGTCCTATAGCGATGCTCTATCGCATCACACTGATCTCTAGCTTGGGTGTCCTCACCATCTAGCCGAGGATCGTGCCGCTCCTGTCAATGCAGAACCGATCAACAATGATCCTCCAGCCAACTAGGTTTAAGAAATAACTCTCGAGACCCTCATGAAGGAGAACCAGCACTTGAAGGCCCTCCTGCAAGGCCTTCTTCTGGAACGCGACCTTCACCCTCAAGTGCCTACCAGGCCTTCGACTGAAGTGCCGAATCCACCAACAAGGCACAATGGTGCCAATGCCTCAGTGGCGGCTGCCCCAGCCCTGACAGTAATCAGGTTTGGTAATCCTCTGGCCGAAGCTCAACCACGGCCATCCAACATGTTAGTGCCAAGGAATCTTACGACACAGTGCCAGATGATCGAGTGGATTGCTGAGACAAAGCTCGCCCAGTTTGGGGAAGTGGTCGCAACTATAGACCTCTACAGCATCCCCTTCCCGCTCCATCACCAGCTCAAGAAGCTTCCTCTAGAGCACGCCAAGCAACAAAGCAGCAAAAGTTCAACAGGCAGGGGTCTTCTCATGAGCACTTGGCCTATTACATTACAGCCATGCATTAGATGAGTCAAACCTCCTACGCTACTTCTCCACTTCACTCAGGGGAACGGCCTTCTAGTGGTATTCCCACTTGAAGCCCAACTCAATCATCAATTGGGCAGATCACTAGAAGAAATTCCTCAACCGCTTTCAAACTGTCGAGTGAAAGATCTCCCTAGTCGAGCTCTGCTCTCTCCTATAGACGGAGGGGGGAGTGCCCTCAACTTTATCAAGAAGTGGCGAGACCTCAGCATGAGGTGTGTCAACCCACCACTCCAAGAGGACGTCATTACCATATGTCACCGAGGCTTGGCGGCCGACATTAGTGAAATGCTCCTAGGCACCAACATCAAAGGCTTCGACTCACTCAACTTGACAGTCGCTGAAATAGAGATGTTTTTCACCGATAACCCGAGCTACACATCAACAAAGGGTAAACAAATGAAAGAATGCTAGCCTGGGAAGGAGGTGAACATCATTGAGTTCACCCCTACCACCAAAGCCAACAAAGACACCGGGACGAGTGGCCCCGAAAAGAAGCCAGTAGATAAGCCAATCGCTCCCTCCTTCTCAGAGTATATGAAGACACACTTCTTGTAACGACCCAGAGTTCAGGGTACCGATAACCCGATACAAGTATCGAATCACCGCCACCAAGAACTAGGGACGCCACCCAAGAGGCTGATGAGGCCCCTGAAGGGTTGGAGGAGTTTGTCGAGGGAATGTATAACGAATTGAAATACACAATGCGCAGATTAAATTAAAACAGTTATTATGAACTAAAGTGCGGAAGCAATTGAAATATTTACATATATCAGAGTGATAGTCAAATATACACTAGTCTAGAATGGCCAAAAGAATGAGTCCACAATATACAAAGCCCAAATGTACAACTACACGGGACATACCCCGGTCTAAAGTACAAAAAGACTCCACTGACTCAAGCCGGCAGCTAGACACGGTCAGGAAAGGCACTCGGAGCTACAGTCGGCGGTTGGGGCGGCTCACCTAAAAAGTAGAAGGGTGAGTCACAGCCAGACTCAGTAAGGGTCACGCGGATCCCTACCCCGCGACTAACAAGCAGGCATGTAAATATATAAAGCAATTAGAGTATGCATTTATGTAATTAAACAGGCATTGGCATAATTTAAATCACATGGTCTAGAAAGCTGTAAAGTTTAGCTAAGCAGTTTAAACTACTATCTATATGCCGGAATAACACAATTTAATAGTGACAAAGGCTAAATCTACCAGTAGAACAAACTTCAACTTATCTAGGTGAAATGAGAGATAGAGACCACACTAGAAGGTAGAAACTAGAAGCGTCCACTGACGGCTTACACTGCATCTCAGGCAACTCACACGTCAGAGAGACACAATGTGCGAGAGGCGTAAACAGTACCCGGTCAAGAACCAATCAGAGTGACACTCGTCAGCGTCAGTCCAAGCCTCTGACCCTGTATGCACACACCAACCCCTACCGAGGGTCGGGCCTCTAGCTAGTTTTCCCCCCCGTAGGACGCTACGGTAACCGTGGGGGCCCACGAGAACTAGCTTAAGAACCATCAACGGGAACACCCCTCCACCTTTCCCAGGTGGGACGACACCCCCGGTCGTCGGGCTATGACTAGTGGCTCCATCACAAGGTGAGAGAAAGCTACTCTATCGGGGTCTAAAATAATGCCATAGTTTTTATAAAATAGCCCCCTTATAGTCTTCTCTTCTTTTTGCCTGTGGCTTGTTCTAATCTTGCGTTTGTTGCACCTTGCAGATAAATGCCTGCCCCAAGCGGTTCTTCTGCTCCTGCTACTGCCAGTGCTGGCCTTGTTCCCTCGCGCCCTGTGCCGGTTGTCACATGGCTTACTGTTGAAGACTTAGACCGGGAGCATGCTGAGATAGTGGCATTGGCCGAGTCGTCAGGTTCTGACACCGAGACCATGGATGTCTGCAGGCTTGCCTGGGTTGAGGGTGAGTTCACCTTTGACCAGGCTGCAGGGGAGTACAGGAAGGATTACCCAAAGGACAAGCACCTCATCCGGTTCCTGAAGCATTTCCGATCTTAAGAGAAGCAAGACCTTTGAGCTACGAGGGATGCTGAGCAGGCCCTCCTGCAGGCCTGGGATAGTCTACTATATAGCGTCCTCTGAAGCATTCTAATGTATCTGGTGGGAGAGGCCAGGGAGTGGAAGCCCATCCTTGGGATCGAGGACGTGCTGTCGACAAAAGGCAAATTAGTGCGAGCTCCTCAATTCACCCTGACTCGATGGGATATGGCCGTCAGGCGGGTCCAAGGTGAGCAACCCCGCTTCGGCCTGTTCCTAGCCCCGTTGAAGTGGGGGTACAGAGAAGAGCTATTTCTGTTGGACTGCCTGGCCGTCCACTTCAAGCATGAGCTAGCTTTGGGTTGGTTTGCCGAGCTGAAGCTTCAGGACGTGCACACCTTCAGGGAAGGAGCAGTGGAGTTCTCTAAATATGTACTGTTCAATTATGCCCCAATACTTGTCCGGGCTGGCGTCTACCACAGCGTCTACGCCTCCCGCTACAGCTACCCCATTTCTAAAGGCCTCTGTTGCACCATGATAGAAGTGTTCAGTGCAGAAACCAACACCTTTTACACAACAGAGGGCGAGACTTCGTTGGACCTATGGAGTCTCAACTAGCTCAGCGGCTTACCCATTGATGGGGAGCCTTACGAAGAAGTATGCCTCCCCGACCTGATCAAGGACAAGACCAACGGGGATGGCTATTATTCTTTTAGCTATTCATATCGATACCTGATGAAGGCATATCGAGAGTTGTATCAACTAGCACATGGCGAGAAGCAGCCTTACCGCGGAGACCAGAAGAGGGTTCAGATGACCTTGTGGTTGCAGTATTTCTAAGATGGGCTGAAGTAGTACGAAGACTTCCCCCGCATCAGCACCACCGTCGCCCATAAGAAGCATAGCAAGCCCAAGATTGACTTGAAGATCCCGTCTAGAGGACGTCGGAGTGGCCCTGACCCGATAGGGGTTGACCCACTGACGCACTGCGCGGCCTACCTGACGTATTGGCTGTGCTCATTCGCCATGCCATACGGGGATGAGACAACCATCCGGCCCGACGTGATCTACCAGGCCTGCCAGATGGCCTAGGGAATTAAATTATCTCTGTGCCCAGCGGCCCTCTGTTTGATATATAAGGCGCTCAGGGACGTCAGTGTTCACCAATTCCTGAGACAAGCTCGGTATATCTGCCCATTGCACTTCTTCAATGCGTGGGTCTGTTCACTGTTCCCAGAGTACGCTCCACGCACCCTCCAGGGCTGGGGGTTGGTGCCACGAATGCTGGAATTTGGAAGCACGAAGCCGAGAGCGACGTCCCTGCAGCTATACAACATCCGGGGTCAGTTGACAACGGTTCCCCAGGACGTGGTAGGCACTATTCACTTCTGGACATTGGCTGCCCACTCAAGTCCCCTGGTGAACAACAAAAGGGAGTGCAAAGACGACCAGGTGGAAAAGTATATCCATCCGATCAGCAAGCAGAACGTCATCTGTCTGTTGTTGGAACTAGAGCTCCGTGACTGGGCGTTGTCAATCCGCCCAAGCATGCTGGTCTTTAGGAAGGGGTACACCGCATGGCTGGTGCCATATTACCCTTTTCACTTTGGGCGGAACTTTGGATATGATCAGCATATCCCCATTCATGGTGCACAGTTTGGCTCACCCATGCGAAGCCTTCGGAGAGGCTCGACTGCTGAGAGTGCCAAGGCCTAGTGGGACTTCTTCCATTAGGCGGACACTGCAACCTTCAGAATGCCAGCTCCGGGCCGTATTCCTCGGGTGACCGCCAAGTACATAAAATGGTGGAACGCTCGGATGGCCTTCTATCGGTCATGCAAGACCATGTTCATTTATTCACTCGGTTATGATCGATTCTTACTTTATTGCACATGTTAAATGGTTAATTACTTAAACAATGCCTGATGATAGAGTGTAATTCCTACTGAGCGTTCGCTTACCCCCCCTCTTCTTTCCAATCCTTTTCAGGTAGCACGGATGAGGATGCGCATACCGATGGGGTCGCGAGCGAGTAAACATGAAGCGAGCCTTTTTAGTTGTGTTATGCGTCAATGTCTTAGTTGTTGAGTCATGTTATTCAGGATCTATGTAATTTTTCTTCTTTTTAGTCGATGTAAGTGTTAGTAAAGACCACAAGATGTCAGTTGTAATAAGTACATTTCATCTTCATTATAAATAAAGTTGTGGTTATTTACATTTGAATTATTGGCCTTATTGTATGGTCTCTTGTGGCAAGGTATGCTCTGATTGATATGAATGTTATAACTGCTGTGTTCCGACATTCCGCATCGGGGCGTGACAAGAATTCTCTCGTGGCTTGCACACATTTGTAATCGCGCTTGCACGCCTCACATAAATGCCTTTCATGGCATGTAGTTACATAATCCAGCCTGGGAATTGATCCCCATCCTCGCTAGCTACCAGTCTCGATGCTGCCCAGCAGACTGCCATCTGTCTTCCAGCTCGGTCCTAACCCCTCTAGCCAGATGGACCCTACATCCGAGCCAGGACCCGCCTATTCAGTGTTGAGTCAATGTTCACTACTCCGCTATCTAAGATAATACCTCATTCTCATAAACCTAGAGTTTATACCCTTCCATGTGTCCACACTGGAAACATGCTCTCTGCCCCCAATTATCCCTACTATGATGCTATTGCCCTGTCACTGTTGCACAGACTATGCCCTCCCGATGTCGTGGCTCCTAGGGTCCTTGACTTCTCTTCGGCAATAGAAACAAAGGTGATTGGACTCCGCTCGATGTAAAATAAACATTGATTGCTTGCGATTAGTGGAGAAGACGTCCAATACACTAGCTCCCATAATCGCCTACTCTCGTACTAGCGGAACCTCCTTCTCTCCACTTGGCGCACAACATTTCGTGCTCACATGTCGTGCCTTGGAGGCACATCCCCAGTCAAGTACTTGGTTTCACCGGTGATCGTCGTGAAATTGACTGGCACGCGTGCATTACATGCAACCGTCTCTGTCCTAGTCTTCTAGAACGATTAGCCACATGCCATTCCTTCCTTTGCATTCCTGTCATTCTTTTCACCCTCCTTTCAATACCCCCGAAATTCCTGCGTGCCAAGTCGACCTATCTCGGCCTTCCGTAAATGGCGAGTGTGCGTCCCCTCCGCGAGAAAAAACAAAAGGGATTTCCCCATGTGCGTAAGCAGTGTGCCAGGGTCTCTTATTATTTTGTCAGAACGTGGACTCATACATAAAGTCCTTCAGATGAATGAACGGGTTGCCATTGTTGCTGTACCTACGGTACGTAGGCATTTCTGAGTGAGGGAGATGGAATACTAGGAGGACCAGTAGAGAAACCTCAGGGGTGGACTTCACAACCACCACCTTTTTCAGATCCCGAAACTACTCATCCATTTTGTTCAGTTTGTTGAGGTGGGATTGGGTGAGCGCATCAGATGGCGAAGGTAGCACTTGCCATGGACGAGGAGCAGGCCTGCCAGAGGCCTGAGAAGGGAACCTCAAATGAGAGGGGTACTGTGGTCTACTAGTGGATAGACCTGGCTGAATTGGTGTTTAAGGCATGGCTAGGATTTGAGATTGTGAGGGGAATCTAAAGGAGAGAGACTACTAACTTGCCTACCCAAGAGGTGAGGGGGAAGGAATAGCCTGTGCAAGCTCTTGAATAGGGGTTGTAGCGGGAGTTGGCTCTAGGGGTGATGGAGAAACAGACTTCCCCTTTAGAATGGCATGAAGGGACTGAACTTACTTAGGACTGAGCTAAGTGGTGGCAAGGACACCTAACATGGATGTGATGTCCTGGGATGGGGATGCTTCCCCGGTTGTGGTTTGCACCTCATGCGAGGGCTCATAGGATGGATCTACATCCATGGCATGGACATGTGGCTCACCTTGGTGGCCATGGTCCAGGTTGTACTCTCCATAAGAATCTTGACCTGGGTCATACATCTAAGCCTCATAGCTAAAGGCCTCAACCTCAAAATCATCATAACTGTTCCCAGCCATCTTCAGGACTTTATCATAGTAGGCAATGTGCTCTCTAGGAGACCCTTGCCCATTGAACTTCTCAAACTTCGGCGGTTTGGTGATGCCAGCCGGCAGCTTCTTCGTGGCATAATGAGCCAGATAGGGCACTCGGTAGACGTCAAATGGCATTTGATCCCTGTCGTCCCTTTCTGCTAGTTTCATGTCTATCATTTGTTCCAGCATCAACCGGTTGACTGCTGCCGGATCGACCGGACTTGGATAGAAATGGGCTTGCTGTGTAGCCGGGGTGGTCAATACAGTCGCCTGGGGGGCCATGAGAGACCCCTGGGGAGGTGAGATCTGCGACGGGGCTAGTGCCGAGTATTGTGCTTGTTGCAGGGGCACGCCCCCAGAGAAGCTGGGGGTTGATGGGAATGCCGCAGCCTGTAAAGTCGCTTCGGAGGATTGCCCGTTGCCCCCTGGCGCTTCCAGCAGAACCTCTATCCGGACGTCAAGGGTTGGGCATTCCTTTCGTTGAGTTACTTCTTTAGCAATTCAATCTCCCACTGGTACTGTTGTATCATGTATAGCACAGCGGGGTCAGTTGTGGAGGGAGTGGGCATGCCCCCTGTCTCTTCGGTCGAGGCATCCTCAAATGATGTGGAGGGTCCGCCACTCGTGCCCCCGGTGGTGACAACATTGGTTGCCAGGGCCATTAGAGGTTCTTCGGAGGAAGTCTCTTCGACGCTCACCTACGTCGCTTCACTCGCCGCTCTTCCTCTCCTGGTGAGGGGACCGGGCCTGGCGGCGAGCCTGACTACTTCATCGGGGTCGGTAGGCAAAGTCGCATACTGACTAGGGACTCCTGCCATGTTGCAGGTAAAAATTCTCCAATTCATGTTTCTTTGCGCCATCCTCCTTGACGGCTTATTTGGGAACACCAGTCTATCAAAAATTGATTATCGGGGAGGCGCTTCCTCCCGCACAGGGGACTAGCGTCGTTCCTCTGACCGGTTCCTTGATTCTGCACTGGGTACAGGTTGGATTTCTTATCCTCCTTGAAAGGCAGAGGCCACTGCCCCTAGCAGTCTCTGATGACCCATAGGGGTGCTACACGGGCCCCGGAGGTAGTTTCTCATGACTTGCTCGATTCCTTCCCACTCCTGGTCAGGGAGAGCAGCTGGTGGTTGCGCATCGATGGCGATAGCAGGATGAGTGTAAGTTGCGAATGCCAGGCGATCAACATGGTGATGACACCTGCGACATTGGCGGGGTGCATTTCTGGGCAGTGCTGGTGCAGCGACTACCGGTTGGTAGGCCGTGGGCGTCACCTCGACCCCTTCATCTCTTCGGCCCTTTCTACGGCGGGTGTAGCTGGGCCCCGCCTGGGCAGGTGCAGTGGGCTCGGCTTCCTTGGGAACCCAAATTTACTTTAGTTTGGCCGGCTTGTGAGCCGACGTGTCTTTCGGTGCCATAGCCAGAACGGCGGGCGCCATCTTTTCCTTCATCTTTTCCAGTCCCTAGAAGGAGTTGCGGACTGGAATAGCCAGCACGATGCGGTCCGGGACCACTTCAGACCTTTGTCCATTCAAATGGACTCGGATGGTCCCGACAGTCATAGACTTGCTGGTGCTGGAGATTCGGCGCCCTGTGGCAGTGCCAGCGTTATTCCTTCGAAGCCTCCTCCGATGGGATGTCGACCCCTGGTGCGATGGACCAGCAGCCCGGTGCACATGGTGCACATTGCAGCTCAACGTCCTTGCCGGGACGCTGTTGCTGTTCTTGGCCACAGCTCGGCCAATAGTGGCTTCAGCGGCTCCTGGGATGGGAGCGTTGGATTCGGGCTCGTTGGATGCCTCTACGTCCAAGATGTTGATGAAGGCTACCCCAAGGAAGTTGGGGAAGCCCATGACCGGAGGGAAGCTCCCAAAGCAGAGCGAGACGGCGAGGTAGCCTTCTCGGACGTGGCTCTCCATGACTTGCTGGCCAAAGGAGACTGCCATTCTCGAGGTTGAAATGCGATCTTCCTGCATTTGCAAAAATGGAACAATCAGCAATACATGAAGGGGGCCGCAGGGTCCCTAATTTTGGCAAAGAGATGAAGGGTGGATGAGTCCCACCAGGCGTGCCAGACTTGTGGACGCACTAAAATTCACTCAGATTTTTCGTTCATTTGTTAGTGTGTTTTATTTGTCTATTTTGTGCGAGGGCGTGTCAGTCAAGAAGTGGCGATTTATTCAATCTGGGACATTACAGCCTTCCCCCCTTAAACAAATTTCATCCTCAAAATTTAAGAACGAAGCATAGGGATAGGGGAGAAGACTCACCCGAACAAGTAAGGATATTGTTGCCACATCTCATCCTCACGCTCCCAAGATGCCTCACCACCAGAATGACGCTGTCAGACCACCTTAACCAGAGAAATAACCTTGTTCCGCAAGCGCTGCTCACGCCGATCCTCAATGTGGATGAGGTACTCTGGTAGAGACAAGTCTGGGGTCGCCTCAGGCCAAACGGCGTCCTCCAAAATATGGGAATCATCGGGTATATACTTCTGAAGCATCGACACATGAAACACATCATGCACGGCAGATAACTCCGATGGTAACTGCAACCGATATGTGACTTCCCCAATACGCTCGACAATGGAAAAAAGACCAATGTAGCGGGGACTCAACTTTTCACGCTTGTCGAAGTGCATCACACCCTTCATGGGAGAGACTCTCAGAAACACTTGATCTCCCACAGCGAAGCTGAGAGATTGCCTCATCCGATCGACATAACTCTTCTGCCGGCTCTGCGCCGCCAACATCTTCTGCCGAATGAAATGCACCACCTCAACACACTACTGCACCAAATCTGGTCTCGTCAGGACACGCTCGCCCATCTCGAACCAATCAAGCGGAGTCCGACAGGGTCGCCCGTACAACGCCTCATAAAGAGCTATACCGATGCTCGAATAATAGCTGTTGTTGTAGGCAAACTCCACTAACTGTAGATGGTGGGTCCAACTCCCTTGCCATTCCAGGCAACACGACCTCACCATGTCCTCCAAAGTCTGGATGGTCCTCTCAGACTGACCGTCAGACTGAGGATGATAGGCCGAGCTGAATGCCAACTCCGTGTCTAGAGCCCTTTGGAAACTCCTCCAGAATCTCGATGTGAAGCGTGGATCACGATCGGACGCAATGGAGATGGAGACTCCATGCAATGGAACGATCCGCTCCACATATAATCAGGCTAACTTATGCACACTCAAACTGACTTTGATCGGCAACAACTGAGCCGTCTTGGACAATCTATTCACCAGTAACCAAATACTATCATACCCACTAGATGTCCTCGGTAACCCAACCACAAAATCAGTGGTCACATGGTCCCACTTCCACGCAGGAATCTCCAAGGGCTAAAGTGTACCTCCTGGTCACTGGTGCTCAGCCTTCACCTGTTGACAGGTCAAACACCTGGCCACAAACTCTGCAACATCTCTTTTCAACCCAGGCCACCAAAACTGCCTCTTTAGGTTCTGGTAGATCTTAGCCGATCCGGGGTGCACGGCATACCGGCACCCATGGGCCTCTTGCAATACCGTACGCCTCACCTGCTCTTCGACTGGGATGTACAACCTACCTCTGAACCTCACAGCTCCATCCTCACTGAACTCCACCTCGACCATCGATAGAATAAGAGGTAGCTCGGGGTCCGCACAATAAGCCTCGGTCACTTGATGACAAACAGCTGGCGTGACAGTCAAGCTCGCAAGAATAGCCGAACCCTGATCTTGGGGGATCTTGAGCCTAAAAGTCATGGCCAACACCTGCTCCCAAAGCCTCCACTTCTACAGCAACATACGGCTGACCACCACTTTCCTGCTCAGAGCATCAACCATCACATTCATCTTGCCAGGCTAATAAGATAGAGTAAGATCATAATCCTTCATATACTCCATCCACCTCCTCTGCTTGAGGTTAAGGTCCTTTTGGATAAACACATACCTCAAACTCCGATGGTCAGTGAAAAGCTCAAACTTCTCGCCGTACAGATAATGTCTCCAGATCTTTAGGGCAAAAATCATCGCCGCCAACTCAAGATCATGAGTAGGGTAGTTCACCTCATGTGGCTTCAACTATCGAGATGCATACGCCACAACTCTCCCATGCTGCATCAGCACAACACCCAAACCTATCCCGGAAGGATCCGTACATACCATGAAACCTCCCGATCGCGAAGGCAACACCAACACCGGAGTGGTAGTGAGCAATCTCTTCAGCTCCATAAAGCTTCACTCACACTCCTCCGTCTAGACAAATGGCACATCTTTCTGCGTAAGTGATGAGAATCGACGCCGAGCATGTATCGTTTATTTTATATTTATGTCCTTTTAGTTTGTGTTTATATCCTTGGGAAAGTATGTACGCAATTGTCGCTGAGCATCTTGCCCATCTTCCCATTCCTCACACTGACTCTATTCAGGATGATTTCCCTGATGAGCATCTCTCTGTCACAACTCACCATCCCTTTTGGTCTCTGCACTTTGATGGTGCACTCAATTCTCAGGGCCGAGGGATAGGCATTGTTCGCCTCAATTCGGAAGGGGTAACCATTCCTTTCGCTTACTAGCTCCGATTTCCTGCTACCAACAATATCTCCAAGTATGAGGCTCTCCTCGCCAGTTTGAAGCACACCTACCTTTTAGGCGCGCGCCACTTAAAGATTATGGGAGACTCTCAGCTCGTCCTGCTGCAAGTTCTGTCCACTTACCGCACCCGTGACCCTAAGCTCAAGCCGTATCAGGATTTGGTCACACTCTTAGCTAGGTAATTCGGCAAATTAATCTACATCCACACTCCCCGGTCTCAGAATATTCTCGCCGATGCCCTAGCATCTCTCGCTTCCTCTCTATCTTTTCCTCTCAGTTGAAGCACTGAGACCATCATCGTTCAGAGACTGGACGCACCCTCTCTTCAAGATCCTTGGTATCATAACCTTAGGAAAACTATAGAGGCAAGGGCTGAGAAGGAAGATATAAAGGAAGTATCTTTAACGGAATTGGAAGAGATCCTGGAGGAAGAAGAATTGCCCTGGCATCATGAAATCGAGCTGTATTACCGAGATGACTCATTCCAAGAAGGGGCAAACGCTGAGCAGCGTAAGACAATCAGAAGAGCCGCCTCAAAGTACACTATCATTGCAGGAGAATTGTACAGGCATGCTACTAATGGAATGCTCATGAGGTGCTTAGATGATGATGAAGCTTGGAAGGTAGCCGAAGCAGCCCATTCTAGTGAGTGTGGAGGTCATGTTAATGGCTAGGCTCTAGCGAAGAAGATCCCTAGGCAGGGCTACTACTGGCCCACTGTAGAGGAAGATTGCTCCCTCTATGTCTGGAGGTGTCTTAAATGCCAACTCCACGTCGATAAAATCCATGCTCCAGCTTCATCTCTTCATCCCCTTTCTGCTCCTTGGTCATTCTCCATGTGGGCTTTCGACGTTGTCGGCCCGCTCGGTGATCCTAACTCTCAAACCAAGCAAAAATCCTTCATCCTTACTGTCACTGAGTACTTCACCAAGTGGGCCAAAGCTGAAGCATACACAGAGATTAAAGCTACCATGGTGTGCCGCTTCATCATGAGGAACATCATATCACAGTTCAGAGTGCCAAGTAGCATCGTCACCAACAATGGACCCCAGTTCGTTTCTCAAGAGCTCCAGGAACTATGTAAGAAGTTCAATATTACATTACATCATTCATCTCCATATTACCCACAAGGCAATGGTCAAGCTGAGGCTACTAATAAAACCCTTCTCAAAATTATAAAGAAAACATGCAAATCTCACAAATTCTCAGATTGGCCAGAAAGGTTAGTGGAAGCCCTATGGGCTTACCGCACCTCCATTCGTACTCTTACGGGGCAAACCCCCTATGCTCTCACATACGGGATGGAAGCGGTGCTCCCATATGAGATACTGATCCCTTCCCTAAGGTACAGCTCGATAAGGAACTTAATCTTGACGAACGTTGAGAGGCGTTGCTCGTCCAGTTGAAACTCTTAGACGAGAAGATGATGAATACGGCCGATCACGTATCTATTTATCAAAAGAGAGTTTCACGTTATGTTCAAAAGAAGGTAATCGAACGTAAATTTCAAAAAGGTGATATGATTTTGAAATGCAAGTTCATTTGATCTGCAGGTCCTAGGTCTAAATTACAACCTAACTGAGAAGGGCCATTTGTCGTTAAGGAGGCTTATCCAGGGAACACTTATCGCTTAGTCAACGCAGAAGGTGAGGAGCTCACTCACGCTTGGAATGGGCTATATCTTAAGCATTTCTTTCCTTAGAGTCAAACCAGTGCCGCCTCGGTAGCAAGGTGTCTCTTCCCTTTCGCCATGAAAGAGGACCCCGAGTACGGTAATATCACACACTACACGGCACCCCTGGTTGGGTTTCCTACTTTGTAGGCACCGCTTCTCCTTGGCCATGCCTGGGGGGGAAGTCAAGGTCCCTGTACGTTTCTCTCCTAAGCCGAATCCAGGGGCAAGAAGTGAATAAGGGGGTGATGATCGATCTGGGCACCCTGACGAGAGGAGGTCTCAAATAGGGGCAGTCGAAGCCCTTATCTCGGGAGCCCGCATGGCCCGGCGATTGGGGGCTGAGCGAGTCAAGATTCACACTGACTCCCAACTGGTCACCAGCCAAGTCAGCGACGACTACGAGGCTCGAGAAGAACCGATGGTCAAATACCTCCGGTTAGTCAAGACCATAGCGCAACAATTCGAGGGATTCGAGGTAGTCCGAATAGCTCGGGAGGAAAATTCCCGAGCGGATGCCCTCTCTCGACTAGCTTCCTCTCTTGACCCCGAGGGTATTCGCTCGGTCCTTCTCGAAGAGCTCGAGCGACCGAGCATCGATTTGGAGCTCATGGCTGTTGACTCGGCCTCCCCGAGCGATTGGCGTACCCCCTATCTGTCGTGGCTCCTGGATTCTCGAGAGCCCCCCGACCCTCGGGAGGCCCGAAGATTGAAATACCAAGCTCGACGATTCATCATATTGGATGGCACCCTGTACCGCAGATCCTTCTCCGATCCTCTTCTAAAGTGCATCAGTACCGACAAAGCCAGGCGAGCGATTCAAGAGGTCCACGAAGGCTTATGCGGGGCGCACCAAGGAGGAAGGTCGCTCGCCAGGATCTTGCTTTGGCAGGGTTACTGGTGGCCAACTCTACAGCGCGACTGCTCGGCCTACATACAGTAGTGTGACCGATGCCAGCGATTTGACCACTTGGTCCATCAGCCGACAACAGAGCTCATCACCCTAGCCGAGCCTTATCCTTTCGCTCGGTGGGGAATCGACATCCTTGGGCCGTTCCCTAAGGCTCATGCCCAGAAAAAGTTTATCATCGTCGCCATCGACTACTTCACCAAGTGGATCTAAGCCAAAGTCACAGCGAGGATCACCGAGACAGTCATGTGGAGTTTTGTCTGGAAGTCGATCATTTGTCATTACGGCATCCCCCGGGTGATAGTGACCGATAATGGTTGGCAATTTGATTCTCATTATTTTTGAGACAGATGTGTCGACCTAAGCATCCGCAATCACTTCACTTCAGTCGCCCACCCTCAGGCTAACGGGCTGGTCGAAAATGCTAATAAGACTATCTTAAAAGGCATCAAGACTATGCTCGGCAAAGCCAAGGGCAGCTGGCTCGAGGAATTGTCAAACGTACTTTGGTCACACATAACGACTCCGAAAATGGCAACCTTTGAGAGTCCCTTTCAGCTGATGTATGGCACCAAGGCCGTGATCCCGTTGGAAATTGGCAACCCCTCCCTTCGAGTCATCTGTGTCTCACCTGAGGTAAACGATCAAAAACTACTCGAGAACCTTGACCTAGCAGATGAAGTCTGAGAAATTGCCAGCATGCGAGCAACAGAATATCAACGTCGCCTCACTCGATACTACAACGCCAAAGTCTGAGACAGACACTTCCAGCCGGGAGACTTCATGGAGGAATTAGTGGTTGGTAACGCCAACGCCTCTGTTACTTCCTTCCATCGTGTGTTTCCACAAAGGGAGCAAGAGCCCACACAGGGGCAAGAGGAACAAGAGCAAGAACAGGAATCTATACCGAGCATACAATATGACCTGCTAAAGCACTTGGACAAGACCCCGACAAGGATTTCCATTTTAGAACTGATAAAGAGATCCACCGTCCACCAGAAAGTTTTAAAAGAATACTTACAGAAAGTGATGGTTAATGAGGACATTCCAGCTGAACAGATCACGTCAGTTTTGACACCGACATATGGTCAGCCGGCCATTATTTTTCATGAGCATGAGTTAGCTCTGAAGTCAGCTAGGAAGTATGCCTTGTGCATTATGGTTGACATCAACAAGGTGGCAGTTAAGCGATGTTTGATAGACACTGGAGCATCCATCAACGTGTTGTCACCAAGTGCTCTAAAGATGTGTGGCATTCTGGATAGTCAGATCCGGCCATCTACTATTACTATCACTGCTTCTGATAATACCAAGAAACCTCCTCTAGGCATGATTACTTTAAAAGTCAATCTAGGTCTGGTTTCAATTACAGCAGATTTTCACATCCTGGATATAGACCCGACCTTCAATGGCATTTTAGGCCGCCCTTACATTCAAGAGCTCGATGCTGTGCCTTCCACGAATCACCAATGTCTAAAATTTCCCCACAAAGGGTGCATTATCAAAGTTACTAGCATGCCTATTCTGCCATCAGAAGATATACACTCAGCAACATCGGTTCCTTCCATATGGCCATGAACGTGCCGGCCAAGGAGTGTACCGGGGAGGTAGGCTGGGTGTACCGCTGAGGGCGTTGGGAACTAGTGTGCCGGCGAAGGGCCAGGCAAACACGCCGGAAAGAGATTGGAGGGGCGTACCGTTGGGGGGCTGGGAGCATGTCGGCGAAGGACAAAGTCCGTGCAGACTTCGGTTGGGCTGGATGAGGTCCGCACAAGTTTTCAGCAAAGGAGTAAAGTCCATGCCGATGTACAAATTCTAGAATGAAGTCCACACAAGTTTTCAACAAAGGAGCCAAGTCCATGCAGGTTTTCTGGGGTTAGTCCGTGCATATGCTCAAGCCAAGGTTCATGCGGTGCAGGCGAAGTCAGTGTACATGGGGGGCCAGAGTCAGTGTACATGGACTAAGGTCAGTGTACATGCAAGCTAAGGTCAGTGCACATGGGCTAAGGTCCGTGCACTTATGGAATATGCAAAGGATAAGGTCAGTGCACATGCAGGCTAAGGTCAGTGCACATGGGTTAAGGTCAGTGCACATGCAGACTGAGGGTAAGATGAAGTCGGTGCAAGTCCATACGTGTGTACAGGCTTAAGGGACAAAGTCTGTGCACATTTTGATCAAGGCCCACGCAAGTGCTCAAGCAAAGTCCGTGCATATGCACGGTGTTGAGGAATGAAGTCCATGCATATGCACGAGGTTGAAGAACGAAGTCCGTGCAGGTTGTGCACGGGGTTGAGGAATGAAGTTCGTGCATATGCATGGGGTTGAAGAATGAAGTCCGTGCATATGCATAAGGTTGAGGAATGAAGTCCGTGCATATGCATGGGGTTGAAGAATGAAGTCCATGCATATGCACGGGGTTAAAGAACAAAGTCCGTGTAGGTTGTGCACGGGGTTGAGGAATGAAGTCCGTGCATATGCACGGGGTTGAAGAACGAAGTCCGTGCAGGTTGTGTACATGGTTGAAGAATGAAGTCCGTGCATATGCACGGGGTTGAAGAACGAAGTCCGTGCAGGTTGTGCACGGGCTTGAGGAATGAAGTCTGTGCATATGCACGGGGTTGAAGAACGAAGTCCGTGCAGGTTGTGCATGGGATTGAGGAATGAAGTCCGTGCATATGCACGGGATTGAGGAATGAAGTCCATGCATATGCACGGGGTTGAAGAATGAAGTTCGTGCATATGCATGGGGTTGAAGAATGAAGTCCGTGCAGGTTGTGCACGGGGTTGAGGAATGAAGTCTGTACATATGCACGGGGTTGAAGAATGCACGGGGTTGAGGAATGAAGTCCGTGCATATGCACGGGATTGAAGAATGCACGGGGTTGAGGAATGAAGTCCGTGCATATGCACGGGGTTGAAGAACGAAGTCTGTGCAGGTTCTGCACGGGGTTGAAGAATGAAGTCCGTGCATATACACGGGGTTGAAGAATGAAGTCCGTGCAGGTTGTGCATGGGGTTGAGGAATGAAGTCCGTGCATATGCACAGGATTGAAGAATGAAGTCCATGCAGTTTGTGCACGGGGTTGAGGAATGAAGTCCATGCATATGCACGGGGTTGAAGAATGAAGTCCATGCATATGCACGGGGTGGAAGAATGAAGTCTGTGCAGGTTGTGCACGTCGTTGAGGAATGAAGTCCATGCAGGTTGTTCGAGGTTCGTGCAAAGGATGAAGGCCAAGTCCATGCACATTTTTAGGCCAAGTCCGTGCAGGTTCAGACTAAGTCCACGCAAGTTTAGTGGGATCTATGCACATGGGGTCTCGAAGTCCATGCAACTGGGAGTTTGAGGTCTGTGCAGCTACTGGAATGAGGTCTGTGCAGGGTCTGTGCATGTGGGGACCAAAGTCGGTGCATGTGCATGCAAGGGGACATGGTCCGTGTCGTTGGGGTTAAGTCCGTGTTGGTTGTGCACGGGGTTGGAACTGCAAAGGGGATGGAGTCCGTGCAGGTGAGAGCAGGGTAGTGTGCCGGGCTGGGTCCGTGCAGGTTTGCACGGGGTTGAAACTGTAAGGGGGTAGGTGCACCAGGGAAGGCCGTGGGCGTGCCGGTGAATGATGGGGCGGAGCGTACCGGCGAAGGGGTCTAAAGGCATGCCGTGGCAGAATTGGAAGGGTGCACCCGGGAAGCACTTGGAGGGCCCACTCCTCTTCATTCCTTTAAGGCTTTTCCTTTCTTCTTTTATTCTTCTCTTCCTCCTTGTTAGCTTGGGCAGGAAAAGGGTCGACCCATTGGGACGACACTTTCCTCCAGGGGTATGCGGATCAGAGGATCGGAACCACATTTTGGAGAGATCGGTAGGTGAATCGGGCGACCACCTAGATGTCAAATCAATCGACGGGCAGTGCCTGCATGGACAATTAATAATCAGGAATTCAATCGGCCTCTCAGGTCGAAAGGGAGACTAGAACATGGTTGGATCAATAAGAAGAGGCGGCGAACGGGGAATAAAGCTTAGCTGTTGAATGAGAGATCTTATACGGGAAGGAGACCAAGTAAAAAGAATAGGTGAGCTTGCCCTTTCCTATGGACGGTCAGCTGGCTTTTTCAGCTTCCACTATACAAGCCGAACCTCTTGATTTTTTTGGCAACAATCTTCTTCATGAAACAATCTGGCAAACGCTCGGCTATAGTCGAGCATGTCATTAACTGGCCCCTTCGGCAGCAGAGGCGGACTGGCAACTGTGTAAACTATGCTTTTCTCCTCTAACTGTGCTGGCTGTGACTGTAAAGTTCCCTGTTGGAGAGGGCCTTTAATAAAATGTTGGCGGTAGTCCTAGGTAAGTGGTCCTAAGTCACCCAAAATTGATAATGCGGACTCTCGGTAGCTGAGACCTCGTCTACTCATCTTTCTTCCTTTGGGGATCGGTTTGGTCCGCCCTTGTAGTTGTGCCCTGAGGCATCTCCCCGGTTGATAGCCTAGCTTCAAAATAATGGACCAACCTTTGGAGTCCCGAATCTTCGGCTTCTCCTTGATGTTAACAGGTGCAGTGATGGGCTTGCGTGGCGCATAAGCCCAAGGAAAGTTGAGATCCAATACAGAAATAACAGGCCGACTGTTGGACCACAGAGTTGGCAGAATCTTCTCCGAAATAGCCTTAACTGACTGGACTGTGGACAAGCTTTTCACCTTAACCACCCTCCCTTGAAAAGGGAATTTGAGACACTGATGGGCAGTGGATGGCACGGTGCTAAGAGTATCAATCCACAGATGACCCAAGATAGCCTTGAACATAGGGTCGATGTCCAGCACATAAAATTCAATGGGCATAGTAAGAGGCCCAAGCTCAGCCTGAATGGTGACAACCCTATGGCATGCTCTCTGTGAGTTGTCATAAGCCACTATGGTAGTCGGGGTAGGGCGTAGGAGCTCTTCTGATAGGTTGCAGGCCCTAAGTGTGCTGAGCGGGCAAACATTTATAGATGCCCCTGTGTCAACTAATGTTGCATCCACACTGACTTTGTTTAAAATAATAGTAATGCATAGTGACATTTGTCGAGCTTTCGGAGGTGCTAGCTCAGTTTCAGAGAAGGTAATCGCTGGTCCTTTGAAAATAGCAGCCAATGCTATCGGAAGGCTATCAACCGCCATGTCCTCATTGACCATCACCTTTTGAAGAAAATTCTTTAATGCATCCTGGTGAATGGTAGATCTTTTTATAAGCTCTAGCACAGATATTTTGGTGGGCACCCGGTCTAAGTGATGCAGCAAATCATACTGGGTACCCGGCAGTGGCTCAGTCTCTTCTTGATCGATAGGGGGTTGCGAAGATTGGGGTTTGGAATTAGAAGCATAATTGTGATGAAACAAACGCCCGCTCCGTAGGGTGAGATTCTGTGCCGGCACGGCACCAGTTGATGGTATAATTGGCCCGGTGGGGTGGATACATGGTGTGGGAGAAGGTGTAGTGGAGATGATGGGAGTGGAGGTAATGCTGGGTTGCGGAGAAAGAATGGCGGGTGAAGGGTTAGCGGTAGGCGCGGTGATGATAGGCATTGGCGGAAGTGGAGGTGTAAAGGCTAGCGGAGGTGTAGGCGGAAGGCTATGCGTAGTGACAACAGCGGGGGTGACAATTAGTGGGTGAAATGTTGGCGTGGGGGATGGTGTTATTAACAGAGTAGGGATAAAGGGGGTAGTGGATGGAAGGACGAGCAGTCTAGTAGGCGGAGGAAGTACTTGATGTGTGGGCATAAGGATGGTAGAAGCAGAAGTGTTTCGGTAGTTATAGTGGAGGGCCATTATTTGTGGAGTAGAACCATCGTCATCATATGACCACCCAGGGTCGGGAGCTGGGGGTTGAACCAAGTTAACCTGAGCCGGTGCCGACAGCTGAGGCTGCAGAGCGGGAGGATGATTTGGCATGGGATTCTTATGGATCCCCAAGTAACAGGCACATATAATGAAATGCAATCAGGCACAATATGTTGACAGGCTCATGGTGACGAAACACAGAGTTACTTTTGTTGCTATCATCAAAATAGAACAATATATATATGTTGCTAGCATCAAGGCTAAACAACATATGCACAACAATAGTCATGGTAGGGGTCAGCATTTCTACCTTCCCTATCAATTTCAGCATGTGGAGGGTGGGCTCTGGGATTATTGTTCCTTGGGTGTAGCTCAAGTTCTTCTAACCGGGCAAGCCGAGTGGAAATGGACTCTAGTTGGGCAAGGATGGTGGCAAAAGTAGCATCTACCCGGCCCATTTGACCTTGGGACTCCTCGCTATGGGTATCTTGGTTGATTTGGGGCTTGGGATCCATGGGGGGAGCCGAAGAGGATGGATCGGGTCAGTATATGACTCCACTACCGGTGGACATGCAAGGAATGACTTGATGGATGGATGACTCAATGCAATGGTCCTAGGACTTAGGCTTGATAGAGACAAGTCTAACGCGGGATGAACTCGGTCGAGACATTGGGACCTAAGCCAGCAAGCAATGAGTACAATCGTCTAGTTGACAAGGCAAACACTCGCGCACGTTGCAGACTCCACTCGAGACTCGTAGTGACGAATCGGTGAGCTGTGGCTTGCGAGAGGGTCAGACATGGTCCGAGTAGGGAGGAGGGTGGTGGTGAACCACCCAGGGAACAAGGTCGTGGGCAACAGATTCTACCAGGCGGACCGATACCAAGGGGATCGGTTCAAATGTACGCTCACTCACCGGCAGCAAGAACTCACGAAAAGTGGAAGTTGGATCAGGCACTCCTGACATGGGCACTGCAATTGGAACTAATACTAAGCAAGCAAATTGGAGTGGCAGCCGCACGTACCTAGCCCATCCGAAGGACCGGCTCCGGTCGGAGACGAGGGCGAGCCGGGGAGCGTGCGCACCCGGTGGACACGCTGCGTCGAGGAAGCTTGGCAATGATCCCTGCTATTACACTTACTACTCTCCACGTAGGGAGGGGATCATGGGGATGGGCAAACCATTACATGCACTACCCTTGCGCAGGTGGGGGGAACGAGGGGAGGGGAAACCAAACTGCCAATCGTACGCCTAGCTCGGATGTCCAATCAAGGTGCTATCAATGCCTGGACGAAGCCTGGGGGGATGTCGAAGGACGCCTGAAAGTCTAACGTCAAGCCGATGTCACTGGAAGGTGGAGGAGGTCACAGCCGATGGCCTGAGCAGTTCTTCCTTGTAGGATTGGATGGCACGGTCCTGGTGCATCGACAGGTACGCTCGCTGTAGATCTCCAATTGTGACAGGACCAACTCGTGGGCATAGCAGACAGAGAGTGCTACAAACCCTCAAAAGTTGGTGCCCGTCAGATCACCTCGCCGGTCGTGGTCGTCGAAATGGTCGGCATCAGGTTTCTGTGCGAACAACAAGATAGGTTGATAATGGCCAAGATGGAATCTTCCGTGCTGATGTTGGAACGAGATGAAACCACTTGCGTTGGTTTTGTATCGTCGAAAGTGACAACTTTTCGGAAGACTGCTTGGCCTGAAACTGAGTGGAGCAGGGAGTATTGGGGCCTGACACGTGGCAGTCTATCCTAGGTGAACAAAGAGTTTTGGGTCTGGCGCGACTGAGGGAAAATGGACGCCCCGGGCAGAGGCATTGTCAAAAGAAGGCAGGACCACCTCTGGTTCATCTGCACTTCGAGGAAGAAGAACTCTCGTGAAGGGAGTTCTGGCTGATTTGCACAATCGAAGTCAGTGTTGGCGTTGCCAAGTGGCACTCAGAAACAGATGTGGTCCAGGTGCAGTTGTACAGAAATGCCTATAGCGGTTGATGCTGTTGACGAAAGGAGGCGGGACCACCTCAGGAGCGTGGCCAACTCGAAGGTGGATGACTTTGCTGAAGATGACTGGAGCCGAATCTCACCGTGGATGCTGCTAGAATGCCTGCCAACCAAGTCTCTGCTGCTAACTTGTAGTAGAGTGTAGCAGAATGAAGCTTCTTAATCCACGGGGAAAAGGAGCGACGACGGAGCGACTCCGGGAATTACTGTGGGCACACTAAGCAGAGGGGAGGAGAATGTGGGTTGCCGAGGGTGAGGGAGCTGGGGCATGGGGTGCTGGTGAGGGCAGCTAGGGTTAGGTATGGGGGGGGCGCTTGGTTGGCTGGGGCAGCTAGGCATTTGGTCGCCTTGGGATTTAGGCGGACAACACCCTGGCTACCTAGAGATCTGTGCAAAATATATATTGATACCTCAAGGAACAGGGTGGAGCCTACCAAGATGAGCATGAGACCCCATACTCACAATCATCTAAGGGAAAGTGTCACTTCTATGATGGCTAGACAAAGTCCACGGGATGTCCAAAATTAGGCATATATACACGCGAGTCTGGACCTTGTTAGGTTACTCTTGTGTGGAGTGATAATATGCATCGTAGAGGTGGTAGAATCTCTGAAGGGCTTTTGTACGTCTGAGGCAACTGTGTGATCCCTAAAGGGTCTTGTCCCTGTGGAGGTTTAGAAGTCACCGCTAGTGCTTTTAGGAGGGTACGCCCATCTTCCAAAGTGGAGAGGGCTATTACTCAGATTGTGAATGCTTGGCTTGGAAGCCATCTTTGGTTACTTGGGGTTGAGCATACGTCCTTCTTCCTGAGGAGGAGAGGATTCTTGCTCGTTTCAAGGGGCTTAGAAGCCAACCTTGCACATTTGGAGGTGAGCGCACATCCTTCTTCTTGAAGAGGAGAGGATTCTTGCTCGCCTCGAGGGGCTTAAGAGTCATCTTAAGCTATTTTTGGAGGGGAGCAAGAGTTCTCACCTCTTGGAAGATCAAAAGCTACCATCGTTTCTGAGGGGAGTATGAATGCTCACCTTTTGGGAGCTCGAGGGAGCTCGGAAGCCACTATCATTTCTGAGGGGAGTATGAATGCTCACCTCTTGGGAGCTTAGAAGCCACCACCATTTCTGATAGGAGCAAGAGTGCTCATCTTTTGGGAGCTTGAAAGCCACCATCATTTCTGAGGGGAGCGTGAGAGCTTGCCTCTTGGGAGCTCGGAATCCATCATCATTTCTGAGGGGAGCATGAGTGTAACGACCCAGGACCCGGATACTGGGCGAACCCGATACTTGTTGTAAATCCTGTTTTGATGATTGTCAACATTAATGGCCCTTAGTTAAAGTGATGGTGTATGTATTTTGATGTTGTTTATTTGTCAGATGTTCATCTAAGTGTTCATCATAAGGCCCATGCATGGTCTGTTAAGTCCGTTCTAGTTGTATTCAAAGTCCATGCATGTTGTTTATCTGCATCTCAAGTCCGTGCAGATTTAGGTTCTGGACTTAGAAAGAATCCTGCTGGAATGTATTGAGCTAGTGCACATAAAGTCCTTACATGTATGAAGTCCGTGCAGGTTGTCTCCCTGTGCGTTAAAGTCCGTGCATGTTGTGTCCATGCATAAACTGTAAACATAATGTCCATGTATTATTGAGTCCGTGTAGGTTTTCATATTGATCACATAAGTCCGTGCACATTTTAGTTGCGTTGAAAGCAAAAGTCCGTGCATGTTCTAGTTTTGTTCAATGCATAAGTCTATGCATATAAGGTCCATGCAAGTTCTCGTGGAACTGTACACAAGTCCGTGCATGTTTCAGTTTTGTTCAAAGCATAAGTCCGTGCATATAAGGTCCGTGCAAGTTCTCGTGGAACTGCACACATAAGTCCGTGCATATAAGGTCCTGTGGATGCACTTATTCTCGAAGATGTTCGTCTGTTGGTTTTTATTCGGTTTGTTAAGTGCGTGGGCGTGCCAGTCACCTAGGTGACGATTCATTCGGGCTTTATGGAAGCCCAAGGTGTGCTCGATCTGACTTCGTTAGATGATTGTGTGGTTCGGGTTGGGACCAAATCCCGTCGTGCCATAAAGGTCACGACGTCATTTACATCTCCCATACGAGGGAACACCCTTGATTGATTGCCGAAATTAGGGACCCTGTGACCAAAAGAATTAATACTAATTATGCGAGAAAGAGGCAAGGTAGGAATAAATCACACTCAGGCTCACATTGGGATGCGAGCCGCGGGCCGTGTCGGTCACTCAGACTTTTTCATGTTTGGACGGAAGTACGGTGAGGACCGAGATAAATCCGTTCAAATGTTCACTGAGTACACGGCAATTTTAATGATGATTTGGAAAGAATCTGACTCGAAAAATGGGTCCTGGTTTAATCAGAATGTCGGCCCAAGGCACGGTTGGGTCATGGCCATGTCGGGACAATCCCTAAGGCTCAAGCCCGGCCTGCGAGGACAGCATTATTGTTCCTTCAGCACTGGGTCACGGGAAAAGAGTATCTACCTGTCGGAACAGAAGACAATCTGTGCATTATAGGCTGGACACTTGGGTGGCTGGGTAGGGGCCGCCCATGGGTTGGGCGGCTCTGGGAGGGCCACCCAAGGGCTTGTGTAGCTCTGTCAGGGCCGTCCCAGGGAGGGTTGTGTGGCTCTGTATGAGCCACCCATCTCAGGGCAGTTTAGGCAGTTCGGGCAGTGGGGTTGTGTGGTCATTTGGATGGCCGCACATCCCAGGGGTTGTGTGGTCATCTGGGTGGCCGCACATCCCAGGGGTTGTGTGGTCATCTGGGTGGCCACCCATCCCTCAGGGGATGTGTGGTCATCAGAGGGCCGCCCATCCCAGGATGTGTGGTCATCTGGGTGGCTGCCCAAGGGTAGTTGTGTGGTCTATCGTAAGGCCGCACAAGTCTAGTGAAAATTCGATTTAACCCTGCCTTGCCCGCCTTCGGCGAGGTTTCTAGGGTTACATTTAAAACATGAAATTTGAAGGATAGACTGCACGGAATTTAGGACTTTTGGTATCATTAGAAAGAGCACGAAAAACTCTACAATCTAGCATGATCAATTTAAGATTTACAGTCTAAAATCGCTACTGAAATCAAAGGGGAACAAGTTCTGCCCTAATCCTGACATGCCTCTACTAAACCATTAAATTCTCTCAGGATATTAAGTGAAATTTAGGGCTTCCTACGTCAAATGAAAGATAATATGATGCTACGTCTATCCATATATATTAATTAGATTTTGGTCTGTTAGAACCTACCTCAGTCAAAGAGAGAACCTACATCGTCGCCATCGACTACGGGCTGGTTGAAAATGCCAACAGGGCTATACTAAAAGGCATAGAAACCAGACTCGGCAAGGCCAAGGGCAGCTGGTTGGAGGAAATACCGAGCATACTTTGGTCAGGCTGCACTACTCCAAGAACGGCCACAGGTGAAACACCCTTTCAGCTAGTGTATGGCACGGAAGCCGTGATTCCACCAGAGGTCGGCAACCCATCTCTCTGAGTCATCAGCTTCTTGCCCGAGGTGAACGGCCAGAAGTTGCTGGAGAACCTCGACATGGCGAGCGAGATCCAAGAGATCACGGGTACACGAGCCACAGAATACCAGTGACGCCTTGTTCAGTACTACAATGCCAGAGTCTGAGATAGGCACTTCCGGCCAGGAGATTTCATCCTAAGAAAAATCGAAGCCTCTCGACCACTAAAGGTGGTGGCACGCTAGCCCCTAACTGGGAAGGCCCCTACCGAGTGGTCGAGATGCTCGGGAAAGGGACGTACCGACTGGCTACGATGGAACGAACTCCCATCCCTCGGACATGGAACGCGGAAACCTTTGAACACCCTCCAGATCTGCCCACCGGCTATTGAACACTCTTCAGATCTGGAGCAGCAAGACCCTCCTACCCATCGCTGTCTACATCTTCATCTTCTAAAACGTCTTCCATGCTTCACCAAGACAAAGACACAACACCTCGCGGAAAGGGAAGTAGGAAAGACTATCAAGGATGGCCTTAAGCAGTGGAAGGAGAGGAGACACCTTTCGATCCTTTTATAGGCCGAAGGGGAGCTAATTGCCTTAAATGATTCTCCCCTAAAAAACACGCTAAATGAGCCTTTTCCTTAGGGTGGTCGCCTCGTCTTCCCCAGTTTCCCCAGGGGGACACGCGAAGTGGCAAGTCATTTAAAGCATCGAAAAATGGAAAGACGCCTCGTCAGATATCTAGCAAATCGGCGTGCAAGATATCTACAGAGAAAATCAGTACTTTTCCATCGACTACGGATACAATAGTCAAATCACACCAAAGGTGGTAAGGAGCAGTCAATCCAATAGTTAATCTCACCATTATCATATTTCCCAGAAAGTAGTCTGACATTACTACACTAAGGAGAAAAGTAAATTTTCTTCAAAAAATATATTGAAGGAAAGGGCCAAAGAAAGAAAGACAAGTACATTAGGCCTCGGGCCCATCCCAGAACTCAGGAGACGAAGGCTCTTCGGCGCCAGGCGATCTGCCCCCAGCACTCTTGGTGACGACCGACCCAGGCACTGGCCCCACCTATGTGGGAACTGCCTCTGTCGCGTGCCCTCCTGAGGCAGTCAGAGTTGGCGATCCCTTGGATGAGATGGAGCCCCCTCGACATCCCCCCTCGCTCGATGTCTAGTTGGATGAATTGGTGGACACTGAATCCGAGTCATACTGCTGTCCGATCAGAAAGACGACTGCCCCGGGTGCATGGGGCTCCGCTTCCAAGGTGGCCCGACTATAGCCTTGGGCAAACCCTTTTCGAAGGCCCCAGTGATAGCCCGACTGATAGTAGGGGAAGGCGACCTTCTGAAGATCCGTCTGGTAGGCCTCTGAGCACTTATATTGCTCAAGCACCTCCACCCCAACCGACTCCGCCCTCCTGGTAAGCTCGGACGCCCTCTGCTCTACCTCGGATGACCTCCTCTCAGCCTCGTCCCGCGTAGCCTCGGCCTCCGCCTAGAGTCGCTCGGCCTCCTTGGCTCGACCCTTGAGCTCCGCACGCTCAGCCTCCCATTGCCCATCGCGCTCAACCTGAATCTCACACTCCTTCTCTAGAAGCCTATTCTTCAGCTCGAGCGTGCGACGGGCCTAGGCCAGCTGCTCAGTCGATGCCCGAGCCTCCGCCTGGCTCGACTGCAGTTGCATTCAGAGTGAGGCCGCTTCTCGTTTGAGGTCCCCGAGCTCGAGAGTTAGCCGCCTGATCTTCTGGTCGGACTCGCCTTGATCCCAAGCAAGAGACACTCGCTCTGACTCCACCCGAGCGTAGGCATTAGCAATGTCGGCCCCCATCTGGGCCAGAACCAAGCCGCCCTCCACAATCTGCTCAAGAAGCATGGAGGGGGGACTCTACTTATACCCCCCTTGCGCGGTGCCTAACGCTATGGAGCGACACCTCTGATATAAGGAGACCCGGATGCCAGGGATGCTGGCCGAGGGAGGACAGGTCCTCTCTGGAACGGCCGAGATTGGGGCACCTCCCCCAAGCGATCCTTCCTCGGGGACCCCACCAGTTGGCTCAGACTGGGTCACCTCACCGCGTGCCTCCCCAGCTTTGGTTAGTCGTGACTGAGTCGTTCCCTCCCCCGACTCTCCGACCTCGATCGACTCGGGCCGAACATCTCCACCTTGAGCCCCCTCTGCCTCGCCCGATGCCCTAACACCGGTCGCCTCTGCCCGAGAGTCAGCCGCTTCAGCCGCGACCTCCCCTACCTCATTGGCCCCCTCTTGCTTGATGGAAGGGAGAGCCAACCGAACAGGTTCAGCCCCTTCTTGCTCAGTAGAGGGGAGAGCTAAATGAACACCACCCTTGGTCGGACGGGCAACCTCAGTCCTTCTCGCCTGCTTCTTCTCAGCGGACAAGGCCTTCATTGAAGATCGCAACATTTTCTCCATGGGGTCCTTGCGCTTGGTCCCCCGGCGCACGGAGACATCTTCTCGGGCCACCTGCTTGCCCTTGTCCCGAGTACGGGAGGAACCCTCAAGAGCTCGAGAATCGATGGGACCTGACGCATCATCCACGTCGATCACGTCCAGCTCGGTCGATGACATCTCCTCCTCAATCGGCCACCTCGTGTCTGAACAAGGAGAAGACAAGGCCATGAGAAGAGGAGCACATTATAAATCAGAGGGAGAAGTAGAATTTTGAAGCCCTTACCCATTGATTCCAACATCTGGGCGAGACATCGCTCAACGTTGGCAGGAGTCACCAAATCACCTATCGACCGGCGATTCTCCAGGAGGATGGTAGCCCTCCTCTCCACCTCCGGGGAAGCCTCCGGTGACTTCGGGGGAAGGTTCGGGTGATAGTTGGGTGCGGGTGGGAACCCCCAAGACTCACCAACCGAAGATGTACCCACCTAGAAATATTGGGCCTTCCACCCCTTGTGGGAAGAATCCTTCTGGGAAAGGGACATGCAACTCCTATTTCACCCCACCTAGATGAAGATGAAGCCTTTGCCAACTTGTGGATGCTCTTTCAAGTCGAAAAAGTAGTGAAAAAGATCTAGCAAGGGAATCACTCTGCACTGGCGACTGAGGAAAATGAAGGAATAGACAAAGAGGTCAGAGTTGGCGACCAGCTAGACAGGAGCCAGCCAGAAGAAGCCAAGAAGATCGACAACAAAGGCATGGAGAGGCAAGCGAAACCCGGACTTCCAAGAAAGAAGAAAGGAATAGAAGAACCCAGAGCGAGTATCCAAGCTTGACTCATGGGGGTCAGGGGCTGCGAAATGGTACCGCCAAGGCAGACTGTACCGACGCTCTAGCCGTTTCACCTCCACCTCACCCAGCTCACAGCGGTTCGAGATCAACGGCACCAGCAAAGCTCTCGAGGCTTGCCCGCCTTCTTACTCCTCAACCTCAGGACGCTAGTCCGCCATGGAAGGAGTATGAGAGCTAGAGGAAGATGATTCTGTTGACTTAGGAGGAAGGGGAAGATGCTGAATCGTCGTCGTGGTAATCTCTGCCAGCTCCGTGAAGGCTGTCGCAATTCTCTGCTCCTCCGAGTTATCCTCACGGCGCATGCGAAAACCCCAAAGGCAGAAGCGATGGAGAGCAAAACCCTAAACCATGAGAGTATGGAATGCAAACAATGCTCAACGCATATAACCCCCAGTGGGAGCCGGCGCGACGTTCCAATCTCTAACAAAAGGGGCCTCCTCGCCTTAACTCGTCAAGACTATCATCATTACGGGCACACTTCTAGGCTAGCCGCTTCACGTGGCCCCTATTAAGTTGGATCTCCACCCACCTGAGACACAAAAGTCCAGCCCAAATAGCTACTCGACTGAGCCTAATTTGGCTCGGGAGTAGGAGGGGGACAAGTGGAGAGGGGAAAGTTGCTGAGCTCTGTCCTTTATTCATTGACGTCGTCAAAGAAAGGAGCCCGAGACAAGCCCTCGGGGTAACTCCGACAAGAATGGGCAAAGTACAAAAGCCCTGTGTACAAGAAAGCTCATGCACCGGACTCGCTCCTCAGCTCAGCAGGGCGAGTCTCACTCTGAAGAGCTTCCTCCTGGAGCCCCTCAAGCCTACGACAAAGAGTCTACATCGGCATGCGCAAGACTGTGCTCTTCGGTCTCTCGGACCTCTCGTAAGAGCTCTTGGAGCCCCTCAAGCCTACGGCGGAGAGTCTACATCGGCACGCGCAAGACTGCGCTCCTCCTCGGTCTCTCGGACCTCTCGCAAAAGCTCCTCTACTCTGCGGGAGGTCGCCTGCTCGCTCTCATAAGCGGCCTCGACCAGGGCGCCCACCTCCGCCTGGGCCGCCCGAAGTCTGCAAAGTTACTGCTCCTCCTGCTGAATCATCAATTGAGTCCTCCACCTGCGCTCTAGAATAGCGTGAAGGCTGGCGAACTCCTCCCATAAAGACGCAAGCTCAGTCATCCAGGCGTCCTGAAGGAGACCAGATGCATGCATTTGGCAATGCTACACCAAGTTGAGGACCATTCGGCCGCTCCATCCCAAGAGACAGGAAACTTCGAGGCAACTATGAAGCCTCACCAACTGAAGCTAAAACAAGGAAGGGAGGCATAATCCAATGAGTGCCATTTCAAAGCAAAATGAAGTGTACAGAATTTTGATGTACAAGTTATGATGCCCTTACCTAGGGTGGCACTGCACTCGAGTCTGTGCTGGATGGTATCTGCCTCACCCCGTGCACGGCCGACATCAACTCAGACCAACACACCACCAGGGTTGGTCTACATCAACTCTGGCTATCACAAGTCAACGATTAGCCAGCTTCAACATTCGGCGACATTCCTCAGCGGTCAGCCGACACATCTTCAGTGACACCTCAACGGTCAGCTGACACGACGACTTTTGGCGAACGCACCAATGTCAGTCTTCAACTATCAAAACTCAACAGTCAATTAACGACGACTCAGATAGATGCTCCTCTTCGAGTCAGGCTTACAACAACTACGGGCCAACAAGTCTCGCCGAGACAGGTCTGTATCAACTTCGGATCAATACGCCCTAGGGGCCGGTCCGCATCAACTCTAGGCCAACAAGTCTCTCAGAAGCATGCCTACATCAACTACAGGCCAACAAGCCTCGTTGAGACAGGTCTTTATCAACTCCGGGCCAACAAGCCTCATCGAGACAGGTCCGCATCAACTTCGGGGCAAACAAGCCTCGCCGAGGCAGGTCTACATCAACTACAGACCAGCAAGCCTCTCGAAGACAGACCTGCATCAATTTCGGATCAATACGCCCTAAGGGTCGGTCCGCATCAACTTTGGCTAATGCACCCCCAAAGATTAGCCAGCATCTAATTTCAGGCTAATATGTCCTAGGGGGCGGTATACGTTAGCTTTGGACCCTAAGGGTTGGTCAACATCAACTTCAGGTCAAAGTGCCTCGTCGAGGTAGGCCTACATTACTTCTGGACTGGTGGGTCTCACTGGGACAAGTCTGCATCAACTCTCAGCTTTCTGAAAAGCAACGAAGCAGTGAGGGGCAGTCCTACAATGACCTCCCCATGTCACAAAGACTCGGGAGAAATAAAAAATGTCAGAGGGCACGGACCGTCCGCCTCCGCCTTCGGCTTTGACGGATGCTCTGTGGGGGGCATTTGTTGGCAACATTTTTTTGCATGCCTATAAGAGGTGGACAGCAGATGAAACATGCCCAGATTGAAGCAGCCTGTCCGGGGTGAAACCCTACAACAGGGATAGCAAACCTCACAGTAGGCCATACTTCACCCTCCAGCAACAGCAGCTCATGACCCCTCCTGGAGTAAAACCTTGCAGCAGGTGCAGCAGCGAAGCCCCATAGTAGGTGAAATAGCAACCCTACAAGGGTGGTGAAGACTTGCCCGGGTTGAAACCCCAACAGCAGCCACCCAGTAGACCTCCCCGGGGTGATCCATGTCAAGCAAACCCTTCGGGGTGGGCAGCATCCCAGCCTTAGCAGAACCTCCCCGGGGTGAAACTGCAGCAAAGCCACGTGAGACCTGCGTGGGGTGAGATAGGGTCGCAGGTGCAGTAGCAAGAGAGACCTCCCCGGGGTGAACTCGGTGAGACTCTAGACTCAAACTTTGATTAAATGCAATCTATATGCTTTATGATGCTGATGCGACTTTCCTATTCTATAGGTCCAGTGGACACCATACGCGGGTGAGGGACACGAGGGTCAGCCGTGGGTAGTGGCGGCCCTTGCCTTCTCTGGGCGTGACGTGTGGCTTCACTGCATGAACGTAGTGGAGCCACTCTACTTTCGACTAGTGATGAGGATGATCAGCATCCACCAGCCAGCAGTCGAGTTCCCGGCGCCAGACAAGCCGGAGGAGCTCGTCGGGTGGATCCCCCGCGGGCTAGTGACAGTGCTAGACTAGACAATGCGGGAGGCAGAGCAGATTGCAGATTGGACAGTGCTTGGGTGGGTCGTGTCTGCCCGAGTGGAGAGCGAGGAGGCGTACTACACAGCGTACGCCCGGCACTACCGGGACCAGGTGTTCCGGGTTGCCCACCGACCGGTATGACTTTTAACCTTGGCACTCTTTAATTATGCTTATGCTTTCTATATGATTGTGCACTGACCCTTAGACTTCCTACATGCAGATCAACCCTCAAGGCAGGATCGCGGAGCTGCAGGGGCTCCTCCACTCGACCATCCGGGAGTGAGATGAGGCCCGATAGGCATTGGCCCTTCTGGTGAGTTTCCTTAACCCTTAAACTTAATTGTACATTTGATTATGAGCTTATAAAATGACTGACCCTGGATTTCTAAAATGTAGTGAGCCGAGGGAGCCCAGCGTCAGGGGACTGACGCTCCGTCCTCCTCTTCTTAGACTACCACAGGCCATGCTGAGTGGGACGCAGAGTTTGCACGGATGGTGACACGGGTTGAGGCAGCCGAGACAACGCTCTCCGAGAGGGTAAGTAACCACTACACTTTCCCTGTTGATTATGTTTATGAAATGCAATTGACTGACCATGATGCGTGTATATACAGACGACCAAGCTGACCCGACCGAGGGAGGAGCTCGAACAGAGCTGTGCGGCAGCTCAGGAGGAGGTATCCCATCTCTGAGAGGAGATGGCACGGAGCCGACTAGTGGACGCAGTCGAGATGGCGCTCCTTCTCGTGGAGCTTGAGCGACTTCGAGCTAGTGCCGAGGAGCTGGTCCGGGTCCAAGCCGAGCGTGAGCGGGCTCTGATAGAGGTGTCGGGGCTGCAGGGGGAGCTACGAGTGTTCCGGGAGATGAGCCGGGAGTGTAGCAGAGCTCTGTGTGTCAGTACCCACGGCACCCATGGTTCGTACTGTGGCTACTTCACCAGTTCCTCCGGTCACCAGAGGAATGAGGAGGAGGAGCGTCACCGACGGCGCCGCGAGGAGGACACCAGCTCTATGATGGCCCCGCCATCGAAGAGGTAGGAGGGAGTCGGGGACAGTGATAGGCCAAAGGGAGAGGCCTGATGTAGTTATGAGATGACCTTTGTACATGATGACATGGTTATGATATGACATGTTGTTTTTGTTGATTTTCTTTGTGGAAATGAATGCGTGAATGAATGTCTGAATGTGTGGATGAATGCTAACTTACTAACAACGGACCCTAGAGAGGCACAGGAGAGTGAGGGAGAGAGAGACAAGACACCTTAGAGTGGAAAGGATGCGAAAAGAATAAAATAAGTGTGGTTGGGAGTTGAACGGTTGTATGAGTGGCCATTCCAAGATCTACACGGCCTGCAATTGGGCCGCTGAAAGCAACTTGGCCGGAACTCAAAGAAGGAACCTAAACGGTCCAACATGGCCCGTTCAAAAGAATGAAACGGTCCCTTTTAGACCGTGGGTTTGCAAAACGGCCTCTTCCATGACCGCGCTAATGCCAATGACCGATCTGTGTAGAAGGTGGTGACATGGTCCCACTAAGGCCGTTCATAGAACAGCACGGTCTATCGCTAGACCGCGTACACATACGCCCTGAGAGTCCGATCGGGACTCTCTTAGAGAGTCCCAACCCGAGAGTGGGAGTTCCAAACCAACCCAAACTCTATCCTATCTTGATCTAGAAATATCCTACCTCAATTCTAGTGGGTTTAGGCCTCTAGTTAGGTTCTATATATAAGAGGGGACTCCAAATTCATTCTTCACACATCAACCCTCTTTCAAACCTTGAAATTCTTGCTAAAATCCCTTTAAACATCATGAAGAGGGCCTTTGAAGGGAGCTCAATGGAGGGGGCTATCTATGAAGAATTGACAACTCAGATTCTGGAAATCACTGTCATTATATATAGAAAAAAAAGTCTTTACATGACAACGTTCAAAAAAGAGAAAGAATTAGTACATCCAGCTCATGCTCCTCCTAGTTTATGAAGATAGGAGGACTTCCTTGAGGCTCAGCGTCTTGAGGCTCGGCGAGCGAAGAATTTTCAACGCCAGGAGATCTGCCCTCGGCATCCTCAGTGGCGGCCAGTCCGGGCACTGACTCCACCTATGTGGAAACTATCCCGATAGTGCGTGCGACTCCTATGATGAAGCAGTAGCATCCCTACTCCCCCCTTCACTCGATGACGGAGAGGGAGAATCTGTGACATCCTCGTCTGAGTCATAACACTGCCCGGAAGGGAACTCGAGCTCATCAAGCACCTCTTGCTGGGCCAGGGAGGTCGCTCGATGGAAGCCTTGGGCAAACCCCTTTCGTAGCCCCCATCGGTAGCCTGGCTCGTAATATGAGAAGGCGGCCTTCTGGAGGGCTGCGTGGTAGCCCTCCAAGCTCCTATATTGATCGATCGCCTCTGCCCCAGCTTGTTCCACTTTCTCTTCGAGCTCGGCCACCCTTCTCTCGGCCCAGGCCCGCACGACCTCGGCTTCGCTTTGCCCGCGCTCGGCCTCTCTAACCTGGCTATCGAGCACCTCCCGCTTGGCCCTCTGCCGCTCGAGACGCTAGACCTGAGCCTGGTGCTCTTCTTCCAGGAGCCTGCTCTTCAGGTCGACCATATAACGAGCCTGGGCCAGCTGCTCAACCAGTGCCCGAGCCTCCTCCTGGCCCGACCGAGCCTACGCCTACAATGAGGTATCCTCCCATAGAGAGACTTTGAGCTTGGAGGTCAGCTGCTTAACCCTCCGATCCGCCTTAGCACGAGCATGAGAGAGGGACCTCTCTTTACTCTCCAACCGAGCATAGAAATCGGCTATCTCGGCCCCCAACTGGGCCATGATCAGGCCACCCTCCATCACCCTCTCGAAAAGCAAGGAGGGGGGACCACGCCTGAACTCGTCCCGAACAAGTGAAGGTGTCAAAGATTGACACCTTTGGTACAGATAAGTCTGGCTGATCGGGACACCTGTCGAAGGAGGGAGAGTCCTCTTTGGGTGAGCCGTGACTGGAGGGCCCCCTCTGAGCGTCCCCATACTTTGGACGGCTTCACTTGGCTTGGGTAGGGTCGATGCCTCTCCCTGAGCCCCCTCAGCCTCGACCAGGACTTCAGAACTGACCACCTCTGCCTGCTGACTGGCAGGCTCGGCGATAACCTCCCCACTAGCGGCAGTCGCCTCTGGCCTGGTGAGTGGGAGATCAGATTGGCAGGCTTCCTCGGTCGAAGGCCCCTCAACCTAGCAGGCCCATTCTTCGACCAGAGGGGGAGCCTCCGCCTTCTTCGATTGCTTCTTCTCCGCGAGCAAGGCCTTCAAGGAAGATAACATCAATGGCTCGCTAGGTTCCTTGCGCTTGGACCCTCGACGCTCGGGGATGTCATCCCGAGCCTTCTGTTTGCCCTTATCTCGGGCACGGGAGGGACCCTCGGAAGTTTAGGGCTCACTTGGAGCAGGCGTCTCCCCCAAATTGGCAGCCCCCTGCTCTAGCGGCTGCTCCCCCTTATCAGCCATCCGCCTTGAATCTGAGCAACCGAAGCCAAATCTTTAGAAAGATGCAAGCTTGCCCGACACAGAAGCATAGTGTAAGACATTAAAGATCTTACCATCGGACGACAACATCTGGGAAGGATATTCCTCGATGTTTGCCACTGTCATCAGTTCAGCGGTCGATTGGCGATGCTCCTGGAGAATCTTTATCTCCTCTTCCATCTCCAAGAAAACCACCACCTTCGTTGGAGGAATAGACAGATGGAAGTTGGGCACCGTCGGGAAACCCCAAGAGACGCCGCCCTTCGATGAGCCCTCCCAGAAAAATTGGGTCTTCTAACCCTTGTGAGAAGAATCCTTAGTAGAAAGCGTCACGCAACTCCTTCCCCTCTTCGCCTGAAGATAAAAGAAGTCTTTACCCGCATGGGTGTGCTCCTTCAACTCGAAAAAGGCATGAAAGAGGTCCTACGAAGTGTTGAGCCCACACTAGTGACAAAGAAAAGTGAAGGAGAAGATGAAGGTGTATGAGTTAGAAACCAACTGGACAGGAGCCAGTTGGTAGGATTAAAGCAGCAAGGCTAAGGGAAGAGAGATTAACTCTCCCCCCTCCTCCCTCTTGCTCTCTCTCCCTCTCCAGAAGGTGTAAGAGCTAGGGAAGATCGTGCCGGGGGCGTACCGTCGCTGCGCGAGGATCTGTGTGGATCAGCTCTAGAGGTCGTGCATCTGCGCGGCTCAGTATTCTGCATCGGATACTGCGGACAGCGTCGTTCCGCGCAAGGTATAAATACGCAACCCGTAGTTAGGGGTTGGGATTAATACGTCGATTGTAGCATGGATCTAGGTTTCTATCGAGCCGGGTTCGGGCATAGAAATTAATTTTTGTTATCCGCTGTATTCCCGAACACCGCTGCTCGAAACCTTACAATCCCGACGGCATCAACGGCTCCAGTGCCAAAAGAGACAGAGAACACTAGGCACACAGGACGCCAATGACGATTACACGGAGAAATGACAACAAAATCAACAACATTGGACCATGTACAACATTAAGTCAGTCCTCACTCAAATATAACATCTGATCGAGTCGCGAGCTACTCCAGCAGGAAAAAAGAGCACAGCAAGCTACTGACGAGACAATGGTCCAACACATAGACACAGAATCATGCAAAAACGGCACTTACAAAAACAACAGCCAACGACAGCAGTGCTTGCAGGATTCCAGCTCTGTACAGCACACAGAACCATTGAACACACTGCAAGTAGGGTCATATCAAGACACGCGGTAGCTGAGCACACGACTACAGGGAGCGAGTCATGCATCAGGCCGTTCTCCAAGGAAAGACCCACAACAATTAAAATCGATCGCAAAATTACAAGAGGCACCACAATCTCAGGGAACACATCTCAAGAACTATGAACACGCCTCGAGAGCACAATACCCATGAGAATGAATGCAGAGTAGAGAGTACTTTATCAGTAGGGAAGCTGACGATTTCCCCAACACTGGCAAATGCCAGCAGTAAAACCAGAAAGATGACCAACAACGGCACGGTCACGACAACGTCTAGGCACGTGCAGCTAAGACAGAGTCACATCGAGAAGATGCAATTCTCTCGATCAGGCAGAATTACACGAAAAGAATCCTTGGCTCGTGGGTCATCTACCCACACGCTTCCGCTGCGCACTCAACAACGCACGAAGGCATCAGAAAGATCCTCGGCCTTCACATCTCAGTACACACTGGGCGCCATCGCAATCCTAGAAAATCGTAATGTAACATATCTTGAGCACTGATCCAGCGAGCAACCGAATAGAAAAAGCCCCAAGTGCAATAGAGAAGAGCACCAACTTCAGCACAAAGTCAAAGGAAAAGCACTAATCTCAGCCTACCTTTATGTCCTACAAACGACAAATGAGCCTCACATCACATCGGTCGTTGGACACGGCACGACAAAAATATGGTACGCAACAGTTCTCGACACAGAACTTAGGCCCAAAGCCACGCAACCGTAAAACAAGGAGATGATCAGGCTCAAGTTAAATTGTCCACACTTGAGCAGACTTAGGACAAGGCGGTACTGAAATGGCAATTACAAGGCCAACCTCATAAGGAGATCCACCAAACGACATGGGAAGCATCGAGCTTAGCAACAGGAGCTCACCAAGAAAGGAAGAACCTAGTTCGCTCGAACAGCTTCTCAGTCGAACTAGTTCAATCGAGCACTTCAACTTCAACAGAAGCGAAACACATCAGTAGCTGACCAGACTTAGGCTGGGATGACCAAAATATCGTAACAATGTGTACGGCCATTGCCACTACTCGGATGGTCAACAACAACCTGAGCAATTAACAAAAGAATCTAATACCAGCAATTCCTGGCCAAAAGGGAAATGCCAACAGGAATAACACTAGAGAATTCTTAGCAACACAAACAGCATAAAAGATTACCGTCGAGTAATAGCATCGAACATTCTACGAATCTGGACAATCGGACATAATAAGGAAAGAGTAGAATCAACTACTCCACCGAACATACGAAGCACAACGTGGACTACTTCACAGGGTTGTTGACACTGCAGGTGACAAGCCACTGACACCACGCAACAGAATAGACTTCTACGAAAATCATAGGCGATAAAATAATCAAGTCACGTTAGCCTAGGATCCACCCACGAATCCTGCTAACGTCCACCTCATCCATCATTTCATCACGTTCTAGCCCATTCCATCGCGTCTCTACCTCGGTCAACTCGGCACGCTCCTTTTCCTCTTCTTCCTCCATTCTCTCTTCCTCTTCTTCTTCTTTCTCTTCACCCCTCCTTCATCTTCTTTTCCGTTCAGGGGGCGGCAGAGCCCTAGGCTCCTCCCCTTCCCTCTCTTCCTCTTCTTCTTCTTCTTTGTCTCTTCTTCTCCTTTCCTTCTTCTTCCTCTTCTCTTCCCCTCCCTTCTTCTTCTCCTCCATTCTTCTTCTCCTTCATCTTCCTTTTCGTTCGGGGAACGGCGGAGCCCTAGACTCTGCTCTCTCATTTCTTTCTCATCTTCTTCTTCTTCGTCTTCTCTTCTCCTCTTCTTCTTCTTCCTCTCTTCTCCTCCTTCTCCGATGCTATGGGAAATGATGGGGTCGCCGGTGGTGCTAGATTGGGAAGGCACGGAGTATGCCAAACGCAGGGCGTAAGGGCACGCCGGGTAGAGCGGAGCCAGATGCACTGGGTTGCAAGGGCATGAGTGTGCAGGGATAGGGTGGCACCGAGTGTGCCGGGGAGTGAGGGTACAGCAGCGTGCCAGGTGAGGGGCACAGGTAGTGTGCCAGGATAAGTGGGGGCACAACTGTGCCATTGGAAGGGGGCACGAGTGTGCCGGAGAGGGAAGCACTCAGGTGTGTCGGGTGAAACCGCCAGGGGGCGTGCTGGGGAAGGTCCACCGCGAGTGGCCCGGGCCAGCGCGACTGGGGTGTACCGGGGAAGGCCACCTCGAGCGTGCCGGGCAAATGCGACTGGGGTGTATCAGGGGCAGCCACCTTGAGTGTGCCGGGCAAATGCGACAGGGGTGTACCGGGGAAGGCCAACTCGAGTGTGCCGGGCAACGCGACTGGGGAGTGTATCGGGGAAGGGCACCCAGGGCTGTGCCGGTGAAGATCGCAGGGGGCGTACCGGGCAAGGGCACCTAGGGCTGTGCCGGTGAAGGCCGCAGGGGGCGTACCGGGCAAGGGCACCCATGATGTGACACCACCTTGTGGGTGGTAGCCATAAGACCGAAGACCTCTCAGACCTAGCAAGCAAGCAATGCGCGGATCGGTGACTTCACTCAAGCAGACTCACCCGCTAAGTGCACTCTCATATCCGTAGGCAACCCGGTGATGGTAGTGAGGGTTCAGGACAGAACCTCACTGCTCTGGAGGTTGGATAGCCTAAGATTGAACCCCTAAGGACCAGGGATGCCCAAATCATAGGCGACCAACACGCCAAGGGCGTAGGTTAAGTGGTTGCTCTCACCTCACTCCGTGGTGGCCACTCAATTGATGGAAAATTTAGATCGGGCACTCACTCACCGTCCGACAGAGCTAAAAGGCAATACTAAATAAGCAATAGTAAACCAGCAAGGGATGTGGCCCAGAGCTCACCTGATCGGTGTGAATACACTGATCCCAGTCGCAGACGAGGCGAGCGGGGAAGCGTGGGTACTTTCCAGCACGCTGCGTCGGTGTAGCTCTAACCTGAAAATCAAAGAAGTACAACACTACACCTCTCGCAGGAGGGGGATCTCGGGGCGGGGATTAATTGAAATTACATCTAAAACTACCTTTACGTAGGGAGGGGCAGTCTACCGGCCAGGCGGGGAAGGGGAAAGCCTAAGTGAGATCGAACGGGTGGACGTCATTGGTTCTATTCACTCTCTAGAATAGGGGATGGATTGTCAGAGTTGATGCTGCTGCAGCTGCTCCCAAATTTTACCGATGATGAGACCAGTTGGAGAATATTCATAATTGGATCAGGGTGACGTCAAAATTTTTTCGAATTCCCTGGTCGCCGGTGCTGGTAAAGGATAGGCCGCACACAGGGTCCCTGAGTGCTGGTTCTGACAGCAAAGGTACCTCAATAGTAGGAAGAAGAGGCCGCCCCGCGTGCTCCTGACCTCTGAATTGAGCGTGGCTGGAGTCTCTAGAACCATTGACGAGTCTTCTTCGAAATGTGATCAGAAAGAACACCAGAGGAAGTCAGAATAGAGAGATAGAGCCCGTTCAGTGAAGGGGTGTCTGTTTAGGCCCTCACTGGATTGATCTGCGCACCTAGGGGAGAAATTTTGGAACTCCTGATGACAAAGTCCAAATCTCATTCTGCTTCCTGGGGATGATACAGGACTGGTAGAGGAAGCTCTTAGCCAAGTTTGACGCCCAGACTTGCAAGGGAGTGGTTGTGGATGAACTTTCTTTGGGGCTCTGGTTCTGACCGGACTCATTTTCCAAACCGAATTTTATCCGAATCATCATTGAAATTGCCGTCTATCCGGTAGACATTCGAGTATCCTTATCCCGATTTTCACTGTACTCTTGCCATGGACTCTTGTCCGAATATGAAAGGGTCCGTGAGTGACCGACATGCCCGACAGACTGTGTCTTAACACAGGCTCGCGTGTGATCTAGGTACTTTAGCCATAAACTACCATTTGGGAATGTGGGAGCTAAGTGTCATGCGGGGCAAAGTACTACGTTATGGGAGCAACCTCTTGAGGCCGAAATGGCGTAAAGTGCTACATAACGGGAGCCACCTCTTGAGCCTGCAGGGGCCACCTCTAGAGTCCTCCATAACTAAATGTCTAGTTGTGCGCTATACTATGCTTCTTAAGCTTTCTTTGAAACTCACATTGGTCATATTTTAAATAAATTGTTCTGAAAATTATATGGGACTCTTGGTCCACCTGACACTCAATGCCTAGGAAAACATGGAGACTCTAATCTGGTCCTAGGTGAGTAAAGTCTGAAAGTACTTTTGCCCGAGGGAGTTGAATGATCAGGTGTGACATTGCACCAACTGACATGCAAGATTGAACTAGACAATTCACTTTTTACATGCTTCACTTCCTATACATGACATGTTTGACCGGGAGAGTTAATATCCTTATTACATGGTCATATTTACAATTCTATACTTGTTATTGATCTTCATGTTTACACTTGAGTTCTATAATATCTATTCTTAAAATTCTTGACTTCCTGATCTTGTTCTCTATTTGTCATTTATTTTATTACTTGACAATATCTATTCTTAAAATTCTTGACTTCTTGATCTTGTTCTCTATTTGTCATTTATTTTATTACTTATTTTATTCGAGAGCATATAGATGATCCAAAATGTTAATTACTTAAAGTGACCTGGTAAAGAGATATAAGTCCTACTGAGCTTTCTAGCTCACCCTGTGTATTATTGTTAATTTTCAGGAAATCCTGAAGATGACGGGAATGGACTGGAGTGATGAGAGTGATGATAGTTTTAATAAGTTCCTTTTCCCAGTCTGTCTACTTATAAATGAATGTATCAAGTTTGTATAGTATTGTAAGTCCTTGAATGATATTTGTTAGAAATGTCAGATTATGAAATAAAGATGTGATTTTGTCCATTTGTTGTTCATACTCATTATCTGAGTCTCTTGATCGACCCGCTTGTATAACTGTTCGCGCTTTGATAATTTCGCATTGTTTGGGGCGTGACAAAGTCCCTCAGGAAGAATACTGGCAGATAGAGCTTCACTTCCAGACATATTCAAGGTATATCTATGCACCTAAAGAGTGGTGGAACCCACATGGCCTTCTAGATGTGACGTCCTTGGTGGCCATCTGGCTTACTAGTTGGCGACGTTCGTGGTCCCTTATGGTGAGGACGGGCTATTTTGGGCAGAGCTATTACTGCCTGCATGTTTAGTGGTAGATGGGAGGAGGTTGACCTTGGCTCCTGCATCATTGGCCAACATCTACCATGGACTGGGGTTGTTGTTAGCACACCCAATGCCTCGGAGGAAGGCTATCGTGATGTCAACTCACTACCTTAGTGCCTCGGCTAGTCTTCTATTTTCGAGTTTTGTGATGCGGACTGCGATAGCAAACCTGGTGGCTCCACTATTATTTGGCTTCATGAATCAGCTAGATGGAGATGCACAGAGTCAATTGGAAGATGCGAGGAGGGCCCTCTCTTTCCTACCATGTAGAGGTGACAAGGGCCTACCCTTCAACAGCTATTTGATGGGGTTTAGGCCGATAGTGGTGCAGAGTAGTGTGGGACTAGCCTACACTTGATCAGGTCATCGAGAGCCACCGACTTATATTTTTGTTGAGTGCCTTTTCAGCACTCGTCCAACTATGTTAGTAGTGCATCAGTCGAGTGTGACTGTTCTAGGGCCATACTACCCACATCGTTTTATAAGAAACTTTGGGTATGATCAGGCGATTCCATCGAGTTCAGAGTTCCCACTGGTGAGCCAGATATATAGAGGGAAAGACACCCACCTAGTAGCTACCTCATGGTGGGATTTTGTGAACCGGGGTGGACCAGCCAGCCTGTCAGTCTAGATTATGAGAAATCCACACAAAACAATAATGAATAAAATAGATGACAAAATTAATTATATTACTGAACGATTAGGCCCATTTATCATTTCATGTGGCCCATAAACATAGTTCCTAGCTGAAGATAGTTTTGACAGTAGCCATTGCTGCCTCGTCGACCCCGTGATGATCCCGTCAAAATCAACCTCGAACCTTGACTCTCGAGCCGACGATTCTATCAAACCTCTCCGCTTGGAGGAGGTTCAACCTCGAACCTCGTAGCTCAGGATCCCAGTCTGACGGAGCGGCCCGGTTCCCTAAGCTCTTATACCATTTGATGTGAGACAAGCCTCCGAGTCCAAGATTTTCTTATCTTTCTATTTTTTTTCTCCCATTTTTTTTTCATTTATTTAACCTTCACCTTTTTTTTTCAAAATAACTCCTCTCCACACCTCACCACGTAGCTCCCTCTCTTTTTCTAAAACTTTCTCTGCCACACCTTTCTGTCATTTTTTTTTTCAAAAAAAAAAGACATAACTATAGCACCTCACCACATAGCTAAAATATTTTACGTCTGTGTCCCACTAGCTCTTGGAAACATTGTGTATGCATACACGCATGCATGCTCGGCTTGTACATGAGCCAGTGTGAGGAGATAATAACCTGCATGTGTCACCATGTAGTCAAGCTCCATTTTATTCCCCATCCATCTTAGATCTACATCACATTCACATGACAGGGTTTGCTGGACTTCACTTTGATACTCGATCGACAATCAGAAATAATGCGCAAGCTGCTATGACTCCAGACAAGATGAGTGTCCTTTGACCACTTCCTTCTGATGGATCTGAGAAGACCTTAGATGATTGGAAATCTATCACTGAGGTGCTTCGGCTTGCTTTGAACATCCGCAAGCAAAGTCCCCTGAGAACTCAAGGTGGGCATTTTGAGTTTGACTTATGACCTCATCAATCTGAGTGATACTTCCGTGGCTAGCAGCTCTTTCTCACAATGAAGGCACCCTTAGGGACAAGCTTCCAGTTACCTTTGATTTAGGAATAGCATCTCTGACAGAACTAGGAAACTCATAATGCTCCCTCATAGGATTCAGATTTCCCTTGGTTTGTCTGAATTCTGGTGTAAAGTCACGAACTATGTAAATGGGTGGGGGAGGGTGTGGGGGAGCGGGAGTGCACTGTGATCGGTGGTGGGGTGTTTTAGGGTGGGACCGAGGAAATGGGAGGAGGGAGGATCTCCTGTAGATGGAGCTGGCCTGCAAGACAATGGTGGGTTCCTGCAGGTTCAGAAAGAGTTGGTTGTTGGGTGGGTCGACCCCTCCCAATCTTGTCAGGATAGCATGGCAAAACGGTCGCCTGTTTCGGACCTTCATGATGCGGACACTCTGGTTGGGGTTGTTTGGAGATTAGAGGTTGCCAATGGTGGGGAAGAGAGTGGGGAGGAGTGGATGATGGGTGGGGACTATAGCTAGATTGTTAAGAGGGCTAGGAAGATGGAGGATGTGGGGAATGGAGGTGGGTAGCATATGACACCCTATTTTCTGGGTTTCCTATTTTTTTTTTACATGTCGGTGGCACCTGAGGGTGGGGTTGGGGACTTCAAGAACAGTTATGAAGGAGGGCAAAGGGTGAGCTATGTGAGTAGAGTTGTAAAGGATATTTATATAGCTAATAAGAGTATAGAAAGGGAAGGAACGGAGCTGGTTCGAGGGATATGAGATTGGAGGTGGGGGTGGCGAAGGTGAAGGAGCGTACCAAAGAAGTGGGGAAAGTTTAGGTGGGACATCTCACCCGACCCCATTTCAGAGCCGATGTAGCCGGACTCCTCCTCTGCCTTGGCAGTGGTCGCGATGGCAGTGGTGGTTGGAGACGGCTGCTGTGGCGGTGGAGAGCAAACGTCGAAGTGGCTGGCAGGGGAGGATGACCAGGCTTCAGATGGGGCTTCTTGCCCACTCCCATCTCAGGAACGGTGCACCCAGAGCTACCGACTTCCTCCATGGCAGGGGTGGACGTGGGGTGTGGGCATCTCACCCGTGGGTTCCAAACATTGGAGAAAACTTAGCCATAGCTAATACATAATTCTTTTCTCATTGTATTACTCAACGTGGGTTTACATGGTCTTAAATAGAAAGGATGGGAAGGGGAATGGGCACCTTGGAATCCCAAGAGCCATGGGTTCTTACGAGAAGGCCCCTCCATAATAGGATAATGCTTGCTTAAATGGAGAAGATGGGGAGGGGAATGGGCACGTTGGATTCCCGGTAAAATATTTTTAAAGGGTGATTCATTCACCCCCCCTCTGAATCCATAGCACCGTGTCCCAACATTACCGTCAGCACTTCATAAGGGGCCCTCTACAGCCAGGTACCTTAAATGCCCCGCCAAGTCAGGTTGAGAAAGCAGATACATCTTGTATAGTTGTCGGCCCACCATTGCTGCCTAAGGGGTCTGTTGATGACATGGAGGACTTTAATGAAGCCTTTTCAAGACTGTTTTATGAAGAAAGCCATCAAAGGAACCCAGAGGTGCGGCTCGTGCACAGCTCGCCAAAGGAGCCGGCTTACCATCCCCTGGAAAGGGGGAGCTCGCCCAGTGTCTTTACTTGGTCTCCCTCCCGCCTATTCTCATTATTGCAAAAGCTAGATTTTATACCCCGCTCACCACCCATTCTGGTCAATCCTTTATCATTCCAAATTCCAATTGATTTTCTTCTCATCAAGGTTTGTGATTGTGGGCACTGCTCGCCCATCGATCTCTCTACTCCTTTCTTCTCCCCATCTGATCCCTTCCTTGATCTGTTCTGTCCGTCTATCTATCCTCCCGTGCTTCCTCCTCCACCATCTTCCCCTCCTTCTTGTTGCATGATCTCCATTGATCTCCAAAAAAAATGCCAATTTCTAAACGGAGGTTTCAGTGGAAGATTACGCTGAGTTCCGTCAGTCCTCCTCCCAGGGGCACGAGGCCCCTACTTCCCTTCCATTAGGTTTCCTTTCTCTTAGGTTAGATTTAGGGTCTGTCGAGTTGAGGGAGGTAGAGTTTGTCATGTCTAGAGAAGTAGGTTCTTGTTGTAGTGGGTCCAACACTTCCTCCACACTTGAGGTGCGCTTGCCAGTGCGTCATTCCAAGTGTATCCCTGATAGATTTTTACAGGATTTGGCTCAGCAATGTCATGCTCTTCTCAAGTGCCCGGAGTTCGTAGCTACGGCGATTGTGCTAAAATAAGAAGAGGAGCAAGACGTGGTGTGGAGTGATGAGGGACTAGGTGTCTATGAAGTCGTGGATGAGAAAGACCTATTGGATTTTGAGGACAGCGATGTGGATGACATTGCCGACCTATATACACAAGGTTTGAAAAGATTTGACGAACTGTCATTGGCAGTGGATGAACCTAAAAGGAAATTAATCTTGGATCTGATGAGAACCCCAGGCCCATCATTATTGCTGCTAATCTCCCTCCAGAGGTTGAAGAAGAATTGATTAAGGTTCTGAGGGAGTATAGCGATTCCTTCACGTGGTCATACGAGGACATGCCAGGTCTTGACCCCTCCTTGGTAGAACATCGACTTGTGCTTAAGCCTGGGACAATACCCGTAAAATAGAAATTAAGGAGATTTCACCCCTACATGGCCTTAAGGATGAAAGAAGAGGTTGATAAATTGTACAAGGCCAGGTTCATTAGTGTTGTCGTGTATCCTCAGTGGGTGGCGAACATAGTCCATGTCATCAAGAAAGACGGAAAGGTGCGTATTTGTATAGATTTCAAGGATCTGAATAAAGTATATCCCAAGGATGATTTTTCGCTACCTCATATAGACGTATTGGTGGACAACACAGCCGAATATGAAGCTTTGTCATTTAGGATGGCTATTCAGGTTACAACCAAATCTGTCTCGCTCCAGAGGATCAAGAGAAAACCTCCTTCACTACGCCCTGGGGCACATACTGTTACGTGGTAATACCGTTCGGTCTGAAGAAAGCAGGTGCCACCTATTAAAGGGTGATGATAGCTATATTCCACGATATGAAGCATGTTTACATGGAAGCTTACGTGGATGATATTTTGGTGAAGTCGAGGACCAAAGAGGAACACCCCGCTATTCTAGCTAAGGTGCTTCAAAGAGTTAGGGAGTACAAGCTAAAAATGAATCCTAAGAAATGTGTATTTGGAGTGTCATCGGGGAGTTGCTAGGTTTCATAGTTAGCAAATGGGAGATTCAGATTGATCCGAACAAAGCCAAGGCTGTTATGGATATGCCCCCGCCTAAGAACATCACGGAACTTCGAGGATTAATTGGGCGCTTGAAAATTATTAGAAGATTTATATCCTAACATTCTCAGAGTTGTCACCCATTTTATGAACTGCTAAAGGTGGGGGTGAAATTTGAATGGAACCAAGATTGTCAAAAGGCCTATGAGGATTTGAAAGTTTATTTGTTCAATCCCCCAATTTTACAACCTCCTGTCCCTGGGAAACCCCTAATCCTATACATTTTTGTTATTGAGGACTCTCTAGGAGCTGTCCTAGCACAAGTGGATGATGAAGGTAAAGAAAGGGCAGGTTATTACCTCTCTATGTTATTTAACCTGACAGAGGCCAAGTACACCGCCATGGAGAAAACTTACGCCGCATTAGTTTGGGTAGCGCAGAAGTTGAAGCATTACTTCCTAGCCCACCAAGTTAGGCTCATCTCAAGAATATACCCAATCCGCTATCTCTTAGAAGAGCTTGTCCTTTCTAGTAGGTTAGCTCGCTGGCAGAGCTTCCTCTCTAAGTTTGATATCACATACGTCATACAGAAGGCAATCAAAGGGTTTGCCATCGCTGAGCATCTTGCGCATCTTCCTATTCCCCGCACCGACTCTATTCAGGATGAGTTCCCTGATGAGCATCTCTCGATTCTTACCCATCATCCCTTCTAGTCTTTGCACTTTGATGGTGCACTCAACTCACAAGGCCGAGGGATAGGTGTTGTTCTCCTCACTCCGGAAGGGGTGACGATTCTCTTGCATATCAGCTCTCTTTTCTTGCTACTAACAATGTTGCTGAGCACAAAGCTCTCCTGGCCGGATTGAAGCATGCCTACCTCTTAGGCGCGCATTATTTGAACATTATAGGAGACTCTCAGCTTGTTCTACGCCAAGTTCTATCCACATATTGCACTCGTTACCCGAAGCTCAAGCCATAGCAAGATTTGGTCATCCTTCTGGCTAGAAAATTTTGTAAACTGATCTACATCCACACTCCCCGATCTCAGAATGTCCTTGTCGATGCACTAGCGTCGCTCGCTTCCTCCCTGTCCTTTCCACTCAGTCGAAGTACTGAGACTATTATCGTCCAGAGACTAGATGTCCCTTCTGTTTAGGATCCTTGGTTTAACAACCTTAGGAAAACTGTAGAAGTGAGGGTTGAGAAGAAGGATTTGAAGGAAGTTTCTTTGGCAGAATTGGAAGAGGTCGTGGAAGTAGAGGAATTACCTTGTTATCATGAAATTGACTAATATTGTAAAGATGGATCATTCCCAGAAGCGGCAAATGCTGAGCAACGTAAGGCTATTAGAAGAGCGGCCTCGAGGTGCACTATTATTACTGGAGAATTATATAGGCGCGCTCTTAATGGAATGCTCATAAGGTGTCTAGATGATGATGAGGCTTGGAAGGTGGCTAAGGTAGCCCATTCAGGCGAGTGTGAAGGTCATGTCAATGGCCAGGCTCTAGCAAAGAAGATCCTTAGGTAGGGCTATTATTGGCCCACTCTAGAGGAAGATTGTTCCCTTTATGTCCGGAGGTGTCTCAAATGCCAACTCCATGCTGATAAAATCCATGCTCCTTCTTCATCTCTTCATCCTCTCTCTGCTCCTTGGCCATTCTCGATGTGGGCTTTCGACATTATAGGCCCGCTAGGTGATCGCAACTCTCAGACTAAACAAAAATCTTTCATCCTTACCGCCACTGAGTACTTCACCAAATGGGCCAAAGCAAAAGCTTATGCGGAGATCAAAGCTACCACGGTGTGCCGCTTCATCATGAAGAATATCATCTCGCGGTTCGGAGTGCCAAGTAGCATCATCACCGACAATGGACCCCAGTTCATCTCTCAAGAGCTCCAGGACCTCTGTAAGAAGTTCAATATTTCATTGTATCATTCATCTCCATATTATCCTCAAGGTAACGACCAAGCCAAAGCAACTAATAAAACCCTTCTTAAAATTATAAAGAAAACATGCTATTGGGTCCCGGGGTAGGCGAACGGACAAGAAGAGGGGTTGAATTGTCCCCCACACTAGATGACAAATTAAAACACTTACGCAGTGGAACTAACAACTTTTATCGAGATTGAATAGATCAATTAAGCAAGATGAACTAGTTCTCTCAATCTCACCGCACTCACTCGAACATACAAATAATTTAAACGACTAAGCACACATCCACAAAAGTAAACCACAAGACACGTAATTTTTAAGGTGGTTCGGGACCACGACGGGCTCCCTACGTCCTCCCCTCATCAAACCCGATGAGGCTTCACTCGGGGATAAATCCCCAAATAGAGATGACACTCCAAACACACACAGTATGACGCCCACACACACACACACACGGAGATGCGGTCTCCAACAAGATCCGACGACCAGATCACAAACACATACACACGCTGCAACAAACGCAGCATGACAACGCACACGACCGCACGCAGGCGATCAAACACGACCGTATACACAAACAGTCACACGCACGAATATCTCTAGTTCAGAAAATAGACACGGATGACAATATATGCTCAGATCTATATAGAACACATGGAAAACATCACAAACCAATAACTAAAAGATGTAGAGATTGTTTCCCCTTTGATTTCCAAGATGAATAGAAATGGTAGCTTGAAGCTTCAGTCAGATGGTGACGATTTTGACGTCCTCTCATTCCTCTTGTCGATCCACTTCTTTTCTTCTTCTTCCACGAGCTCCAAAATCCTCTCCAAATAGATCAAATCCTTCCTCCAAGAGCTCCTCCTTTCCTTGCCCCTTTTCCTCTCCTACAAGATATAGAAATGTTAGCACATGATGATAAAAACCCCAAATTCGTAGGTTATTTATACACCCAAGATAGAATGATCAAAAGACACATAAACCCTTTCAGCTCCTGTACCTTGAGTTGCGTATCTGTGACGAGACGATCCTGATCCAGATTCAGGCGTGCGGCGCGCTCCGCGATCTGGCTATTGATATTGCGAATTTCAGTCGCGCCCCTCTCCGCCGCTTGGGCGGCTTCGATTTCAGCCTTGTCTGCATCTGCTTCCGTCTTGCGCAGCGAAGCGGGAGCCGCATTGGCATCGCGCTCTTCCTTGCCGAGCGTGGAAAAGCTGGTTGCGAACGTCTTCGGGTCAAGGACGTTCGACAGCGTGAAGCCGAGGACGCTTTTGATCTGGTCAGGATTGTTCTGTGCGATATTGAGCAGGTTTTCTTCTTGCGCAGTAGGCAAGCCTGCGTTCTTCTTCGCCGTGATGCGGTTTTCGAGCTGTCTTACGACAAGATCATTCCGCCCAGCCAAGGCGGCGGCGTAAGCTTGGCCCATCGCGTCACCCTGATCCTTGCGATCGGCTTCCGAGATGCCTTCCCATGCCTGCTTGTAGGCCTCGCGGTTTTGCGGATACTTGACCGCCAGAGCGGCGAATGCCTGCGGCGTTGGGTTCTTCAGCGCACCCTGCAGGTCAGCCGTGTACTGCGCCTGCTGATCCTGCTTGCGCTGCGCCTCGTTGATCGCCGACCCAAATTGAAAACCTGTCGCAATATCCTTCAGGATATTCGGTTGCGCGATCATTCCTGAGTAGTTGATGGGGTCCATATCCGCCTTCAGAAGAGTCCGACTAATGCGCCACCCAGGTTCAGCAACGAGCTGAAATTGTTCGCCTGTGTATTACCCTTCGCTATCTCGGCCCCAGCCTGTGCAGCACCTTGTTGTTGCAGAAGATTGGAAATACTGTTGGCGCTCTGCTGGCCCGCTGCGCCAACGCCAGCAGCCGACGATTGACCAATGCCAGACAAGCCGCCGAGGTTGGCGAATTGCTGCTGAATCGTTTGGGCAAGGAGTTGCGGCGCAAACTCCATCAATGCCTGCTGCGTATTCCCGCCGCGTAGACCGCCCGTAGCGGATGCGTTTTGCAGGATGTTGGTGTTGCCTTGCGCAAGGGCAGACGTGAATGCGGGAGACGCCTGCAAATTGTTGATTGCTGCCTGCTGCGCATCCGTCCCTCGCAGCCCAAGCAAGTCTTGTTGCGCTCCGAATGCCCCTGTCCCGCCCTCGATGAATGGCTTGAGTAGTTTTTGGATCAGATCGAATTGGCGGCGCTGCTCCTTGACGCCGAGTTCCGCTGCTTGAACTTGCGCCTGAGCGCCGGCCTGTGCACCCTTAGCCGCCTTGTTCGCACCAGTGATGTCCCCGACAATGTCGCTTACAAAGCCCATTGTGCCCCCCACTCTTGGCGGGTCATGCCCATCATGTAAATGCCACGCAGCTCACCACCTTTCTGGATGGCATTTCGGCGGAAACCCTCTTGGGAGAAACCGAGCTTTCGGCAGTAATTGCGGACGGTCTTCAGGCCATCGATGACGTATGCCGTAACGCGCTGCACACCGTCATTGAGGAAGGCGACACTGATGCACATGCGGCCAAACTCGCGGCAGTGCGGCATCGCACGCTCCGTCAGCAGAGCATGCAGGTCGAGTTCGATCGGGCTGGTCTGGATGATCAGGAATGCACCGACAATCTCATCGCCCTCCTTCGCGGCGAGATAGCACGCAGCCGGGTGATGGATTGGCGCTGCGGGGCGAAGGTCGTTACCGACGCGCGCGATGTAGGGATCGGCGTACAGTGCCGCGAGCGCGGCTTCGTCGGTCAAAGGTTCGAGTGACAGTTGCGGCATACAACTCTCCATTGCTGGGGTTTGTTAAGCCGCCGGTCGCTCTGTAACTCGGCTATCGCACTTTAGGCTGCGACTATCACCATTATAGTTTCAATCTATCAAAAGTCTATATCTGATAGATTTTTACAACACTATCGCCAATTCCAAGCCACCACCCATTTGCCTGTTATCGGTGTCGTGCTTTCTGCGTAAATCGTGAAGCCGGTGCCGGAAATCGTAGCCGAGTTGACGGTGACCGCCGCATTGCCGGTAGACGACAGTGTGATCGACTGCGTTGCGGGCGAATTTACAGCGACACTGCCAAAGGCGAGGCTGCTTGCGCCGATGGTCAGTTTCGGAACGATGTTGGCTGCGGTGAAAGTGTAGTCGGTCGACTGCCACACGTTATTGATCTGGGACATTGCGCTCCGTCATTAAGCGGGAAAAACCAGCGCTTAGATTTGGTAACAAGATCGTCAAGATTTTTATATTCGCGGTCGAATATAATGCCGCGCCAGAATGAGCCGTAGCCTAGTCCGACATTCGAGCGATAGCGCATAAGCTGGGCGTCGGTCTTCCCCGGCCCGCGCGTTCCGCAATATAGGATATCGTTAGCGATGACCGACAGGGCGTAGTGTTGGCTTGTCCCTTCATGAACACGCCAAACTTCATTCGTTTCATCGGGAAATGCTGTAAGCGCATTCATGACGCGGCAGTAAGTTGACGCCCGTACTCAATCCAATTCCTTTCAAAGTCCTTGCCTTCCTGCTTAGCGGGAAGGACAAGAACATTTTGCTGCCCGATGTTGACGGTTCCCCCGTCGCCGGATTTCTTATCAGCAACGTAACCCATGACTTGAGCGAACAGCTTGAAGAAATCAAGCTTAACGTCGGACGTTCGCGCGTTCATCCCCTCGCGGTAGACCGTCGCCGCGAATTCCTCTTTTGTGGGCATAAGCGACGAAACGCCGGCATCGCGACGATACGCCGACATATAGTCGTTTACTTCCTTATCGTACTGAAGCGAGGCGAGCGCGCCATGGTGAGTAATGCGCGGTTCAACTTCGGAAATCGCCCGCATGTAGTCCATGGGGTAACGCATGAACGCGGCGGCGATCTCTTTCTTGATCGTCGCCAGTTCTTCAGCGGAATAGAATTCCGTTATGTCGAGATTGGGGTTGAACATCACTTGTCAACGGTAGCAGCGGGCTTGCTCGATTGCAAGTTAGCCTTATTGAAGGCTGCTATTCCGTCCACTTGAGCCGAACAGCGATCTAGCGCCCCTTCGGTGTAGATCAAGCGTTGCACAACGTCATTAGTCGTCTTCAGGTCGCTACGCTGCTTTTTCGGGCACGGTCGAATAAGCGTCGCCGGGATAGGCGTGTAGACCGTAATCGTCTCTTTAGGTGGATTACTTGTTGAGCAAGCGGTTAAGATCGTCAGGAAGCTTATTAGCCAAATACGCCTTAACGTCATCATTGGATTGCTCAAGGTCCGAAACCGACTTTTGCGTACTGGAAACATTATCGTTAATTGTATCTATATTAGTTGATAAATCAAGTAAAATTTTCTGTTCCGCTTCCCGTAATTCGACCATCTTATTAATAGTCTTTTGCTGCTGATCGTTCGTCGCCTTAAGCGTCTCATTCGACGCCGTGAGCGTCGCTATATCGGTATCCCTATCGGCGACAAGGAAGCGATAGTAATCGAGCGCGGCAAGCAGGATTAGAATGACCGCATAGGGGGCAAGCTTGAGATATGCCCACATTACCGATGCGCCGCGACGTGCCGGCGACGAACCGCGCGGGCAGGCTGGCGTTTCGGAACGTCCAGCGTCTTGAGCAGTTCCGTTACTGAATTGGATAGCGAAGTTGACACTTCGATTGACCGCGACAATTCGCGCCGGGCGTCGCGGACATTCTCCGTCGCCTCTTTAGCCGCGCCCATATCGACGTTAGCGTATGGACGAATTCCAAACATTGCGAGAACGTTGCGCATGACCTACTCCGTTTTCCCGCCGCCCGAATTTCGGGACAGTATAATATCTTTCAGCCCTAGAAGCGTTGCACTGTTTGCCTGTATTGTATTCGAAAGTTCCGACATTGCCCGTGTCGTTTCTTTCGACTGATCCAATATCATGTTATGCAACGTATCTACTCGATTATCCTTTTTATTGTAAGCGTAAGCCAATGCCATGATTACAATACCGGGAAGTCCTAACTGTAGTAGAAAGCCGACCACCGATGTTACGGCATCGGGCGGCGCGGCTACGGGGTCCATTCGCCTAGCTCCCGTAAAGTTTCGATTGCTTCGCGAAGGTCCGCCAAGGATGCAATTCGTAATGCGGAAAATCCCAGCCGTCGCTAATCGAACCGTCCATATTCCAGTCGCCGCCCCAGCGGATAGGGATATTCAGTTCCTTCGCGATAGGAAGGATTAGTTTTTGAGCTAGGGCGATAAATCGGGGCTTGCCTGTCTTCTCGCTGAAATCGATCGGATACGGTGCAACGTCTAAGGCCACCGCTGGGTTCCAATTGTGCGCCGATTGTCCGAAGTGAGCCTTCGTGTTGCCGCGCCTGAAGGCCAGTTCTTGCGCCGCCCTGTCGCCTCAAATAACTCAACTGTGAGAGCCACTTTGGGACATCATAGAGTAATACGGGATTTATTCACGGCAATGCCGAAAATGACGTGTCTACAACCGCTAGGCTTGCTTTGCGGTCCTGTGGCAACCGCTAGGCTGAGGGGCAGTCCTGAGTGGACCGTCACTCCGTTTCTTTTCTACCAGTGATTTGCGTGAGTCGAGTCTTACCTCTGGTGACCTATCCACTAGTCGTAGCTTTCTTGCGTATGCGAGTGCGGACCCACGTGAGAGTGGTGGAGAGCGTGACTCGAGTGAGATGATTTTTAGGCTGGTTGCCGTAGGACCCCTTACTTTTGTAGCCTGAGTCCGGCTGGGGGGAAAACCAGCTAGAGGACCCGACCTAGTGCAGATGGTCTGTGTGTGCACACGTAGTTGGGGGCAGAGGACGCGCGCTGACGAGCGCGATCCCAACTAGTCCGTGTTCGTGGTACTTGTTGTGTGTCTCAGTTTCTACTTGGAGCAAGTAGGGAGACACTAGGGCGCAGTGTAAGACGTCAGGGGATGCATTCGGTCTTTCTTCTAGTGGATAGAGCTCCTATCTGCTGACAGGTATAGACTCGTGTTTTGTTGGACCGAGGTTGGTTTGTATGGTACAGCTAGTTGTAGAGAGCTTTTTCGTTTATTTGTTATTGCTTGTTGATTCTGTCGTACTCTCGTTAGGTAGTGTTACCTTTCGTGCTTGTGCGTGCTTTGTCGCCTTATTTTCTTGTGCGAGGTGGGGGCCCGCGCGATCCCTACTGAGCCTATGAAATGAGACTCATCCCTGTGTTTTCAGGTGAGGCGAGTTCGTTGAGGGGCACGTCTGAGGTTCCTCGTGGTTCGTTCACTCAGGGTTAGTTGCTAGTTGTCAGAGCCGGGGTAGGCCCCGTGCACTTATACTTTTTCCTTCTATTGACTGTACTTATTTTGGACATGAGACACACTAGACCTTGTAACAGTTTAGTTATTTATCTAATTTTTTACATTATTATTTAGTTATTTATTGTGCTATCTCTACAGTTATTTTAGCTTCTTGTGTACTCTCACACCATCCTTTAACCCTTCCGAGCTTTCGGGTTTGTGGGTGGCGGGCCGAGGTTCGAGTTGCGCCGGTTCCTTTTCAGTACTCGGATCTCGGGCCGTTACAGCCCTGTACTGATCCAACTGCCTCACCAACTCCTGCATCCCCTGCACATCACTTGCAACACCAGCATCTCCCGTAGGGCGCTAGCCAGAATCAAACATCCCGACTGTCGCAACTCCTGGCGAACCCAACCTAAGGGAGGACGGCACCTCCCAACCTTCGGTTGAGGGTGATAGAAAGAGTTGCACATCCTTCCGCCGACAATTGCTGGCTGCAGGTTTCGTATCCAACTACTGGCTGGGCCGTGGCCTTACCCTGCTTGACCCGAGCTGGGCGGCCAATGGGGTTGAACAACCGCTTGTCGCTGGCAGGGCTCAACATGAGACTCCCGTTCATAGATCCTAGCTTAACTAATTCTAAAACCTTCAGATTTCAAAGCATCTCTCTGCTATTCTAACATAGCACTTAAGCCTTCCATATTTTTTTTGGATTAGGTCATATAACTCAAAATCTTAAAGGGTTGAATGGAGAGGGCTCTACTAATATAAGCACATTCAATTTTAGCATGTTTCGAATACATGACTATTCTAACACGTCCCCTCAAGTGCAGGCCGATTTAGGTTCTGTCACGTGGACCATGACAAACACAGGGTGCACGGCCCAGATGATAAACCATCGTCTCTGATACCATGAAGAATTTCATGGTCACATAATTTCGGTGCAACAAATGAAGAGGAAGAAGTTAAGAGAAGAAGAAAAAAAGAATTGCAAGGTGGGTTGCGGCTGTCTGTTCTGGCCGCACACTCCCAGATGAGCTTTTATTAAGAAAACCAAATCTCACATTGACCAAACAGCCCCTGTTACAGGTCATATCAACTAGGGGTATTAAAGGAAGATAAAAACAATCAGGTTTAAGTTAAACGGATCCCATCTAATGGGTCAAGTAATGAACCTATGAATTTAACACACAAAGCACAAGAGAAAGTGAGCCTGAACTCATAAAAACACCCAAAGTGATCCGGGTATCTTCTACATTTTCCATCAAGAAAACAATATCATCTGCAAATAGTGTGCAATAAGAAATTCCATGGCGACGGGCGCACCACCGCGGGCCCCCCTCCGCCGACCCCCCCCTCGGCCCCGGCGGAGCCAGCCGCGCCGGGCGGGGGCGGGGGCGGCAACCATTGCAACGGGGAGGAGGGGAGCGAGGAGGTGTACCACGCCGAGCGGCTCCTCCCCAACGGCGACTTCTACACGGGGCTCTGGGCCGGCAACCTCCCCCACGGCAGTGGCAAGTACCTTTGGACGGACGGGTGCATGTACGAGGGGGAGTGGCGCCATGGGAAGACCATGGGGAAGGGCAAGTTCTCCTGGCCCTCCGGCGCTACCTACGAGGGAGAGTTCAAGACGGGCTTCATGGACGGCATCGGCACCTATACGGGCTCCTCTGGCGACACCTACCGCGGCGCCTGGTCCATGAACCTGAAGCACGGCTGCGGCAAGAAGTCCTACTCCAATGGCGACTACTACGATGGCGAGTGGCGCTGCGGCGTCCAGGAGGGCCACGGGCGCTACGTGTGGAAGAACGGGAACGAATACACGGGCGCCTGGAACGCCGGCGTCATCCACGGCCGTGGCACCCTCGTCTGGTCCAACGGCAACTGCTACGACGGCGAGTGGGAGGACGGCATGCCCTGCGGCAGGGGCCAATTCCGCTGGGGCGACGGCAGCCGCTACGTGGGTATCTGGAGCAAGGATCACAGCGTCAAGAAGGGGGTCTACTATCCCTCCCCGGCTTCGGCTGCCGGGGAGAACATGATGAGGGACCTGAACGAGGCCTTCTCCGTCGACCTGGACGAATGTAAGATCTGCCCCGGCGAGAGCGTCTCCATCCTCCCTTCCCAGAAGACGCTCAACTGGTCGGGAATTGAGGCGGACTTCCTGCAAAAGCAGGCGGTTTGGAGGTCGTCCAAGGTCGCGGATTCCAGCGGCGGCAGCGGCAGCGGCAGTGGCCGGCAGCGCCGGAGGGTCTCGGTGGACGCCAGCAGGGCCAACAGGAGGAGCTGGAACAAGAGCTGCCATAACATCATCAACAATGGCAGCGGGGGATTCGATAAGATCTGCATATGGGAGTCGGAAGGCGACATTACGTGCGACATTGTGGACGGCAACGCCATGGTTGGGGCAGCAAGGGAGGGGAACAATGAAGGGCCCGTGGCCGCCCGCCCGGAGGAGGGAGCAGAGGTGAAGGCAGGGATAGCTGCCCAACTAATGAAAGGGCTGCCCAAGGAGATGAAGAAGCAAGGAGATACCATATCAAAGGGCCACAAGAACTATGACCTCATGCTTAATCTCCAGCTGGGGATAAGGTACTCTCAAGTTCTCGTTTTTGCCAATGCGACAGCAGTTGAATTCCAATATGGTTGCTTCTTGTCTTAAATTGGTCATGATCTTTCATCTATTTTTGGTTATTGGAGAAGTTATTGAGAAGTCAAAATTGATGGCGACAGAAGAAGAGGATTGTGAGGATTGATATGAGATCTTTCCAATAAGGCAATATGTCCTCTTAATTTGATTGCTGTAACTTGCCCGCTCCATTCTCTCCACAATCTCTCTCTCTCTCTCTCCGTCCCCCCAAAAAAATCATAATGCTTGTAATCTTTCTTTTCTTTGGTGTTCATATTCATCTTAGCCCATACTCCACATCATATTCTCTCTAAGTGAAAGGATTATTCTTAGCCAAGCATATGGGTCTACTAGTTGTGGATCAAGATAGATAAAACCTACACATATATAACTTTCTGAACTTATGCTTAGAACTCATTTATGAACAATAATTTCTAAACTTAGCAATGGGAGGATCTGCCAATCCTTCCACCATGTAAAAAAAAAAAGTCTGAATTGTGGGAGAATTGTGGGTGGAAGTGCGCGGTGACCTCTACATTTGTGATTTGCCACATCATCTGCATGGAGACAGGCATTTACCAAAAAATCAGAAACTGAAATGATTATGGATAAAATCTCAATGCGGTGCAAGAACTGGTATCCATACCTTTGGGCTTGTATCCACTCTTATCCTAGCATTATCCCATGCATGTTTTGAAGTTGTGATCCCAAGTGCAACTTTAGTCTATTTTTGACAGTAGATAACTCTTTGCACATTGAGGAGATCATCCTTCCGGGGGACATGATCACTTGAGGTGAAGATAAATAGCTTGAGACTGGTGCTGTGACATTTTCTTTTGCTTGTGAATAAGAGTTTTCTTTCTTTTGGTCTCTGTATCTGATCTTCTATGATAGGATGGATGATCACAAAGAAGGTCTGCTTGTAGAGTGGTGAGAAGTTTTAGTCCATGTCTTTTCACTGTGGGCAACATATTCCCCTGTCAGCGTGATGCAATATTGAGTATTTTGTGGGTGAAAAACTTACTCATATTTCCACTAGGAAAATATTTCTTCATCAGATATTCTTCTTCTGTATCTAGGTTAGCCTCACATCCACTTCTCATCTTAAATTTGTGGTGAAATGACACAGGTATTCTGTAGGAAAACCTGCACCTGCTACAACATTTGATCTGAAGGCATCTGCATTTGATCCAAAAGAAAAGCAATGGACAAAGTTCCCTCCTGAGGGAAGTAAGCATACACCACCACATCAGTCTTGCGAGTTCAAATGGAAGGACTATTGCCCTGTGGTTTTCAGGTCAGCCTGTGAATTTTTTTACTTTACTGAGTATTCTTTCATTAGTTTCATTTCCAAGATCTGTATCTAATGCCTTAAATCTTTTCATTTGTATCTATTGCTGTTTTGGGTATTTTCAGGACACTGCGAAAACTTTTCAAGATAGATGCTGGCGATTATATGATGTCCATATGTGGAAATGATGCTCTTAGGGAACTTTCATCTCCTGGGAAAAGTGGGAGCTTCTTTTATCTGACCCATGATGATCGCTATATGATAAAAACAGTGAAGAAGTCCGAAGTAAAAGTGAGTTGTCCATGTCCTATCTGCATATTATCTGGATCTAAGTAAATGTTGCATTTATTAATCTGGTTCTGTCTTGTTCCTCCACCTGGTAAAGGTTCTTCTAAGAATGCTCCCAGCCTACTACAATCATGTTCGGGCATTTGAAAATACACTTGTCACAAAGTTTTTTGGTCTACACTGCGTTAAGCTAACTGGTGCTGCTCAGAAGAAGGTAAGAAACATGTGGACATATCATGGTCCTAGTGGTAAGCTTCTAATTGACTGTTATGATTTTTGATCATTTGATCTCTCTGTGCAATATAAACAGGTTCGTTTTGTGATAATGGGGAACCTGTTCTGCTCCGAGTATGCTATTCATAGGCGGTTTGATTTAAAAGGTTCTTCTCATGGCCGCACAACTGACAAGCCAGAAGAGGAAATTGATGAGAACACAACGCTTAAAGATCTCGATCTCAACTTTATATTCCGACTGCAGAGATCATGGTTCCAAGAATTTCAGAGGTAGTGTTTACTACTATTTTTGATACGCCACTTTAGCATGCTCAGTAGGGATTTTTAAACCAAACCTGGCCTCATTTTAGTTGTTTATGCATATTCAAGTTCAGGAATTAAGTTACTCGTGCTTTTCTGCAGGCAAGTAGATAGAGACTGTGAGTTTCTTGAGCAGGAGAGGATTATGGATTACAGCCTTTTGGTGGGCTTACATTTTAGAGAAGCATCGCCTGGAGATCCATTAATGGAAGAAGGTTAATTATCTGAACTTTTAGTATCCAACATCCCCTGGTCTCTTGATTCTCTGATCATGTACTTCATTGATGTTCTGCCAATAATCCATGCTCTATTGCTGCAGCTACCAGTGACCATGGTAACACAAGCGAAGCAACTCCTCGCCTTTCCAGAGTAGACATGGATCATTTTCTGTGTGACCCAACCAGGTACAAGTTGAAAACTCACTCTTACAGGCATTTTGTGTTCCACGCATCTGATCCATTCTCATAAGCACAGTTTACGACTCATATTCAAACACCCTTTGAGAAGATCCATACTAGTTATGACTTTGTCAGCATGTTTCACTCTTCTATGATTTGTAGCTGTTGTTCATTATGTTACTGCAATAACATGTCTATTTTTACTATACATGTTTGATGTTATAAGGGGTGAAATTGTTCAGACCCTGAATTTCCATACAGTTTCCTGGTTACTCATCTCTATTTTTTTTTCTCTTTCTTAGTTTGACAAGTGGTCACATGTACATCCTATTGTTTTGATTTAATTGCTGACCAAGTGTTGTACATTGAAATGTGTAATGCACCTGGAACTGTCAGTTTGGAGGTGTTACTTTAATTTGTTGGATGTTGCATGTATTTTTCCTTTTTCCTTTTTGTTTTTCAATGACCCTTAATTTATCTCTACTACAGATGGGCTGCCATCAGACTCGGTGTGAATATGCCAGCTAGGGTTGAACAGACACAGAGGAGGAGTGATTGTGATTCCCAGCTGATTGGGGAGCCCACTGGGGAGTTTTTTGATGTAGTTTTGTTCTTCGGGATCATTGACATCCTACAAGATTATGACATCAGCAAGAAACTTGAACATGCGTACAAGTCAATTCAGTATGACCCCACTTCGATATCAGCTGTTGATCCCAAACAATACTCGAGACGCTTCCGGGATTTCATATACAAGGTTTTCAGGGAGGAAGTCTGAGAAGATTTTTGCCGCCAGCGACACGAACACGGGTTCTGGGTCAATTGAGGACTATTTCAGAACCTTTGCCAGGATGCTGTTTGCTTGAAAAATATGCAGCCAGCTTCTGGGCATATGTGTATATCCTTCTGGAGAGGTCATGGAAGACATGCCTAATTCTGCCATTTGCAAAACCATGGGAGATTGGCTCACAGAAGGGCACGTCCAGATTCACGTAGAGGATGCCCAGGGGTCTTCTGCAACAGGTGCTCAGGTGCAGTCTGCCAAGACCGAACGTAAACATCGGACTGAAGTCAAGTTAGTGATTCAAAGCTAAACGGCCCTATGCTTCTATCCAATGAAAATAATCAAACACAAACAGAGAGCAAACCACACAGGGAGACACACAGTTTTTAAGGTGGTTCGGTCTCAACCTTGAGACCTATGTCCATCCCTCACTGAACCAGTGAGGCTTCCTACTGCCACACAGCTTGAATGACAAGGAACAAATCCTCAAACAACGGCTGAGCTTCACAGCTTGCTTCACAGAGGAACAGATCCTCTTACAACTGAGCCTCACAGCTTGCTAAAGGGCACATCGGGCCCAAACACCACAAACTGATACACACACAGCTTGTCTTCCTACGCACAAGGTAGGGATGATACCACTACATTTGAGTTACACAATGAAAAAAAGAAAAATGAAAATCCTTAAGAATAAACAAGAGTATATCAATGGGACACAAGACTAAAAGTTCTTGTCTGCAGACTAGAAGGCTTCCTTGAAGCTTCCAGATGGGCGACCTCCTCCCCAGATGACGTTCCCCTACAAGTGAACGAAGGGCTTCTTCTTCAGTGAAGGCTGGAGATGGGTCTTCCTTTACTTACAGATGAGCCAAAGGAATGGATGGAGAGCTTCTGCTTCTTCATGCTTGCCTGACTGGGAGGAAGGGCTTGTCTCTTCTCAGTAACTAACTGGGTTGCTGTCTGAGCCTTTTTATCTTCAAGCGTCCTCCCTTCACCTTTTTCTTTTTCAGCTCTCTCGCTGTCTCATCTTCTTCAACTCGTCTCTCTTGTATGTCAACTCCTATGTTCCCAAGAATTTCCTCTTCTGCATGCAGGGTACAAAGTATGTAGCCCTTGATATGGCAGTTAAATATTTGGGCCATCCAGATCCATAGGAACTTCCAGATCATAGGAAGCGTGGCCACTGATTGGCTCATAGGTGATAAGGTACAGTGGCCTCTCATTAGCTTGCAAGTCCCCTTCATGCAGTACATGACAATGTGAAGCTTTTTCCCAAACACAAGGTGCATGTTCAGACACAAAAACTTTTCCAGGAGTTTCGTGATTGGTCTAGTTGAAAAGGTGAAAATATTCTGCACAAAAATTCTTCTGGAAGGGTGCCATGTGGCCTAGGAACACATACCAGTCACAAGTTCAAAAGCACGAGGTCAACTTAATTGAATTTCTCGGCTTTACCTCTTTTTCTATACTAGCATGCTATTTGTCCACCTTAGAAAGATATTTTTCACCCTTGACCAACTATTTGTCACTGTTAACTATCTATTTGTCACCCTTATGTGACTATTTGTCACTCTCATCAGTCTCCTCTTGTTTCATGGTGATAGTGCACTTTCTGAGCTTGATTTCCTCCAACAGTCTGAGCTTTCAACCTCGATTTCATCACTATCAGCTTGTTGGCATGAAGTCTGAGCTTGCTGGCATGAATCTGAGCTAAATTTGAGATTGACTGCATCAGATCCGAGCTTAAATTCATCAGGTCTGAGCTTCGATTCATTAGGTCTGAGCTTTGATTCACCTCTTCCTTTCTTCAGCTTCAATGGGGCTGGAGTCGACTTGAGCGCCTTGTGGAGCCGACTTTCCTTCTGCGGTTTCTTCAATTTCAGCTAGCCAATCTATTTTTCACACATAGAAGCCATTTTACACCGATACAACTCTATTTTTCACTGGTAGAGGTCTATTTGTCACTGATACGGGGTCATTTGTCACCGATACGGGTCCATTTGTCACCCCTGACCTGGCAGTGCTGCCTGCTTGGCGGAGTCAACACCAAAAGCATTTGGAGTCGACTTGGCTTCTTCATTTTCATGCAACTGACCTGATTTTGTGCATTTGGCCATTCCTTTGATCAAAAATGATCTTGTCTTCACAAAAACTCATGAATATTCATGGATCAACATTATCAAAATATTTGACAACATCAAAAACATATGAACCTCAAGAATCAAAACATATGAAACTCAAAGAGCAAAAAATGAATGAAGCTCAAGGTTCAAAGACACATGAAATTCAAGGATCAAAAACACATGAAACTCAAGAATGAGTCATAGTGTTGACATCATCAAAACATGATCAAAACACATGGGTACAATATTCTCCCCCTTTTTGATGATGGCAACACTATGAGTCATGGTGTTCAAGTTGATGATCAAATTTAACAATTCAGAGCCAATGGTTGAGATGCTGTTGGTTTAATGCCAATGACTGGTAAGCTGTCGACCCAGCGGCTGATAATTGGAAAGCTGTTGGCTCAATGCCAATGATTGGTAAGCTGTCGACTCAGCGGCCGATAATTGGGAATACTTTAAAAAACTTTCCTTCTTTTTTTTTGAAAATCTTTGAGCAGTTGTCGGCTAGAATGCCGATAGTCGAAGAGTTGTCGGCTCAACATGCCGATGATTAAAGAGCTGTCGGCTCAGATGTCGATGACTGAGACACTTGAGCACATTTTTTTTTGAACATCTTCGAACAGCTGTCAGCCTGGATACCGATGGTGGAGAGATTCAAACATTCCTTTGATATCTTTGAACAGCTATCAGCACCGACACCGATGGTTGAGGGGCTGTCGGCATGAAAGCCTATTATTAAGGAGTTGTCGGCTCAGACGCCGATTGACTAAACAACCTGAATATTCTTTGAAAAGCTATCAGCTAGGATGTCGGTGGTTGAAGAGCTATCGACTCAGGCGTTGATGGTTGAGCAGCTTGATTTTTTTTAACGTCACTAGATAGCTGCTGGTTGGGATGCCAGTGGTTGGGTATCTTGAGTACCTCAAATTCATCTGTTGGTGCAGATGCCAATGCTTGAGAAGTTGTTAGTTTAAGCACCGATGGTTGAGATGTTGTCGGCCCAGCTGTCGATTTGCTTCATCATTTGTCCCCAGAGTCGGGTGCCACTCGTATGTTGGTTCTTCTTTGGCTTCCGCCATAATTCAAGATGTTTGAGACGTCCCTCGGGGTATATTGTTCTTCAGCTGATGGGGTGAGGCTACGTTCACTGACCTCCCAAGGCTAGGCATCTGATGGGGCCGCGGTGGGTTCACCCTATGCTCGCCCATTTGTATTTCACCCTTTTGGATTAGACTTTCAAGAATATCTTTGGATACATAGCAATCCTCAATGGAATGCCCCCTCTGTTGGTGATAAGGACAAAATTGAGGGTTATCTTTCCATCTGACATCGCTCGGCCTTTTGGGCTCCTGGAGGGTGATCTTGCTGCATGCACAGGCTCATTCAAATAGCATTTGAGTTTTCTCCTTAGTGAAGGAGTAGGGTTTCTTCATTTTGTCCCTCAAAGAGAGCTGTTGCTTGGCAGATGAGGTCGAAGAAGGGCTGGCTGCCTCTCTCGCCTTCTGCCTTTGCTTTGCAAAGGTCTGGAAATCAGTGTTTTGCATTTCTTTTTGCTTTGGTCGGCTCATTCTCTTTACTTGAGCTAGCCGCGGCTGGACGATATTTCACCAGAAAGGCTTCAATGTCAGCCACCATATTATTCAGTCGGCTAAAGGATTTGACTTCGAGGCCGACCATCCTTAGCTGAATTTCTATCTTCAGATTACGCTTGCATATTTGGACAACGTCTTCATAATTCGGTGGATGCCAGCATCTTACGTAAAGATTCCCCCATCGTTGGACATAGTCTGGGGTAGACTCGTCATCTCTTTGCTTGGTTTCATATAATTCTACCTTGGTGGCTTCCTCTTCTGCTGATTCTGTTCCAGCTGTCTACTCCATACTCGGCTCAGTCATTACCGACGGAGCTGTTAAATTCGGCTGCAAGTCGGTCGGGCCAAGACCCATCTCACTCATTTTTTCCTTAATTATTTTGATTTCCTGGCGTAGCTCCATCATTAGAGCGAGCGCAGGCTGGTAGGGGCCAGAGTTGGAGGTAGAAGCCACGGATTGATACGGCCTTGTCAGCATAAAGCATATTTCTTCATTTTCTTCTTCTTTCACCATTCGACATGTGTCGGATAATGCCGACAATGTATTGCAAGAGAGAACATCGCCCCTCCTTTTATTTCTCGACTTCTTTTTCTTCTTCCCATCTACGGCTGGCATGTGCCCCCACGATGGGTCATCTTGTGACTCCCAGTGTATAGACACCATGTTGATAGCTTTCTTGAAGTCGGGAAGCTCGAGCGGGCATGGAGGATCCACTCTGGACTCATCCATCTGGAGTTCTCCCCTCTGTTGAACTCTGTGTTTTGATGATGGCAAGCACTATAAATCATATGTGCATGATATCATATGTGTTGAAGTCATAAGTGTTTGGATCAAATGATTTCTGTGTTTGATTGAACTAATCATGACAGAAATGATTTCTATTGCACACTTGCTGCATGCATCATGATTTTAGAACTAATCATTCCCACTCATGGCACCCTCACCATGGGTGAGTCTATACTCAAATGGCTCAAGCAAGGCCCCTATACGGTTGACTTTAAGGCTTTCGAGCAGCAGAAGAATAAAGATAAAGGGGTTGCCAACCCTCCCCCTGCCAAGTCAGCTGAACACCAAGAGTGCTCCTCCTTGTGAGCCAGGATGAAGAAATTATATTCCTTTCCTAAGGAGAAGACCCGTGTCCTATTTGAATGGGCCACCAGATACAACAAGATTACTCTTCCGAAGCCAAAAAGATCGGGCAATGCCAAGAGGAAAGATGATCATCGTTTCTGCCTGTATCACCAGATGCTCAAGCACTCCATTGAAGCTTGCTATGTGTTCAAGGATATTATTGAAAGCCTAATCAAGAAAGGGGAGCTCCAAATGGGCGAATACAAGGTGGATCGTCCACGCCCTCACGAAATACCCATTATGGGGGCATCAGCCAACATGATATCCTTATATCAACAATTGCCTGAAGAGGTGTCGGAAGCTTGTACAAAGCACACCTATGAGGCATTTGTGATGACCCCAGCACAGAACCAGGAAAGCTGGCAGACAGTGTTGACAAAGGCAAAAAGAAGGCCAACATCCTGTCCTGCTTCAGCAATCCAAATTCATGGTGTTATGCCCCAGCCAACTCTGCCGGTCATAACCCTGGTCTGGAGTGAAACTACCCCTGAAGTGGTCTTTAGAAGGCACACTGATAACAAGAAGAAGCAAACCCCATTGCGGATGTATAAAGAAGCTAGTCCGATAGCAGAACAACTTCAATAAATTATAAATAGGCTAGATGAATATGAGCAGCCCGAAATCCAGCCTGTGCAATTAAAAGGATATGTCCCCTGGGAACATTGCGAATCCTTGAAACTGGCAGAAGAAGCTGAAGCTATAACAGAAGAGTCGGGCATCTGGGATGAACCTCCGCAAGGGCAGTTACCAGCTATGAAGGAGAAGAAAAAGAAGAAGAGATTAAAGACTAAAATAAAGGGCCTTGTCATTTCTTGCAACACTCTGTCGGCCTTGTTCAACATGGCCCAAAACCCTGAAGAAGAAGATGAAGAAATATGCTTCGCACTGGCTGAAGCAAATCAAGCCGAAGCTTCCACCTCCCAACATGCCACAAGGTCCAGGAGGAAGTGGGGACGTCTACCCCCAGCCAATCACAATATCATGTTCATGGGTGAACAACCATATCAAATCTCTGAACCTAAGATAAAGGGTGCAAGAGTCCCGCCTCCGTCGGGCCTTTACCCTGAAGATACAACCAGCTAAGGGGTCCCCTCATTCGCCGAATTTTTGCTCGCGAAGAAGGGCAAACAACCAGGCCGACAGGCCGAGTCAAAGGCCAAGAGTACTCACACCTTGGCCTTGGGTGCGCCGCCTCCGGCAGATAAGGGTGATGAAAGTGATACCCCTACTGCCAAACCCATACAGATAAAAGAATCAAATGATCAGACATGTCGGGGACAGACAACACCCGAAAAAGAAGATAAGCCACCTTCTGAGCCGACTTCTCTGGCACTAAACAACGGCAAGCACAACAAGGTCGAAGAAATCAGGCTGGCCAATGTTAATGCTGGCATCAGGATAATGAAGCAACTGAAGAGAATTCCGACAAGATTCAACATCTAGGAGATACTCTTCCTAGATGAAGAAACCAGACAGGCTGTCATTGTAGCCTTACAAACCCTGACACGCTTTGAGAGTTGTTTCGCAGAGATATGTTCAGGGACAACCATCACTTTTGTAGAAGAAGATATGATCCTGCTTTCTACCGGCCATAATAGACCCTTATATATGAGGGGGCAGTTAAATGGCCAGCCGATAAACATGGTTCTAATTGATGCAGGGGCAGTAGTAAATATACTCTCCTACCGGGTCTACCAGAAGCATTACTTCAATGTATACCTGGTTAAGGTCAGGGATATGAGGATCGCTGGGTTCAACTAGAAATTTGAAGTCCCTATGGGCATGGCAAAGTTCAAACTTTCACTGGGAGACTTCGCCACCAAGGTGTAGTTCCACGTCATAAACTCTGATACCTCATATAAGGCACTACACAGTCGACCGTGGCTGCATCAGGTGCCCCAGACAGGACTTGAGACGCCACTCGCCGTGGGTGGGGTATAGATCGTGTTGTCGACGCCGCCGGAGGAGAAAATAATTATTATTTGGGAAGGTGAAATTAACTAAAGATATTTTAAGTCAAACTTTGAAACAACCTGGTCTCACCCAAGGCTGCCATGTCACTCGGCTCAGTTCAACAGTTCCTGGGCCAAGATCCATGCAGCTGGCTATGCCGTGGGAACAAAAGATGATTGTCCGAAACTACGCTTAAAAATAACCAGAAATAACTTAGCATTATCACATAACAAAAGACTGATCACATTAGTCATATTGAATCACAATTTCTTCTAACCACGATCATGTTTCACCAATCAAGAACGTAGCCAAAGGATGTTCAAGTTCTGCTCCATAATGCATTTTTTTGTTCTTTTTAAGTAAAATTTAGGAGATAGTTCACAGGTAGCTAAGGAAAACAGCCTGTATGTAAAGATATCATTGTTTGGCAGAAAATTAAGGGTAAAGCATCAACAGAAAACTTGGAATCAAGAAGATAAACATATGTATAAACATAAATACTTAGTAGCATTTTCTCAGCCTGCATTCGACAAAAACCTTTTATCAGAAATCAGATGACTAATATATCCATGATCCAGTCTCAAGATCAGTTTGGGGTTAGGCTCCAACAGAAAAAGTATCCAAAGCACACTTTTTTCTTTTGAAAGTGGATAGTACCACTGATTTTATAAATAGAAAAAAGAGGGATTTACAAGGGTATGCTGTATACTCTCAAAACATCCAAAGCACAGATGTCATCAACAAAAAGAATGATTCACGCTCATACATGACTACATCCCAGTGACCATTGACAGCAAAGAAAAAAATATCAATTGCTAAATACACCATTAGCAACTACATTGACGTACTCGTCACATTCACAAAGTTCCACCCACAGCACTAGGCCACAAAAACCATAATCAGTAATGTGGTAAAAATGAATGAAAGTTCACAAAAGGAAATTTGCCCTTTCTTTCAGCCATTTGAGAGTCAAGTCCAAGTTTTGAGGTCACCCATACAATGATACAAAAGTTGCACGCAAGCAAAATGATTGGAGACAAGAGGAAAAGATTACCCATTGGTCCAGTTCCCGTTTCCCGGCTGTAATCAATCAGATCCTTCATACTATTTACCACCTCAGCTATCTGCAGGACAATTCCAATAAAAAGAACAGTGAGTAACATCTCTGAGATGTCATACACCAAGCCACAAATATTCATCAACAATAAGCCTTGTCCTTTTTTACTTTTGAGTTCCAATATTTCTTTGGGGTTATTTCACTTCTGATCTAATCTGTGCATTTGTGCTCTTTTTAAAGGGTTGAAAGATCATAAAGGACTATATTACCTGTAGGCAACGAACATATCTTTTTGTGTAACCTAAGTCATTGACCAACGGGACCTCCAATGCTTTGGCTAATTGGCGGGCCGACGCAACAAACCTAGAACAAAATTACAGCATATTGTAATTCAATAAAGTTTAAAAAGTCTTCAAACTTTTCAAACTGAGTCAGATAACATTGACAAGATATAATCCACCCTCCTTACGGTTCCCTGGAAAACAATGATGATAAGCATTAACGATGAAAGCAAACATACTTGGACCAATTTCCTTTTTATTTCCCGCCTTAAGTTTCAGAGGTCGTCCTCTACATGGAATTAACTTCTGGATAAACATGAAGCACTGAGACACCCAAGATGTGATATACCATTTTGGGATATGGTACATGCGTCAGGTGCCAGCATCAAGTTTTGGGCACAGGTCAATGGGGAGCAAAAACACAATCTGATTTATTAGTAACCACACAAAGAATAGGCAGAGAATTTCATATTAACATGAAAGGTTTCCATAAAGCTTCAGTACATATACCATTTTGGTTTCAGTCCCTTTTATTTCCCATGTCCATTAATCATATTACATGCAATATTTCTCCTAAGCTGATCACTACATGAAAGCAAGGCTTGCTGTACAGTTGGGATGGACCGACCCGGATCCGTCCTGATGAATCACCCAATTGAGCCCCCCCTTTTTTTTTCAAAATGACTCGGTATCACGTACCGGAATCCCCATGGTACAGTATAAGTCGCCCAACCCGAACTGATGCGGTACTGTCCAAACCATGCATGGAAGTGTCTCTAAACCCATGCAATTCACCATCTGCCTACACCCATTCAGACCTTGTAAACATTCCCTGTAAATACATCATAATGCAAAATCCATGAAAAATAAAACAAAAATCCAGAAAAATTAACGTCCATCGATATGGATGCTATATTCTGGAAAATCATAAATTATCAATTTTGGATAAAATAGAATAAACTAATGAGCAACTTCTATGACAGACGCCAATTCAATGAGCGCCTGCTAGGAAGGATGCTAATTTTTTGACTGCTTGATTCTCTGTGTTTCCAACCCATGACCGTGGGTTATTGTCACTCTCATCTCACGTCCGTAGATGGAGTCCCGATTTTGATTTATACCATTTCTATCTCAACTCTCGGTGATGTTTGCACCCTCCGTGGGATATTCCTTCCTTCAGACTAGTGATTTCATCATAGAGACCTCTGTAAGTCTACGCTAGCCTTAGATTTTCTCAAGACAGCCAAGCTGGTTGTACCATAAAAATCCTATACATCGGGTCACAATCATATCCCTCTGAAGAAACATGACAATCTAGCCCTCACGGAGTGCCGTTTCTGACCTCTGGCTGAGAATTTGTCTCTGTCTGAAATTTTACGTCCAGACAGGTAGAGGCCAAATTGAATGGGCGACCGAGATCGCCGACGCCAATTCTTCGTGCTTATAACTTTTTCCAGAATGAGCGATCACAATGGTGGACACGAATTCTGAATTGACAGCGGTCATATTGGATGTCATTTTCCCAGATTTCTGTGCATGTCCCAGATTTCAATCGTGTTATCTCTACGTAAACTTCAGTTCTTGAAATCCTTATTCCGTGAATCTACCTTAATGATCCTCCAATAAGCTTGTTCCTTGGAACTCCATTGGCTATAAAACTATAGTGGATGTCTAAATATTACATGACTCAATACATGTGTATATAGGGCCCGATCTGGTCCTGAGAGGAGCACCCGAAAGTACTAATGTTCAGGGGAGTTGATTGACCACGGTGTGGCATTGCACCGAAGTGCATGACTAGCTTGATTTATGACATTTTCCAATCTCTCTAGTGCTTGATAGTACTTGTGTTAGGGTGCAAGGCCGAGATTTAGAGAGGGGGTGAATAGATCCCCCAATTAAAAACTATGCTCAATCAAAACTTTGACCCGAACTTAATTGAATCTGAACACACTTGATTTCTGGGTGAGGTAGAATGACAAACACGTAATAAGGAATATGATAAACACTCGCCTAGCAGTAGAGGAAGCAGTTACACTCCTTTGCCAATTAATCTCGCAACTCAACCCAGCAAATAGACAATTCTTCAATGAACTCACAGAAATATATTGCTCACACGCTTAGAAGAGGAGAAAGATGAAGAAAAGTGAACACACATGCAACCCACAATGCAAAGAGGTTTTTAGGTGGTTCGATCTGCCGCAACAGATCTACATCCACCCCTCACTTAACCCTGAGTGAGGCTTACTACTGATAACATAGCTTAAATCCACTGATCCACAGCTTCGGGGATGAATCCCTACAAATCACTGATCCACAACATTGAGGATGAATCCCAGACCGCTGAGCTTCACAGCTTGCTTAACCCGAGGAACACGTCCTCACCGCTAAACCTCACAGCTTCCTATCTGAGGAACCAATGCTCGTCGTTGAGCCTCACAGCTTGCTTTCCGAGGAACCAATCCTCGCCACTGAGCCTTACAGCTTGCTAAAACAACAAGAACAAATAAGAACAATGCTAGAAAACTCAAAGACGGAAGCAAGAAAAAGATATAGCTCTTCAAAGAGCAGATTGGCTTGGATCTAACCCAGGGCCAATGACATCCGGGTGTTCATGAACGTTCAACTGTAACAAACTCTCTGATACTCTATTTTTCAAGTCGTTTCCTCTCAATTCCTCTCAACCTCTTCTCCTTCTCTTCTCTCTACTCATGAACATTGCTCTCTCTCTCTCTATTCTTCTCTCCTTTTACGCACACTCTATTCTCGTCATAAGAAGAATCCTCTTATATATCCTTGAGCAGATTCTTGTGGCTCCCACAAGATTCCTTCGACGTGTGGAGGGAAAACCCACGCCAATCACTTTTCAAGAAAGAATAGCTTGATCAAGTCCACGTGTTGGATCTGAATGAAGATGAATCCATGTGGCAAATTATTCTACTAAGTTATTAGCATTGGATCACATGCCAGACTAATTGATTCTTCGAACCATGTGACCAATTAAGTTTTTGACAACCTCTACATTTCAGATGTCTGATCAATTTGCCCCAGAGGAAGGAGAGATAACACCGGAGAGTAGCATAGTGCCAGTGGTTGAGGTAAGCATGGGGACCTCTTGGCTCCTCTTTTGTTTCTTTAAAATTCGGCAGCTCGCCTCCTGTGGTGAATGGCTAACCCTGCCTTGTACGACCTGGAAATGATGGTGCCCCGGGAGGTGCCTACCACTCGGGCCCATAGGGCTATCCCCAAATGGCAGTCGTCTTTCGGTCCTCTGGCGATGAGAAGGATGACATCACTCCTAGGACCGGACGTGGAGCCCTTTGCATCTCTTATACAATCGAGAGCCAGCTCGTGGCTTGTAGTCCCGCTTCAGCCTCTCCAGAAGCTCATGGTACCAGAGGAAGACCAGCTCCTGAGGAATATTTTAGCAGGCCTCACTATACCTTCGAGGGAGACTCAGGCAGTGGAGGTGGCAGGTCCCTTAGGAGCAGTATCGGGCCCGGCTCTACTTGATACCCTTCCTTCGATTGAGGTCGTGACTCTTGCACTCCCAACCAGCGAAGCGACGACGAGTCCGAGCCTTGCCGAGGAAGTGGAGATGGAAGTAAGTTCGTCTGCCGTGGCATCTGACTCAGTCCCTGCGGCCATCTGTTCTTCAACCGGAGCCGTTGTTCCAGACCTGACGGTGCAGATGCCAGCAGGGGACACGGGCCTTACCCGACCAATGGAAGTGGAGTAGCCTCTCATAGTGGCGACGCCGAGCGATTCCACCACAGTCTCGCCCTCACCTTTGGCGGTCACCGGCCAGGAATTCTCCTCTGGGCTAGACGGATCTCGTCGGCCGTGGTCGACACAGAGCTGTGGGCAGTCGTGGATGGCATGGTCAAGTTCAACCCACCGGTCGCACCCTCGATGGGCCATGCTACTTTAGACCTGCCGGTATGCCAGACCTTGCTGACATTGCGGGCCATGATGTTTGCAGACTCCTCCTCACGTACCGGGGGGTGCATACTATGGTCATGCAGCTGATCGGGGCCCTGCAGATGATGGGTTGCCTACTGGAGGAATGGTCGTGATGGGTCTTCCTATTGTTGAAGTATGTAAACCATCGCAAGTTCCTCGAGACGCAAGCCCCTACCGAGATCACAGTCATCAATGCCCAGAGGGACGAATATTTGCAGGCCCTAGAGGTACAGAGAGATAGCAGGGAGCAGCATCAGAAGGTCCTGGACGAGTGTCGCAGCAGCGTTCACGCCCTAACGAACAGGATAGAGAAATTCAAGGGCTATCTTGCTGCGGCCGAATCTGATCTCGCCGAGGCCGAGGCCACCATGGTGAGAGAGGCTGAGGAGCTAGCTGTTGCCGAGGTTGAAGTGGCCTCTGTGACGACCGAGATGGCGTGTCTCGAGGGATAGGAGAACCGATTGAGTGAAATGGTGAACTTCCCCTGCGTCAGGATCCTTCCCCTTGAGGAGATCTTCCGGGGCATAGACTGAGCGTCGATCCCCCTTGTTCCCTTCTTTTTTCTTTTCTTTTCTCTCTTTTTTTGACATGTAACACAGGGATATGCCCTGAAGCACATGGTACTTGCTTTTTTAAGAGGAATAGAACATAGCTGTTGCACATGCCTCTCTAGTACGTGTGGCGTCCCAAAATATTTTCCTTCTTTTTTCCTTTTCTTTTCTTGTGCAGCACTGGAGCGTGCTGGCAGGGTGTGAGTTTGTGCGACAGTCCGTCCAGGGAGAGCCGGGTAGGGGTCCACATAAGTACACAGGAGAGTGCTCGCCCTTCCAGGGGAAGGATGAGGGAATCACTCCACCATGTAAACCAGGTGGGCTATCGACCGACCTCACCATGGCATCAGAACTGCGCAATGACCTAGACGAAACGTCTTGGTCAAAACTGTGCTATTCGTCACCTGAAGGGACGATGAGAAGAGTTTGTTCATTCAATGATCTAGATGGGAGGTCTCGGTCAAAGGTGGGTTGTTCATCACGCAAAGGGATAGTGAGAAAAGTTTGTTCATGTAATGACCTAGACGAAAGGTCTCGGTCAAAAATGGGTTACTCATCACCCCGAGGGGATGGAGAAAAGAGTTTGTCTATGGAATGACCTAGATGGAAGGTCTCGGTCAGAGGTGGGTTGTTCGTCACCCGAAGGGACGGTGAGAAAAGTTTGTTCATGTAATGACCTAGACGGAAGGTCTCGGTCAAAAATGAGTTGTTCGTCACCTGCCCTCATTCTCCCCCTCCCACACCTTGTAACACCCCCTCCAAGGCCCCCGCCCCGCAAGACGTCCCCCCCCAAACAAAAAAACCCCCGACACCACACATAAAAAAACAAATCTACAACCACGAGTTCCCCTCCATTCGCCCATAGAAAAAACAAGTTTTGACAAAAAGGTTAAGGGTGAGCAATAACTAATTTCTGGACGGGGACGGAGAAGTCAGATGGTCGGATAAGCCGCTAATTAATTTTTTCTAATGATTCTCATACCTAAAAAACATTACGATTTCGTCGCCTAATCCCTGTCAGCCCAAACTCCATTTCCACGTCCGGAGTTCACTGCCAGTACACCGCACATTTTTCCCGTCGATGTAGTGGAAGCGCTACGAAGCGCGGGGGGCGAGAAAGAGAGAGAGAGAGAGGGAGGGAGAGAGGGGGAATTCTTCTTCCAGCTCCCATGTCGGAAACCCTCCTCCGCCTCCCCCTCCCCCTCCCCCTCGACCTCCCATCGTCGACTCTGCCGCCGCCGCCGCCGCCGCCGCCGCCGCCGCAAGGATCGAAGGGAAGATGGATGTGGCCGCGCTCCTCTGCCTCCTCCCCCGCCCTTCTTTCCTCGTCCTCGAGCTCGATTCTTGGTCGTCCATTGTGCGCTTTCTCTTCCAGAAGCAAGATTGTCGCCGTCGCCTCCACGTCCTCCAGCAGGAGCATCGAGGGAGAGGGCCCGGCTGGTGAGCGGAATGGGGACCTCCACCTCGTCGGCGGTCAAGAGGACGCGCTTGTCTCGATCGAGCTCGAGACCGTCTCCGGGGAGGAGCAGTTCGATCGGATTGTCGCGAAGGCGCAGCAGCTCGAGGTGCCCGTCATCGTGGTCTGGTTCGTCTCTTCGCCGTCTCCTCGCGCGCTTCAAAATTTTGGAATTTGTTGGTGATGTGGAAGGGAAAATGATCCTTTTGGGATGATGACCTGCCGAAATTTTTGATGGAAAATAGTATTCACTGATAGAGTTTTTTTTACTAGATCTAAGCACAGAAATCAAAGGGAATCAAGATCAAGAAGTGTAAACACGGGTCAAAGTGCGTAGTCACTTTCTTTAGAGTCGTTCTGTCCTTACTCCGGTGCAGATAGACTTCGCGATGGAACTTCCCCCAAAATACTACGACCCAAACCGATGGCGACGCGAAGGTGCACTCCAACTGGCGCTGCCAGGGGTGAACAACACTGTGACATACGGCTCTTGCAAGAAGAACAAGACGATGGAGAGAGGAGTTCGAGAGAGATAGTCTTCGGGTGAGAGAGAATCGAAAATCATGCCTCTCACAGGAAAATGACCTTCTTCAAATACCCTCTTGGGAAGCAACCCTTGACCGAGTCACACACATCCGCTCAAAGAGGCTTGTGTATGCATGTACATGACTCTTTTTAGTTATAAAAATGATTTTTTTATCTTTTGTGTTAAAATGAAAATGCATGAATGCTGACCTTCTAACCATGACTTACCATGCTGACCTCTAAGATTGTCAAAGAGAGAGGGAGAGCACGGGAGAGAACGAACTACGTAGGGCAGACCGTAGTGGCAAAAGAACAATTGATGCAGGTAGGAGAACCTGGAAAACGGTCGTATGAATGACTGCAAGGAAGCTGAAACAGTCATCCTATTGACCGTTTGGGGCAAGGGAGAAAGAAGGCGGTGAAAGAAAGGACAAATGGTCACCTGGAGACCACATGCGATGCCTAGCAGTCACTCGATAGACCGCATGGGTGAAGACACAGTTAAATCCGATCGGTGTAAATAACAAAATGTACCTCACCAAAGATGATAATGGATAATGGGAAATACATCCAAATAAATAGTGATAAATGACAAGGGGGTAGGGTGCATGCAAGATAAGATAAATAAATAAATCCGTGATCGCCACTGGGCCAATAACATGCCAAATTGTATAGAACTATAAAGGGGACATGCTACTTACTTCAGAAATTGAGAGGGAGGACAAAGGAGGGCCTGATGATTAACGCGCCTATCATATGGAGCACGTTCTATAGAACACGGTAATAACGTAGGGCGCATTATCAGAGAAACAGCGGGATGTGTGTGGATCCGTTCCTTCCTTGCTCCGAGGCCGGCCAAGGTGCAAGGGCCTCACGTCTTCTTCTTCTTATGCCTGCAAAACAGTGAAAACCACCAAGAGAAAAATAGGACTCTAGGTTCGTTCATATCCATGGAACCTAGCTAAACTCTCTAAATAGACCCAGAAGGAACATGCGCGACCCTTACTTTTGGCTCACGGGAAACTAAGGTAAGGAGGAGTTATTTCTGGTAGGTTCTTTAGAGATTTTTATTTCTAATACTAAGGACTAACTTTCCTCTGAATTTCATGCTAGGAGGTCAAGCCATGAGGGAGATAGAAGCCTACAAAGACGCTGGTTTAGCTCCAATAACCTAGGAATCTGTGCAAAGGACTCAGGAAGATTAGGAAATTAGAAATCCTAGATGAGGTATTTATGAGTTGTGTTTTTAGAACTTTCTGTTCCCCTTAGTATCTTCTTCTTACCCTCCAAATTTCACGTCTTTTGGTCAAGAAAATCAAGAGTTAGAGGGACGTGAAGTTGCTGGTTTAACACAAGAAGTGCAGGGAACTAGGGTTAACTTCCAGCCTTAAATTCGAAGTCTAAAGCTCAGAACAGAGGTAGGTTATCTCATGAATGACTAAAACATAGTTCTAGGATTAAAATCCCTCTTGTTGCACTTGATTTCATGCATTATACTGAGAATTTCATGTTTCATTAAGACTACATCTAATATATCATTCATGCATGAACCTTAGCCGTAAATAAATTAAAAAGGAAATTCTTATTCATAACACATAAACCTGTGCATATTCCTAACTTATTCACATTTTACTAGTTAGTCTCGTTGATTTCCATGCATAGTATGCCCTAGATTAGAGTTTATATTTCACTTTATAGTTTTCTGTCAAACAGCCGCAAACGACCTAATGTTGGGCCGTCTGTTAATTCCAAGCGGCCCAACGATAGACCGTTAAGCCCTGATAAATGGTTCTTTAATAGACCATATGAGTTTCATAAGCGGCCCAATAATAGACCGCTTAGCATAGTGAAATGACATTAACTAGACTTTTTTCCCTTTCTGAGTTCTATATTTTGGTTAACCTGAAACCTAATGCAGACCCACCCTAGTTATTATATGATAAGACTAGTTAGCTAAGTTTTATCCCTGTTTCTAGTAATATTTTCCTATACTTGGTTATATTAACTATACAGCCTAGTAGCTTTCATGTTTCTTATGCACTTGGAACCTATTTTAACTTAAGTTAATTTCGTGGTCAAATCATATATTTTTGTATTAAATATATCTCTCAATATTAAGATGAACATGATTCACTGTTGATCTATCATTGTTTATAAGTTCTCTTCTCATCTCAGAGTCATTATTCTTAAGTACATGGCATGTACCCAGGTATATGACCATTAGATACACTCTTGCACGTTAGGCACACAATCTTGGACTTGATAACCTCTCATTTGGATATCCCTTCCAACGAACTAGGAAATCTTGTTTCAAGGCCTCCGTAAGTCTCCGTGAGCCTGGAATTCCCTCCAGGACGCCGAGCTAGTTGTACCATTAAAACCCAAATTGTCTAGAAAGTACTTTACCAGTGTTTTATGTGATCTAGACCTTCGTGGCCTTATGGACGACAGCCAGAGTTTGTAAGTGGCCCATTATATGACCGCCAAAAGATGCCTAGCGGCCCATGTTTAGACCGCATGGATCTGGTTCATTCGTTTCCATTTACCTCATTTACTATGTCCCTAAATGGTCCAATATTAGACCGTATGTCTCTGAAAATGGCCCAGTAAACGATCGCTTGATTTTTGATAGTCTCTAACCTGAGGATTAACCTTTGGGTTGAGTTTTAGAAATTCCTAGATGGTCTAATGATTGCTTGGAACTTAATACTTGTCCAATAAGATGTTAAAAACATATGGAAAATAAGGAATGTACCGTTATGATGCCAACTTATTTCCATAGGCATAATCTTACTCTAAGTCATTTTTGATCTCTCATGTTCTTAATTGAAGCGTTCTTCCATTGACGTTGTTGTCACTAGTTATTGAACTTGTTATATTGCCGGCCTTGCTTTATTGTTATACTCATGGAAGTAGCTTGATTTATACGTGATGATGTAGTTTAGGCACTGATTGTGTCCAAAGGCTCTATGCTAGTCCCCTCGGCTGATTGCTGAAAACATAGTGTAAACCATGGGGTATGATGCTATTAGCATCGCATCGTGCTGGGAGTACTTTCTTTATAAATAAGTGAAATCCATGAGAATCTGTGAAAATTCGTAATAATGTTCAACATGGTAGCAAAATTTTGAGATATGAAAGAATGGGTAGCTCCAATGTCAAACAGAACAAAGACAGGTTTAGAATGGATAATAAGGGTACCTTCCACTACTTCTCCTTCGTCAGTAGGTGTAGACTCCATCAGGGCTTGCAGCCTTCCTTGATGTCTTGATCCCTCTTGACCTTTATCTGGCGGAGACTCCTTTATAAGGGGGCAATCAAAAATCTGATTGTAAGTACTTCTACAACGTAGGCAAGCTCCCTTCCTCCTCCAGCACTCTGCGATCTTGTGACCAGTTGTTTCTCAAGGAAGTATCTATATGATATTTTATTATTATTTTTTATTTCGGGAAAGGTTTTCTAGGGGGTCGATTGCTTTTCTGGGGTTCTCTCTCTCTCTCTCTCTGAATCTTCCTTTCTCTCGAAGGCTTTGACTAAAAAAAAGGGAAAGAGAGAGAAGGACCCACACGTGAAAAGGTATCAAGCGATATGCGGGATCGGATACTGGACGAGATCCCCACCGACCGCAAGCAATCAGTGTTTACTTACATCGGAATGAATCCGAACACCTTGTTTCTTTTGTCGGCAAAAGGGGGTGACACCGTAGTGACCGTGACAGAGGAGGGACCATGTGCACGCTGCTCACATAACATCGACATCATGAAAGTGGGAATACAAGTGTACAATCGTCCACATTTCATTGATACCAAGCTGTGAAAGGCATTTTACAGGGATACATGAGCTCTTCCTTATATTATATGCAAGTCGCAGGACAAGTCCATTAAAAGTGACGGTCCCCAGGCCATTGCTCCGAAAAAGAACTCAATTGTGCGCTATCGTAACATCCCAGGCGGGACGATGAATTGGGAAGTGCCAGCTCTGGATGCAGCATTGTTGGTGTTCGATTGACCACGTAAGTCTCCGACTCGGGCGTTAGAACACCAGCGTGCTGACATGAGCGTGCTAGGGGACGACATGCTTGAACTATGCTTCTCCTGAGCAAGAGTACATCTCGGGGGTGACGCCCCCTCTCTGTAGCACATATGGGGTTGAACGGGATTGAAAAGGGACCCTAGGGTGTGCACTCATGCAGGAATGATTGCAAGCCTAGAAGTGCCCCCTTCTTGGCTTGCAGGTTGAATTCCAAAGGAATCTTCATAAACCAAACCAAATATATTATGGAGCTTCTGAAGAAATATGGGATGGCAAAAGCAAAACACATGTCTAATCCGATGGCCACAACCACGAAGTTAGACAAAGATGAAAATGATAAAACAGTAGATCCCACACTACTTCGAGGCCAAAGGTGAATCGGTGTAGCCTCGGGTCATCGAGTCTGGGACTAAAAGAGCCGTGAAACACTTATTCGGACACCGATCTGAGATTGATTTATGCTGGTGATGCAGCAACGCCACAAGGAATCCTCGGGACACATGTTCGCCTATGATCTGGTGTGATTTAATATTATAAGAGGGGGACAAAACCCAGCAGAGGTAGGTTTGACCCAAAGCGTTATCAGTCCTGAAGCGAGGTCTGATCATGGACGTGGCGGGACAAACCCGCAGGCCCAAACCATGCTCACAATAGGCCTTATTTATATTCATTTTAGTAATAATTAAAGGGTACCCGATCGGGCTAAACAACCGCAAAGGGGCTAACCTGGGAGTTCCGACCGGGGCAGTACAACATAGAGTGAAGCCCGGTGGTCGGGGGTCACGTGAGCAGTGAGAAGAACTCATTCCGAGGCGTACAGTCACAGTAGTGGTGAAAATAACATAAGCGTGGGGGCCAGAGGTATGATGGTCTCGCACATTATGGATTTCAACTTTAACAATATGTGTAAGCCAGTTCTTTTCTTTCGGGATCACGAAATGATCAATAGCCATTAATCTTTCAAGATCAGGGTGGAACCATTGCCCAGAACTTATCCACTGGTCCCCTTGTTCTGTACCTATCCACTTGACTACCCCTTTAGTGACTACTTCCTCCATGATAACTTGGTCACGTAATGGTGACTTATGAATAAGATCGACATTAGCCACATTCCCCTCAGTAACGGCCTCATGAGTATTAAGGGCATGAATCAACTTGTCTTCCTGATGGGAAGTCAAAACAAATGTGAATGTAGTTGGAGTATCTCCCTCAGGTTCTAGAATGTCAAATTGGAAAGACTTAACTTTCAGGGGAATCAAATTAGGGACCTGGCAGATGAAGTACGCGAGGTCGCGAGGATCCGAGCTATGAAGTACCAATGGCGCATGACTTGCTATTACAATGCCAAAGTTTGAAACAGACAATTTCAATCGGGAGATTTCGTTCAGAGAAAAGCTGAAGCCTCTTGACCACTAGAGGCAATGGGGAAACTGGCCCCTAACTGGGAAGGCCCCTACCTAGTGGTCGAGACGCTCGAAAAAGGAGCGTACCGGAGGGACGCCTATCTCTCAGACTTGGAACATGACAAGATTGCAAAATTTCTATTTTTGAGCTCCTTCCCATATATGTAAGAGACAAAATGTGATAATACCTTCCCTTTTTATTGCATCAAACGTCTTTTTGACATCAAGTAGACCACAGCTAGTACAATACACAGGAAAGTGAAAAGCTAGTACATCACGAACTGATCACTCGACGTAGATAAGGTCGGTAGCCCTCAAGCCGAGCCACTGACTCCACCCCATGTGAAAATTAGGTCGGATAATGGGACGACTGACTTTATCAGCTCGAGAAGTTCGAACAGAAAGCAAACACCCTCTAAGTGGTGTGGGCAAAGGTGAGAAAGGTGAAGGAGCAGAAAATAGGTACCATCCTAAGAAAAAGAGGATCGTAAAAGGAGAGAGAGAAAGAGGAAAACACTCCCCTAAGGATGGGAGTGGGGAGATGCTTGGGGGAGAACAAGGCGCAGCTGACGACTTCCCGGTGCCTAAGGCCATCCGAACCGGTGGGTTTGGATTCTGTCGAATAGTACCTTCCACACCGTGTCTCTGTGCAGTAGCGGCTAGCCATCCTCCGAGCATAGTGGCAGTCTAGAAAACGAGAGGGAGCCCGTCGCCACGAGCTCTCCCTCTGTACACACTGACCACCCACCATTGACCATTCTTCTACACCAAAGCAGCAGGAATGCCCTAGCTACCACCATACTCGTCATCTTCAGAATAGTCCTCCGTGCTTCATCTGTAGACGATCAAAGAGGAAGAAGACGGACACTTCATAGGAATGAGAGGAGGAAGCCAGAGATTGCAAGGGAAGCCTTGAGCGGTGTGAAGAGGGAGAGACACCCTTCGGGACCTTTTATAGGCCAGAGGGGGAGACCTTTGCCTTAATTGAATCTTCCCTCGAAAAGACACAAGAGGTAGACGTACTTCCCCAAAAGTAATTATGCTACCTCTTCCACAAACTCCCGTGAGAGTACGTAAAAAATGGCAAGTCATTTAAAACGTATAAGGATGAAAAGACGCCAGCTCCGTGCTCGATCGACATGCAAGCCTGATTTTTTAGCTACAAATCGTAAGAGATCTCCGACTCCCTGGCAACTGCGGATACGATAAATCCTACTTGGTCAAAGGCAGTAACGTATAGTCAATTGCATTTTGATTACTACTCCCATTATATGGAAAGAAAATCATTACATTGCTAAGTCCAGAGAGAAATTACGAAAGAGGAAGAGGAAATGAACTAGTAAGGCAAGTACAAATTTTCCCTAATCTATGGAAATAGGGGAATTCTAGGAAGTTCGTGGCCCCTCTCAAAGCTCAGTAGGCGGAAGACCCTTTGTGCCAGGAGATCTGCCCCCAATACCCTCAGTGATGATCGGCCCGGGCACTGACCCCATTTGTATGAGAACTGCCCTGTCTGTGTGCCCTCCCGAGGCACCCAGAGTTGGCGATCTCTCCTCCACCGAGGCTGAAGCACCTTCGCTCTTCTCTTTATCACTCGACGTTGATGAGGGAGAGTCTGAGCATCCTCATCAGAATCATAGCGCTACCTAGGAGGGAAGATGAGCTCGTCGAGGACATGTTCCTGAGCCAGAATGGGTGCCTGCCTGAAGCCTTGGCAAAACCCTTCGGCAGCCCTCATCGGTAGCCCGGCTCATAATACACAAAGGTAGCCTACTTCAGGGCTTCCTGGTACTCCTCCAAACTCTAATATCACTCGATCGCCTCTGCCCCGACTCCTGCTACCTTCTCCTCGAGCTCGACCACTCTCGCGTCAGCCACAACCAGTTTTGCTTCCACCTCAACCAACCCCACCTTGGCCTCGGTCAGCCTTGCCTCAGCTTCGGCCTGCACCACCTCGGCCTCCTCTTTGGCCTACTCGGTCTCTCAAACTCGACCATCGAGCTCCACTCGCTCAGCCACCCGCTGACCCGAGCGCTCTGCATGAGCCCAGCGCTCCTCCTCCAAGAGCTTACTTTTAAGCTCGACCATATACCGAGCTTGAGACAATTGCTCGGCCTATAATCGAGCATCCTCCTGGCTTGCCCCATCACACGCCCGAAGTGAGGCCACCTCCTACTGAAGCACCCTGAGCTCGGACGTTAGCCGACCAATCCTGCGGTCAGACTCGGCACGAACCTAGGATTGAGCCCTTCCCTCGTTCACCAGCTGCGCCACAATGTCAGTAATCTCGGCTCCCAACTAAGCCATGAAGATACCTTCCTCCATGACCCTTTCAAGGAGCATGGGAGGGGAATAACACTAGAACTTCTCCCGAACAGACGGAGGTGCTAGATCTCGACACCAGTTGTACAGGGAGGCCTGGACGGCAAACCACCCTTGCTGAAGAGGAGGAGCCTCTTCTGGGAGTGTTAGGGTCAGAGCATCCCCTCCTGTCATCCCCAATCTCGGGACGACGATGCTTGGCTCAACTCAGATCTGTGCCTCGACATCCTCCTCCTTGCCATGCACCCCGTCAGTCCCGATCGGGATCTCAGAGCTGACCTCCTCCCCCTGCGATGTCACCGGCTCGGAGGAAGTCCCCTCAATCACTGTGGTCACCTCTGGCTCGATCGGTGGAAGGCTCGAGCGATGAACACCCTTATCTATGAGCTCCTCGATCGGGCAGGAAGTCTTCACTTTCTTTGATCGTTTCTTCTCAATGGTCAACACCTTCATCGAAGCCAGCAGTAGTCACTCCCCGACATCTTTTCGCTTGGACCCCCGACACTTGGAGGCATCACCCCGAGCAACTTGCTTGCCCTTATCCTGGGCAGCAGAAGGACATGCTGAAGCTTGATGCATGCTCGGAGTAGTCGTCTCCTCCAGCTCGATGACCTCCCGATCGGCCGGTCGGCCCTCGCCACCACCGCGTGTTGCTTCTGCTTAACAAAAAGTGAGTCATCAGAAAGGGGCTCGACCAGCCTAAATAAGAAAGTACAAAAGTTGAAGCTTGAAGTCCTTACCACTGGGTGGCAGCGCTTGGCGGGGATAATCCTCAATATTGGACAAGGTCATCAACTCTATAGTGGCTCGGTAATTCTCCTGAAGGATCCTAATCTCCTCCTCCAGCTCTGAGGGGATCACCGACTGCTTCAGAGGAAAAATAGGATGAAAATTTGGCTGGACAGGGAAGCCCCAGTCAGGATTTCCCTTGCTAGCCCCCACCCAGAAAAATTGAGTCTTCCACCCCTTGTGCGATGAATCTCGAGGAGAGAGAGTCACACAACTTCTCTTCCTCCTTGCCTGAAGATAGAAGAAGTCCTTCCTGGCATGGGTTTACTCCTTCAGCTCAAAAAAAGCATGAAAAAGGTCTAAAGAAGGGTCAAAACTGCACGAGCGACAAAAGAAAATGAAAGAAAAGATAAAAGAATAGGAATTTGAAACCAACTGAACAGGAGCCAGCTAGTAGAATTGCAGCAGCTGCATAGCGAAAGGGTGGAGAGGAAGGCGAAAGCCGCTCTTCCATGCAAGAAGGAAGGTGCAGAAGAGGCCCAAACAAGTATCCAGACTAGACTCGTGTGGTTTGGCCAGAGAAAAAGAAATACTGCCATGACAATTTGTAGTGGCCCTTTATCCCCTTCACCTCGGCCTCACCTAACTCGCTGCGTAGAGGATGGCTAGGCACCGAACCTTCTGCACCTTGTTCGGGCATCCAGACCTCAGCCGTAGGATCATACTCCACCATGGAGGAACAAGAAGAGTGAGAGGAAGAAGGGGAAACTACGGAATCAGAAGATGCAGGAGGAGGAGGAAGCTGATGGATCGCTGCCAACGTGATCTTTGCCAACTCCACGAAAGCCTCTGCGATCCTCCGCTCCCTCAAGTCGCTCTCACAGCGCATGGATTCTCTCAAGATACTGGTGCAACGAAGGGGAGAAGCCCTAGGTAGAGGAAATGTAAGACACAAGCATACATGATATTTATAAATTTATCCCGGCCACCCTAGCGGGATGTGTCACGACGTTTTAAACTCCCAGAAGGGTCTCCCCGCGCCAGCTCGAGGGAAGCGTCATCATCATACCCACACCCCTAGGACAGTCAGATTAAATGGCCCCAGCCGGCACCGATATCCCCCACTTGAGCTACCGACGCTACCCCATAGCACACTACTCTCCGAGCCCAAATTTTTGCTCGGGTGTAGGGGGAAAGTGGAGAGGGGTAAATCTGTAGCCCAAAAATACGTGCGGATCGGGACAGCTAAATTAGGTCCAGACTGGCCTAACCAGGCCCAATTCGACCCAACTAGGCCAAGCTCCCCAAGTGACAGCCCCACAAACGGGCCTACTTATCTCGAAGCCCAAACACACTCGGATTAGATCTTCCTTGGCGGCCTCTTGGCCCGGAAGATCAAGTAACAGTCACTCGGGAAATCCCAACTGGTGCCCGAGCATAACTATCACAACGCTGCCCTCTACGCTCAGGAGAAGCCCAAGTGCCTCACCAGGGGATATCCTATGCTCGGACCCCCAACGGATAGGACATGTCTCACGGAGAATCTCGCTACTGTTGAAACTCTTATTTTGATGATTGGCAACATTATTATTTGACTTCGTTGACTTCGTCAACCTTTCCTTGACATGATGGTGTATGTACTTTGATGCATTGGTTATGTCAGAATTGCATATAAGTATAAAAGTTAAAATATTGAGCTCCTTAGATGAAAAAATATTTGTCTTTCTTTTAAAGTTGTAAAATCATGAAAATAAATCTATCTAGCAGACACAATGCATAAAAAGAGAAAGAAGAGGATGGAGAAAGAGAGAGAGGGAGAGATGGGAAAACAAGATCAAGAAGAGAAATTGTGTCACATCCCGAACCGATAGCAGTGAAAACATGCTCAGAACGTGGCAGCGAAATAGTCATGGCAATCAAAGTAAATCATAAAGGCACAATATAATTAGACAACATATAATTTCATTGATATTCTAAATATAAGTTTATTACAAATTTACCTCAAACTAATGGACTCAATCAAAGGAAATTACAATAGACTCTCCATAACTAGACTAGACACAAGACAGTATGGTTCATCTAGGTTGCTAAAGCTCTCTTCACTCTTGCCCTTGCCCATCTTGATCGCACTCATCCTCATTATTACCTAAAAAATATGGGAAAAATACTAGGTGTGTGAACGCTCAGTAGGTCTTATATCTCTTGGACTAAGCTAGCTTTAAGTGATTAACAATTTAACATGAATATGTAGGTCATACGAAGGTACATAATAATCAGGAACTATAATGCCAAGAGATAGGACAATAATCAAGAGATAATTTCCAAGGCAACATATTTAAAAAAGAACAATCATGAAGAGGCAATCTCAATCATTCTGTTAACAAAATAAGGTGCCCACCATCACAAGGGCATGTCATGAAAATATCATTGTAGGATTGGCCATATATATAAGAGTTTCAATATTTGAGTCTTGATTATGTCAATCATTTTATGGAAATGTCATAGATAAATTTTGCTTTTCATTGGTGCAATGTCACACCCGATCAATCATAGTACCGGCATACGTTTAGACTTTGCCTCACCCCTGGGATCGGATCCGAACCCCTTCATTTTTACGTTCAAGTATTGAGTATCATTTTGGACCCATAGCCCCTTGTAAGTTCTAGACAAGTTCTGTTGGATCAAGGTAATGGTGCAGACAAAGATTCAGAGGGAGGGTGAATGAATCCCCGTTAAAAATTTTACTCAATTTAAAAAATCTTGCTATAAAGTCGTACAGAAATAAGACTAGATTACTAAAGCAAAACTAATGTACTCAGCATACGGTGCCTAAGACTCAGCTAAGCACACAGACAACACTTCACTATAGTGTTAGATCCACACAGATAAACTCAAGAAAGTAATAACTATGCTCAGACATCCTGTGAAGGGGGAAAGAGGAAATGGTACAGACAAACGCACAAATCACACTGCACAGAGATTTTAGATAGTTCGATCTATTGCCACAGACCTACGTCCATTCCCCACTCAAACCAGAGTGAGGCTTACCACTGACAAACAGCTTGAACCGCTGAGCATCACAGCTTGCTTACACCGCTGAGCACCACAGCTTGCTTCCACTGAGCATCACAGCTTTCTTCTGCTGAGCACCACAGCTTGCTATCCAGAGGAACCAATCCTCTGCAATGCTGACACACAGCTTGATGTTCAAGCAAGGAAAAATGAAAAACAAAAACAAACCAACTCAACAATAGAGATAGAAAAGAATATAGCTCTCACAGGAGTAATGTGGCTTAGATCTGATCCAGTGGCCATAGATGATCTTCATAAATCTTCTAGCTGCTTCTCACTCACGATCTCACAATCTCTTTTCTGCTCGCTCTCTGGCTCTCTCTCTCTCTCTTTATTTCTTCTTCTCTGCTCTCTCCTATTTATTCTCTCTGGCAACTCCTTCTTTTGTAACAGCTTCCTCTAGCTCTCACGCTCTCACGCTCTCTTCTCTCTGAATGCTCTCTGGTTGCCGCACCGTGCCTGGATGAGAAGGATCCCCATTTATAGGAAAACATGGGCTCTGGAGATCAGAAATTCCTCGACACGATTCCTGTGGTCCCCACAAGCTTTTCAGATAAGCGCGTGGAAGACACGTTCCCACCCAAAAGCTTCATCTAGAAGGTGCGCTTGAAGACCACGTGTCAGGAGTTGAAAGTGCGCTGTCCACGTGGCAGATCTTGAGGACGCAGTGTAACCACGCGCTGATCGTTCTTTAGTTTGGGATCACGTGATTACTTCAGTTCTGCCCTTCAAGTGTTTGATAGAGTTCCTGTAAATAAGAGTTAAGGCATTTCATCAAACACTTTATTAACATAACATAATTATTTGAATAGAATTTTCAATTGATTTGAACATATATGTTAAATGTAGTTTAACACATGGTTAAGACCACCCAAGTGACTATATGTTAAATTGCAGGTTGATGCATTGACTCATTTAGTTCAAGACTTTTCACTAATAGACAAGACCATAAGAAGCTCAGAACATGTTAAATTTAGCAAGAAGCCAGGGTAGAGTCGACACTCAGAGTCGACTCCAGGTCACAAGTGTTATGCCGTGACATTAGAAGCATTGATGGAGTCGACCCCATTCAGTAGTAGAGTCGACACCAAACTTTAGTTTTTTTGTCAGATTTCAGACATGATGGTTAACGGAGTTGACGCAACAAAAGGGAAGAGTCGACGTAATGAAACAACCTTTTTTAGCCAAGCAATCAAGTATTTGGAAAATGGAGTCAACACAAATGCCTTATGGAGTCGAGGTGGCCAGTAAGCTTTCGTTCAAAAACAAGAAGGTGTTGACTATCAGAGTCAACCCCACATTGGAAGTGTTCTGTCTGGGAAACATTAACAACAAAGAGTCGACGCTATGAAGGAGGCACGTCGACGCAGCCCACGTAGTCCGCTAAAGCTCGTGAGAAACTCAAGCAAATCACGTACCTTTGACTTCCAATCATTGGCACGTGATCCAACACACGTGGCTGAGCTCTGGAAGGTGCCTAAGTGCCAGAATATTCTTTTTGCCACTTGGACTAATAGATTAATTTGTGTGAAGATCAGATCTTTCAGGAAGAAGGTAATTCTCTACTCTCTCTATATGTGAACACTTCTCTACGAAGAGTGGGACTACCACTGTTATTATTCCTTGAAGTGAGAAAGGCCATAAAAAGAAAGAAGAACAAGAGAGAGTCTGAGAAGAAAAGAAGTAGATAGCTCTGAGAGAATTGAGGCTAGCTAGTTCGAAAGGAAGAGAAAGAGAAGAGAGATAAAGAAAAAGTGTTTCAAAAGAGTTGAAAAAGGAAGAAAAGCATAGCTCCATTTCTCCTGTGTTGAATTCTATGTTTTGATGATGTCAATGCATATGGTTTATTGGCTAATAAGAACCATTCTATATTGCAGGTGCTCTGGGTCAGAGAAAATTCACCTTAGAACCAAGAATGAATCTTTAGAAGATAAGACAAGAACATGGAAAGTCGAAGTAGGACAATCACTGCCTCGATGCAGTCATGATCACAAGGTGACTCCTACAAGAGTTGCATCGACGCATTAAAGAAATGCACCGATGCATCAAGCACAATGATAACCAACAAGCTACATCACGTCAAAGCATTTGAGTGGTGCACTGATGCCTTAGTCAAGGTTCGAGTTTTCAAGAGGAACTGCGTCGAAGCATTAAGAGGGTGCATCGATGCACCTAGTGAGAAGCTAGTACCTGAAGTCAGCCATCTGAAAGGTTCTATCCTCATGCTGCCTCGATGCATCTGAGAAGTGCATCACCGCACTCAACTCGGAACCACCAAATTGATGACAATAAGGTCGAAGCACCAGAAGGGGAAATTGGAGCTAACACCAAGGCAGGTCAAAGTAGCAAGCTATTGATCCGACGCATCAGCATTCAAGGCATGTGTTGCTACCTTCTGCTTCGACCTGGCGAAGCTTATGTCTCGACACCTCTCACTCACCTTCCAACATGTTTAAGGGAGCGACTTTCTCAGATATGACAAGTGTGATTAAAAGGGATTCTTAAGGATTAATTGTGATTACTTGTGTGTCAATGGAGGGTACTTAAGAAGAATTGCCCTGAGGATGTTGAAGTTATGCTGGGTTCGTGATGAACCCAGGCGAATCACGTGCGGCACTTCTGTGGAAATTTTGGCAAGAAAAGTTCGTCACACATGGATAATTTCTGGAGAGTTCATATAACCATCAGAATATTCTGTCTCCACGTGGACCAATAGTTGATTAGCTGATCGAGATTTTGAATTGAAAAAGAATGGAAGGATGATGCTCTACGCTATACTATAAATAATAGCCGCACAGTTCAAGAGAGGCTGTTGAAGCTGCTGCCGTCGTTAAGATAGAAATTTCAGAGAGAGCTGTTCCACAAGAAAAAGAAAGAGTGGACCACCTTGAGAGGAAGAGAGATTTGAGAACAGCTAGCCCATCTCCATAGGAGATTGCTTCATCAGAAGCTACATTGTTCTTATTTATTTTCCACCGATCCAGTACCTACCTGCTCCTTGCCGAGCCAGAGTCTGTAGACCCATCCCTACCCACATTTTTTCTAGTTCTGCTACCTTTTGTCTGGTTCGCTGAATCCAACGGTCAAGTTCCAGATGCAGTGCAAACTATATCCTTCCTCTACACTATGGCTTCCAAGGTCCCCAGTCCTCCTTCAGTAGGGAAAATAAAGGTGTTCGGATTCAATCCGATGTAAAACAAACACCGGCTATTTGCGGTTAGTGGGGAAGAAGTCCTGTACATGAATCCCTGCAATTGCCTATACTTGTACCAACATAACCTCCTTCTCTCCATGTGATGCTCAACATTCTGAGCCCACGTGTTGTGCTTTGGTGGCACTTCTCCAGTCAAACCTTGGTTCCATAGGTGATCGTTGAGAAATCAACCGGCATGCCCACATTCTACCAAACTGTTCTAGCCCCTATCACTCAAAATGATTAATCACACACTACCGCATCTTGTTTGTCCATTTACATCATTCTTTGCATTTTCTAATTAATACCTCTAGAATCCTCGTGTGACAAATCAACCCATCTTGGCCTTCCTCATCAGGCGACTGTGTGTTACCTCTGCAGAAATCACCTAGAGGTTTTCGCGAGTGTGAAACACATGGCTACACTGCCAAAATAGGACTCTCGAGGACAGCAGGGAACCACGTCTCAATCACATGTAACAAGGACATCGAGCCACCAAAACACTGAACCGGTCAGAAGGAAACTTGAGTCACTACCTCTTAGGTGATTGGAGCATTATCCACTAGAAGTAAGACCGGATGTGTCCACTGACATCTTAGTCTGTGTCTCTTGTGTCTCCCTACTCACCCCAGATGGAAACTGAGACACCCTAACCATGTAACCATAGAACAAGGACTAGTTGGGGTCACACTCATCAGCGCGGGTCCGTCGCCCCCAACCACATGTGCATACACAGATTATGCACTCTAAGTCGGGTCCTCTAGTTGGTTTTCCCCCCAGGTCGAACTCAGGCTATAAAGATGAGGGGCCCTATGGTAACCAGCCTAAAAATCGTCACATTAGGAAAGCTCTCCACCACTCCCAAGTGGGTCCGCACACGTGTGCGTAGGAAAACTACAACTAGTGGGGAAGGTCACTAGAGGTGAGAACTCGCTGAAGAAGTGAAAACTAGCGGAGTACCACCAGCTCATACTGATCTCACCGTACACATGTAATGCGTCATGAGGTGGCTATATACATATCACAAAACCCTAGAATCTCTTACTAGATGGCTGATCTATCGGCTACGGGGTGCACAGAATACACCGAGACCACAAAACACGTAAAACGATGAAAGACGCTTGACAGATGGATTAGGACCTGGGCGGCCAACCCTTTGGCTACCTAACCACCTGGGCGGCCATCCCAGTGGCTGCCACCCTTGTGGCCTAGGTGGCCACTACCTTGGCCTCCTAGAACCCTAGGCGGCCAGGGCTTTGGCCGCCTAGAGGAGAAGAAACAAGGCATTGGGCAGCCAACCCATGGGCTGCCCAAATAGGGGACAGGGCGGCCAGCCCTCTGGTCGCCTAGAAACCTGGGTGGCTAGGGCTTTGGCCGCCTAGACAAAAGGGCCCCTGGGCGGCCATAACACTGTCCGCCCAACCCTCCAGGGGGCCAACCCTTTGGCCACCCAGAGTGGGTATGGCGGTAGGCCAATTGGCTACCTCCTAAGTAGGAATCCTTTTCTAGAACAACATCTAGAAGGTTGATGTGAAGCCTGACTCGCCCCAATGCGAGCGGGAACCCCTAAGAAATGTGAGAAAAATGTCCCTGATCATAATGCCACCCACGAAGCGTGATTTAAGCTACAAAAATCAACCCAATTGTGCTCTCGACCCCAAACATGCATTTTTCCCAAAAGGTGATAAACTCCTCTCTCTCACCCAAAATGCTACTGAATCAAGGGAAAACACGGGAGAAATAGTTAGGATTCGTCCCCCTACCTCTCATGAATAAAATCACTCGTTCACATGATCCGAACCCTGAACCCGTTAGTACGCCGTGCTATGCCATTGCCTCCAGCTCCTCACGTCCGTCCCCTGTCGCTTGAAGCTCATGCCGCCCCCCGATCTCGCCCACCGTCGTTGTCCATCGGCCGCTGGAGAGGTGGAGGGAGAGAGGGAGAGAAATGAGAGGGTGAGAGGGAGAGAATGGCTCTAAATATTTATGGTCATAAGATCTTTGAGATGGGACATCAAAGAATTTGGATAGAGTAGTGCACACGATATCCTCTCATATGATAAGGGTGACTGATCTCATAGTCACTGGTGTGGAGACATTAAAATATATGTGCATGAGCCTATTACAAGAATAACGTTCACTAAATTGATCTGATTATGAATATCTGGATGGTAATTATATCAAACTGTTAACTAAGATATTCTTCACTCACAGTAGCATAATTAGTCCTTAGGCATGAGCCACGAAGGATATCTTACACGTGGACTCCTATGTTTTGACTCATGACAAAGAGACTTTAGTTACAAGTTTTGGACGCTCGATATTTGGATATAGTGAAATATATGCGAAAGTAATTGAGTGACAACAGTGAATTATTCACTCTTAGATATAGTACGAGAGAGAATACCCTATGAACGGTGCTCGAGAAATCCTTACACAAGGGTACACAATTCACTAAAAAAGGAGTTCTCCTGTGGGACTTAGAGTATGGTTCATCGGGTCATAAATAAAAAAGGTTTGACAATGTGACCATACCAGAGAGAGAGAGAGTGTTAAAAACCATAAAGCCACTCTTTTTGATCATTTGGCCCCACACTTTGATTGAACTTGGATTGGGACACGTGAAGGATACGGACTGGTGGCTGGTGCGTAGTACGAGACTACTCTGAGTTGCTCCTTGCGCGGTGGTGATTGCTTCGTCACTTGAGTAGTGTTTCTGCAAATCCTCGTGATCTTTGGACTGGTGAGTTGGCCCACCTCTGCACGGTACACGGGACAGGGTCTGGGGGCCTTGTATGGTGGTGTTGAGAAATGCACCCCAGGGCACGGGATCCGTTCTGGTCTGGGCGCACTCCTCCTGGCGAGCTGCCGTCGTGAGGGGTGGTCCCAGGGTCTAGTTGTCCCCTTCTGGTAGTGTTGTATGATATGGTCATGTGCCTCAGGGTGCAGGCTATAACCAAGGGCCCCCAAGGTGATGTTGTAACAGTGTCGCCCACAAGGTGTTTAGGAATGGTCCCTACCTTTAATGGGATGTTAAGTAGCATGGCTAGTGGGCCTTGTAGCTTGTATGTAGCTTGCTGGTTGGGGCCGGTAGCACTTGACCACTAATGGATGACATTTTCTATCTAAATCTGGGCCTTGTTGTAGTGTGCCATGCGATACAACGGGTTGTTGTGAAGCCCCGGGTTAGCTCGACGACTATGAAGTTGGTGGCTCAATGCCACATGTCAGAGGGTGGGGGGCGGTCCTTATCACATCCCGATGCGGAATTCAGAGTGTGACGGTTATAACAGAATATTCAGAGCAATATAATGACATCCATTCATCCACCTATAAAATTAGACATCAAATTTTCACAAAATAAATGGCATGGCCACTTTTATTAATAATCAACTCCAAGATTCTTAAGAAAATCAAATTCTAACTTTCAATATCATAACTCAATTACAACTTTTTCAAGACACTAACACAATGACTCAAATACTCCTAGACTGAATTAAAATAAAAGATTCCAGGTCTTTATGACTTGGTAGCTCTCTTTCATTCTTAACCCTCCCCATCAGTTTGATTCTCTTCATTAGAACTACCTGAAAAATATTAAAAACATAAACTGAGGGAAAGCTCAGTAAGAATTATATCTCTTCTATCAGACAGAATTTAAGTGATTAACATATTAACGATGAAATTGATGACAAGAATATTCTACATAATTAAATCAAAATAGTCAAATCATGATATGGAATAGGATTTACTAAGACTAGGGAACATGATAAACTAAATTAGAAGCACATGATAGAGGAGATCATTTCAAGGTTATAACAATGAATAGATGAATGATATTCAAGAGAATCCAAGATTAGCCATACATTCACAGGAATACCCATTTGGATTGATATAACAATCATATAACAAGCAATCACATAGCATTTGAATTATCTAGATCAATCTTGCATTTCATATCGGTGCAATGCCACACTATAAGTTATTTAACTTCTACAGTCACTACAAGAAAACTGTCCTATAGTCACAAATTTTACCTACACTTTCGAAAAACGTAGGTATAAGCGACATATTCTGACATTTTTAAATTAACATTGGTAAATTTCCAATGTTTTATTATAACGTAGCTATACGGCCATCTTTTGTCGATGATTTTTAGACCTCTTGTTCGGTGAGTTCATCTCTTCCGATGGCTACGCCTGATCAACATTCTCTTCAAATGACTATGGTAAGTTGAATGCTTCAAACTACCGTCTTTGGTCGATCTCGGCTCGTATTTTGCTTGGTGGAAAAGGCAAGTTGGGTTATATTGATGGTACTACTGCTTTCCCCCCACTCTTAGATCCCAACGACCCTCTTGGGATGTTGATAACAATCTTGTTATGGGATGGATAATTAATTCTGTCAGTCCATATATTCAGCATCTTATTATGTATGCCTCTGCTGCATTTGAGATCTGGACCTTGCTTGAAAAAGTGTATGGATAGCAGAGTAATCTTGCCAAGACTTATCAGTTAACCTATGACATCCAGTCTCTCAAACAAGCTGGGCAATCTGTTACCACCTATTTTAGCGAGCTTAAAACTAAATGGCAAGAACTCGATTCCTACATGCAATATAAATGGATGCACCGCTGATCAGGCACTTCACTTAGAGCATGTCGAGGATACCAAAATTTTCTAGTTTCTTGCTAGACTCGATGCTCACCATGACTCACTACAGGGACAGCTTCTTTCCACAGATATGTTGCCTTTTCTAAAGGCCATCTTCTCCAAAATTCTCGATGAAGAAAGTCGTCGTTAGGTGATGTTTGTGTCTTCCACTGTGCTCTCTTCTCCAGCCGGGGGTGAATTTGTGGCTCTTGTAACAAAAGATACTCCATCCTCCTCTAAACCAAAGGGCAAAGGTACAAAGCACTGCACATTGCAATCGAGACAATCACGGCATCGACTTTTGCTGGTAGCTCTACCCTGAGAAGGGCAACGGGCGTCATGCTGCTAAAGGAAGGTCATTGCATCTTAGCCCACTAGTACTACCCTGACGACTCCCTTTGAGGGTAACTCCACTACATCTCAGACGTCATCGCTTTCTACTTCCGGCATGCCTGTCTACAAAGGATCTTGTCTCAGTTTGGTCGCATGAGCACTTCTTTAGGTACTACCAGGTAGCACTTAGTGCTAGCACTACTCATCTTCAGTCTAACCCTTGGGTCATTGACTCAGGGGCTACAGACGATATAACCGGCATCTCCACTCACTTCACCTCCTATTCTTTGTCTTCTGGGCAGGACAAGGTGACCATTGGTGATCACACCCAAGCCACTATTGCCGACAAGGGTTCCATTCGTCTAAATGGTCACTTAGTCCTTCCATCTGCTCTTTATATACCTTTTGTGTTTTTCAGGACCTGCAGACACAACAGACGATTGAGGGTGGTCGTGAAGTGGATGGTCTCTATCATTTCGAGCGTCGTGAAATTACTACTTTTCAATCTTCAAGATAAATCAGCCGCTTAGAGATGTCTACTTATGGCATTCCTGACTTGGTCACCTCTCTTTTAGGTCTCTTAGGATTCTTTTTCCTCATTTATTTGCTTTTGAGTCAATGGAGTCTATTCAGTGTCAAGTGTGTGAACTTGCCAAACATTGTAGAACAACTTTTCCAGTTTCAATAAAAAGGAGTTCTGCTCCATTTGATCTTGTTCATTCTGATGTTTGGGGTCCTTCTCTCGTTCTCTCTATGGATGGTCATCGATATTTTATCACTTTATTGATGGTTATTTTCATTCTTGTTGGCTCTACCTCTTGCGTTCTCGAGAGGAGGTTCCACGGATTGTCCAAATGTTTTGCAAAATGGTGGAAACTCAGTTTGATAGGACGATGAATATTTTCCGGTCCAATAATGCTCGAGAGTACTTCGAAAAAATCTAAATATCTTTATGGAAGATACAAGAATTATTCATGAATCATCATGTCCCTACACCCTTCAGTAAAATGGTTGGCTGAGCGAAAAAATTGTCATCTGCTGGAAGTATCTCGAGCACTTCTTTTCCACCAGGATCTACCCAAGAAGTTTTGGGGGACGAATGTTCTTCCTGCCTCCTATCTTATAAATCAGATGTCATCTCGTACTCTGGACAACCGAGTTCCTCCTCTCATGCTTCGTCCATGTAAACCCTTGTTCTCTTTGCCACCTCATGTCTTTGGGCGTCTGTGTTTTATTCGTTGTCTGGCACCTGGTGGTACTAAGTTTGATCCTCGGGCTGTTCGAGGAATTTTCTTAGGGGTTTCTCCTACCCAAAAGGGCTACAAGTGTTTGGATCCTTTCACTGGTAAGAAATATGTTCGTTCGCCATGGAAGGCTATAACTTTTCACCCTTCATACGGGTTCCCTGAAGGGCATGCCACAGAGAGACAGACCCATGAAGGCCCCAGGTGACTAGGAGACAAGGAGAAAGGGAAGAAAACCCAAAACAGAAGAACCCAACATTTACTTGCAAAATCTTTCTTTTTATTCATCTATAGAAGGAGGGGGGAAACCAAAATACAAGAAAGGGGATTGCCCCGTGATACAGGAGAGCAAAATCAAAAGGAAAGAGATACAGTAGATGGAGGAGAGCAAAACCCAAACCCCTTCTCAAGCTTACCTCTCCTCTCTCACACTCTCTCTCTTTTTCTTCACCTCCAGGCATGAGCAGATGAAGCCTCTTTCTCTCCTCTCTCTTTGCTTCTTTTTCTTCTGTCTGCCAGCTAGCCAGCCACACACTCTGTGTCTCTCTCCGTGTGCTCCAGTGGAGTATGTTCCCCTCTTATATGAGTGGAGATGGGGGAGCCTCCTAAGCCAAAACCCCCTTCCTTTTCCTTCTTCTCTTTCTCCCTGCCCGAAGACATTGAGTGGCCTACAGATAGGAGGGTGGTAAAGTAGGAGTGGTGCTATCTCGGGATTGGCTGACGGTGATTGGTGGAGACGCGATGGTCGGTGCGGAGCTCGAAGACTTCCATTCCTGGAGTGTAGGTGTTGTCCACCAGTCTAATGTAGGAGGTTTATCCATTTCAGGCAAACCAGCGCCTGTCTGTTCACAAAAAATAGGGGACTGGACTTTGAATGGGATGCTTTGGGTTAAACCGACGCCGGGGTTGTGCGCGTCGATTTAGACCCATAAGAGGAACGCACCAATTTAAGGCCAAAGGAGGGGCGCGCCAGTTTAAGTGCCGGTCACGCCGGTTAATAGACTTTGTCTCAACTTCGTGGCAGTTCAGACGAACACTTGCGCTCCTGCGATGCGTTAGTGGTAATGCATTGCCTCCGAGGTGTTTAATTCGAAGCCTCCGAGTCCCGGTTTAGGACTTTGAGTGATTTCTGACTCATGTTGAACCCGTGTCTAAATTCTTGATTTTTTTCCTGATTTGGCCATCGACATTACTGATTGGGGAGCCGGGGCCATCTCTTCTGCTTGAGGGGCTTTCGTATCAAGTAGCAGACCCTCAGGTATGTTCTCGTCCCGATCGGGCGAGGCATGGGATTTATTCGGCCTTTCCGTCCTTGACTTACTTTCGGGTGCCGGGACGTGCATGCCGTATGATCATTGCCATCTTTTTGGTGTCCACAACAACTCAGCATATACATTGAGAGACATGAATGTCAATGATAGATGCAAATGAGGACATGTGTGTATGAAATTTTATCTAATAGATAAAGCATGATTTGTAGGTATTTGAAAGGAATTATTGAAAGTTCAAATGTTCAAACCTGTAATGCAAATGCAAATCATGCAAGACACTGTAATGCAAATGCAGTCCCATGTGCTTCTTATGCGGAAATCTTTTTCCCAAGCACATATGTATGCAGATGAATGACATATGTAATAGATGTTCAATGAATGCATTATGACTGGTATTAGCCAAATGCAATTGGCACATACATACATTAAATACATGCAGTTCATTTTTGGTCTATTTTATCCACAAATGATTTGGCATATGCTATGATGAACTCATGCAATGATGCAAGTATCAGATGAAAATGCAAATGTAATTTTGACTAACACAACAAGCAAGATATGTAACCATCTGAAAGAACTTATTAAACACTCAAATATCTAAATCAGTAAGTGCAGAAATGGGGTTTTTACCGTACTCAGGTGCCTTGGTTTATTGAATCCCCTTTTTATTCGTCAGTTCTAAGGCACACCTGCAAAACAGCTTCTCATTTTATATTTTAGGTACCCAAGTCTCCTTGGGTCCTGTAGTGTTAGTAGCATCTCTGAAGGATGCTCTCTACAACCTTTGGGCTTTCACATCATCAAATTTCATCAAATGGTAAATAGTCATAGAATGCCCAATCTGGCCACAATAATGACATGCAACAATAAATTTTGTGTTCTTTTTCTTCATATTAAGATGAGCATGGAATTTATGTGCATGATCATGAATATCTCTACTTTTAGCATGAATATTTTGTCCTTTGTGACAGCCCAACCAGCAGTAAGTGGCTTGGTGGCCTGGTTTTCCACACTCAAATCATACTAGAGATATCATTTAAGTGAGTGAGTGCGGTTATATAAATTTTGAAATTTGTGTGGCACGGCTTTTTACCAACGACAGGTTGTGCGCGCCACTCGTGTGACATTACTGCCCACTAAAAGTAAGGTCGGATGTGTCTGCTAACATATTAGTCTACGCCCTAGGTATCTCCCTACTCGCGCTAGGCAAAAACTAAGACACTGTACAGAAGTAACCACATAACAAGGATTAGCTCGGATCACGCTCTTCAGCATGGGTATGTCACCCTCAACCACGTGTGCAGACACAGACTATACGCTCTAAGTCGGGTCCTCTGGCTGGTTTTTCCCCCAACTTAGACTCAGGTTGCAAAGATGAGGGACCGTACGGTAACCAACCTAAAACCATCTCACCGGGTCAAGCTCTCCACGACTCCCAAGTGGGATGCACACGCGTGCGCGGGAAAGCTACGACTAGTGGGAACAGTCACTCGAGGTAAGACTCTTGGAAGAAACTATCGGAGTACTGACAGGCTACGCACAAGCCCGTCACAAATAACTCAGAACATGGGGTGGCATGGTGCCATCGGACTCTAGATAGTCTACTAGACCTACTAACGTAACAGTCCTTGAGTCATGCGACTCGGGTCAAGACTGTCATGCAATAAAGCTCTATGCCGTCAATCTGCCCTACTCCTAGGGTTAGAAACCACAGTGAAGATAATCCTTAAGGAGGTTCACAATCTCTGAGTTCATTCCCTTTCTAAGGGAGACCAAGAAGCCCCCAGCCCCAGGCTACATCACAGAACACTCGATCATAGGCCATACACATGGCCCAAATAGAAACTACTTTCCAAAAAAGCCAATGTCGTGCGAGTACAACCTTCCGCACATATACCAACACACGGTGACTCGATCTAGCATAATAAGAAAGCCCAGAACACATGGGGTCACCCGGACCCTCAAAACTATGTGGGCACATTAATCGAGATAACATCGTACCTTCAGACATCTAAAAACACTGTCTCAATAATCACGGGGTGTCTGGGACATCCACGGGGCCAAAGGTCAACCAAAGGGTCACAACTGGGTCACTGGAGGCCAAAAAGGGCAAGACAACTACATTTCTATCGACCAACCTACATGGGTTGGTCAACCAAGATGGGTCGGTCGACGTGACCCATGGGGTGGGTCGACCGGCCCGTAGTCGGGATGAACACATTCTTGGTTGGTCGACCAGACCAGGCTGGTCAGTCGACCGCCCACAGGGTGGGTCGACTCGCCAGCAAGGTGTGTCAACCTCCCAATAGGGGGTCGATCGACCGGCCATCTGGGTTCGATCGACCGAACCCACCTAGGTTCGCCCTTCCGTGGCAAGCCATTCGATCAACTAGACCCAACTGGTTGGTCGACTGTAAACGACATGAAATCGTCCGACCCCAACCTCGAGGGATTGATTCCAGACCCACTTGATCCTGATCGAGGGGTAAAATAATGGGGACCATTCCTCGGGTCCTAAACCACAAAATGTAAGTAAATAAATGGCAAAACGTAGCTCGATCTAACGAAAATCATCACTCATTCTAAACATGGAGAAACCGCCCTGACAAGAAGAATAACAAACTCTCAGCCTTGCCTCGGCCTACAAATCATGGGCAAAATGAAACACAAGGGCCAAGGATCCATCCCCCTACCTCCACCAAAGATTTCTCATGCTGCGGATGCCGATTCCAAGCGAAAACAAGCCTCAAACCGCCGTCGAGCTCGCGAACTCGCGAATGAAGCAACGCCATGCCTCAGCCTCGTTCCACTCTCCTTCCTCGCCACTCACCTCCCTCGCGTCGCCTCCGCATCACGTGCCTCTGCCTTCGTCACCCGCCTGGAGAAGAGAGGGAGAGAAACGAGATGAGAGAGACAGAGAGAATGTGAGAATTGTTGTGTTTCTCGAGGTAATTTTGATGATAACAAAACCCCAAACTTGGTTTCTGCCTCGTGTTATGCCTAAGTACTCAAAAGTAAGAATTAAACGTGATTAAGGCAAATTTGCATAATGTCAAATGCTCAAATGTTTAAAGCCTTCCAAATGCATAAGCTGAGTTAAATGTACCCCAAAATGAACGTCAAAGCTGTTCGAACATATGAAATGTATTTGAGGCTAAATTCCATCATATCAAATGCTCAAAATGTTCACAGTCTTTAAAATGCATAGAAAGAGTTCGAACAACGGTCATGTACTCTCCTTTGAAAATTATGAATGGATGAGATGATGTTTATCTTTTTGTAACTATGGTTTCTCTCTCTTTCTATCATGCGAATGTATGCATGTTTATATTGTGCTTCCACGATACGTGGGAAGTAATGACTCGAGGTCCGATGAAAAAAAAAAGGAAAAAAACTATACATAAATCGGGAATCGGATCCCAGGGCATTACATTTCCTTTTTACCATAACTTTACAATTTGGATAATGATGTGTAATATCGGACACGTTTCCGAGAGGTGTGGAAATAACTAGATATATCCACTCCGATTCCATTGGTAATGGATCAGCAAAACTCTTGGAAACAAAAGAATGACTCGCGTCGGTATCAAACAAGGCACGAGCAGACTTGGAATAATTCTTTAATGTACCTTCCCCTAGTCTGCCTTCATCTTGCTCTACTTCTTCAAGAGCTTGGAGGCGTGCTTGCTTCTTCACCAGGCCCTTCTCGTCTCCGACTTGATTATTAAGCATGGGGTAGTCAGGAATCTGATGATCACGGCTCCCACAACGGAGGCAAGCTCAAAATTGTGGAGTGGTGATAGGAAGATCTAGAGGGGAGGGGTGAATATATCAACCCCTTCTTTGCGAAAATGACACCTAAATCAAAGCTTATACCAGTAGAGCAAGAACGCATACAAGCTAATGGGCTAGATGAAAGGAAACAGATCACGTCGTTCCTAAGCATACATCTAGCAACACAATAATATAGAAGGTAAACCCCAGGAGCACATGATTTTAAGGTGGTTCGGTTTCTATCCAGAGACCTACGTCCACCCCTCAGTTCAACCAAGTGAGGCTTCACTAGTGCAAAAGCACTGCCACTGATTCATAGCTTCTAACAGAGAGACAAACTCTCACAACTTCGCTGCCAAATAGCTTGAGGGTATACAACCCAGAACCCACAGACATGTGACCACACCGTCTGTCTTCCTACTCGCAAGTAGGGAACAACAATAAGAGTATGTGTTTTTGAGGAAAAACAAAAACTATACAAAGGAACAACCAGACAGTGTGTGGCTATAAAGTTCTATGGGAAAGAAGACTCCTGTCTGGGGAAGAACTGGAGGACTCCAGGGTTCTCTTCTTGTTCTTCCTGGTTCTTCATCACGACCTCACGAGGAAAGGATGACCTTGCTTCCAGCTTTTTCAAGGGTATCGGATGGAGCTTCAACAGAACCTTTATCCTCGTTGTGAGACTCCCTGAGGTGAAGGGGAAGATAGTTTGCTGCTTGCCCTCACTTCTCCAGCACGAGGAAGAAGATTGCTTCCCAAGCCCACTTCTACAATGCTCTTCCCGCCTTTTTCTCTTCATGTTAAGCTCTGTCTCGGAACTGGAGCTTTTGCTCTTGATATATCAGCGGCCCAAAGCATCTCTTACATTGTCCACTGTGAAGACCAAACTTAGAATGTCACATCCAAATTATTTGATTAGTTTCCTTTGCATGGTTGACCCTTCTCTGCCGTGCCTGCAAGTGTGTGGGTAGGTAGGGGACCATGATGGCAATGGTACCAGCCTTTCAGAAGATATCTCTGTCAAACAAGGTTCCTCTGACACGGTAAGCTTCTTGATAGCTGTTTCCAGAGCGAACGGATCCTCCAGGACAAGTTCTGGATGTTGAAACAACGGATTCTATCAGTTTCAAATCCATTCTGGACGATCATGAATGTGTCGACACTTTCAGATAAGGTGTCGGCACATTCCATTTTATTCTTTAAGAACCGTGGCTTCCACGCAGAACAGGTCGACACTTTGACAGGCAAGTGTCGACACATTCATCATACTTGCGTGCAGAATGTGCCAATGTGCCAAGACTTCATTGCAAGGTGTCAGGACCTACGTGTCAGAAGGAAGTAAGGCTTGCTTCTTGGAACCGAGGTGTCGACACTTTTCACACAGGGTGTTGACACTTTGGTCAAACAAAGACATCTTCAAGTTGGATGATTGTCCTGTAATTGTTCAGTCTTGAAGTTAAGCCAGACCTATTAGATATTAGATATATCTCAAAGATCTAATAATGATTTATGGTTTGTTATCATCAAAACCAGGTGGCACAACATTCTCCCCATTTTTGATGATGGCAATCATGAATCATTATTTCCAATCACTCATATAGCATTACAACATTTGGGTTGAGGAATCATACCACAATTGTATTAAAAGTAGGATTGGGATATACAAAGTGTAGTCAATGTGTTCACAAAAATCCCTATACAAAAGAGACCTTCCACTCCAAGATGGAGTGGTCGGCACTAACTCCCAAAAAGACCAAAACCAAAAATGGAAGAGTTGTGGGTGTCCACATTATATAGAAGCCCCACCCATTCTCTCACTCTCTCACAAATAAATAAGGCCACTCTGTCCACAGCTGAAGCTTCTCCCTTGAAGGACTTCTTATTTCTTTCACCCCATAATGCCCACAACGTGGCATGTAGGATCAGCCACCAAATCACCTTGTCCCCTTTCAGATTCCACCTCCTATGCCAATGGTCGATCAAGTGTTGAACCCTCTCTTGAAGGTTGATCGTGCACTGGGCCCACCTTGCGACTTTGTTTCAAACCTCCTGTGAGTAAGAACAATGCACAAAGAGGTGGCCTAGCGACTCCTCCTCCTCTCTGCACAATCGGCACACCGTAGGTATCTCATGCAGAAAAGAGGCAAGCTTGTCGCAAGTTGGCAGCCTACCATGGGAAATCCTCCAAATGAAAAGCTTCTTCACCTTCAAAGGACTCCCAAGGGCCCAAACCAGTGTAGAGATGTCATGTCATAACACCCCATCAGATATGAAGATGTAAGCTGACCTCACTGAGAAGCATCCCTCCTTATCCCACCTCCACCTCACTAGTCCTCCGTGTCTACCACTGACTTCCAATCATGCAGGAAGGAAAGTAGTCCCTGTAGCTGGTCCATCTCCTCTTGCCTAAGGTTTCTTCAAAAAAACAATGCCCACGTCCCTCCTGACAGCTGAAAATCATAGGCCTATGCGACTATAGCCAATGGATCTGCTGCAGTCGCGAAGAGCCTTGAGAAAAAACTCCTAGAGGGTGAAGTCGCCACACCATCTATCTGTCCAGAACCGGCACTCTCCCTTATTCTCCCCTACCCAGGCGGACCCGAACACTAACCCTCATGATGTCCTTGCATGAAAAGATACCTCTCTATATGGGTAATATATTATGTTGCAAAGCCGGAGTCATATCCCACTCTCTAACTCTGCCATAGTATCTTTGCCTGATCACAAGAGATCACAAACCATCCGCACCAGTCCCCAACCTCAACCATTTACACAAGAGAGTCACGTTGACATCTCTAATATTTTGATACCAACACCACCCATTTCCTTGCTCTTACATACTTTGTCCCAGGCGATATCATGCCAACTTCTACGCCTCTCATTACTGCCATGCCAAAAGAATCTAACCTGAATGGACTCCAACTTCATGGCCACCGTCTTCGGGATCCGAAAAATGGAGAGAAAGTAAATAGGCAAGCTATCCAACATCGATCTGCAAAGCACCAATCTCCTCCCATATAAGAAGAGTCTCACCTTCCAACCTTCCAACCTGCAAGCTTGGACTCAAATCTCTATACTAGTGACTGCTACTCCCTGCAAAGAAAAGATCTTGGAGAGATCAGGAGGCCCAAATAGGAGAGAGGGAAAGCTCCTATTTTGCATCCCATAATGAATGCCACCCGATTAAGAGCCTTATTTTCCATGTTCACACCCACCAAGAGACCCTTAGTGAAGTTCACCTTGAGACCACTGACCTCCTCTAGCATCTCTAACGTCAATCTAATCGTAAACAACTGGGGCTCATCCTCTGCTAGGAACAAAATGGTGTCATCGGCGTACTACAAATGGGTGATGGAGAAGCCATCTGGCCCAGTGTGGAAACCCCTGATCAATCTAGCATCCTTCGCTCTCATCCACACCTTACTCAGTGTATGTGCTACCAAAACAAATAAGAGAGAAGACATGAGATCTCCAATGTGTAAAAGTGCGTGTCATGCAATAATAGTGCAGGAAACTGTGAACAGTGCAAACAGGGTGCCAAGACGGATGCAAACAGCAGGGCAAACGACATCCAAATGGGGAGAAAATTGGGATGACAAAAGACTTGAGTGTTTTGAAGAAGTAGAACAAGAATCACGCCAAAATGAGATCGGCCATCCATGTGTCTATAAAAACCTGCCATGTACACCACAGGCAGAGGGGCGGGTGTACACACAAGTCATCAGACCACCAAGTCTTACCACTACCCTCTTGGATATCTCTCCTCCCTCCTAAGACAGATGTCCCTAGGAGGCCTCATAGAGCTTTGCAAGGTGAGGCCCCTCCCTAGCTGATGAACACGAAAGGTGCCCGGGTATGAGCATCCCAAGCTAAAGCAAAGATAAAGCCATTTCAGAGACAAGCGTGACGAGGGAGATCTTACCAGTCGGTCGGCTTGGCTCGGCATGGCCAGTCTCGAACTCTTCAAAGGATGGGATGGGAGGTGGTGCAGGAACAGTCCTTGAAGGTTGGGCGGCTTCCGCTTTCTGGCGCTTGGCCTCCCGCCGCCCAGTAGCCTTCGCCTCACCTAAGGCCTTCTTCACCGGTGACCGCACACGGGGCCTCTTCGTGGGGGGAGGCAGAGGAGTTGTGGTCGGGGCCGCTGGTGCCTCCTCGAAGTATGTCAGCTTCTCGGCTTGTCGGAGGAGGTTGCGATATGTCGCCAGCTGAGTGCTGTCCGGATGATATGTGATGCAAAAAAAAGAAGAAGAAGCATGGGGTTAGACGCTATCCAACACCCTGAACGATGCAGCAACGACCGACAAAGAAAATATAATATGTGCATGTGATAATATGTACCGTGGCGGCCGGTATAAAGGCGAACAGAGACTGGCCAGCAGGTCAGGGAGGGCTCTTGGTCCCGGCGGGCCGCTTCTCGAACCAGCCAACATACATCCCCGACCTTCTGGCACCGATCTGCAAGGGCAGCTAAGTCTGCATGCTTCCTGGCGCCCAGATGGCATAGCAGATTGAAATAGTCCATTCCCCAGCCGTCGGTGTAATAGTAGGCCAGGTGTAGCAGCTTGTTCAAGATGGCCCTCCCCGGGTCTTCAATCTTCAGCCCGTGCACCTGAAGAAGGACATACATCCAGGTCGTGTCGTTGTAATTTTTGGGCCTCTGCTCCTCGGCCTGCACGAAGGCGCGATACGGACAAGTGGGGTCAACCTCTGAACGCCAGCTCTTCGCCGGGGTGCCTTCTTCCTCTTTCGGGAATGGATAATTGATCAGGTCTAGACGTTTGCCCCCGACGCCGCAAAGGTCTCGCAGGGTCTTCTTAAAGTCATCCCCTGCTACTGGGGGCAGCTTCACTTGCGGCACCGGCCGGGTTTTCTGAGCCTCCTTGCGTGCAAGCAGGTAGGCGGCCACTTCGTCATTTTTACTGTGCCACAGTCGGAGGAGGTGTTCTGGATCGATGTCGAGGATGGGCACAGGCTGCCGGCTCAGGAACCTCCTCTCCGGTCGGTCCCAACAGTCGATTTTGTGTAACCGATAGAATCTTGTCCGAGTGTTCCACCACTTTATGTACTCGGGCGTTACTCATGGGACCCGGCCGGGGGTTGGCACTTGGAAGGTGGCCGTGTCTGCCCTGTGGAAGAAATCCCACCAGACCCGGGCGGTCTCAGCAGTCAGATTCCCCTGGAGATTCCATGTTTCCAGTGTAAACTGGGCGCTGTATGGAGGGATATGCTGATCATACCCGAAGTTCCACCCAAAACGGAAGAGGTAATAAGGCTCCAACAGCAGGCTGTCCCCCTTCCTGAAGGCCAGTATGCTTGGTCGGATCGATAGTGCCCAATCCCTGAGCTTGGGCTCCAGAAACGGGTGAACCACGTTCTCTTGGCTGATGGGATGCACGTACTTGACCACTTGGTCATCTATCCACTCCCGCTTGTTGTTCACCAAAGGGCTCGAGTGGGCCGCCAGCGTCCAGAAGTGGATGGAGCCAGCCGCGCCTTGAGGAATTGTTGTCAGGCGGCCCCAGATGTCGTAAAGTCTCAGGGAAGTGGAGCTTGGCTCTGCACTCGTGAACTCCAGCATCCGCGGTACTAGTCCCTAGTCCTGGATGGCACGGAGAGCGAATTTCGGAAAGAGCGAACAGACCCACGCGTTGAAGAAATGCAGTGGGAATACAAAGCATGCCTGTCGCGGGATCTGGTGAACGCTCACTTCCCCGAGCATCTTATAGATTAGGCAGAGGGCGGATGGGCACAAAGACAACTTGATTCCCCATGCCATCTGACAGGCGAGGTAAATTATGTCCGATCGAATGACGGTTTCATCCCCATGCGGCAAGGCAAATGAACATAGCCAATATGTGAGGAAGGTGACGCAGTGCGTCATCAGGTCGAGTGCCATCGAGTTCGGCCCGCCCAAATGCCCCTTGGAGGGGATCTTCACGTCTGATTTGGGTTTAGCCCGTTTCTTGCGGGTGACGACCGTGCCTACGCATGGGAAATCTTCATATTTCTTTGGCCCATTAAAGAAATACTGCAGCCATAAAGCCAGACGGACTCTCTTCCGGTCCCCGCGGCGCGGCTGTTTCTCTCCGTGCGCCAGCTTGTACATTTCCTGGTATTCTTTCATCAGGTACCGATAAGAATACCCCAGAGAGTAATAACTGTCGCCGTTTGTCTCATCCTTAATTAAATCGGGGAGACAAACCTCTTCATAAGGCTCCCCATCGATGGGTAAGCCACTGAGTTGGCCGAGGCTACATAAGTCCAGGGATGTCTCACCCTCCGTGGTGTAAAATGTATTGGTCTCCGCGCTGAATACTTCTAGCATCCCGCAGTAGAGCCCCTTGGAAATTGTGTAGTTGTTACGGGAGGCGTAGACGCTGTGATACACGCCTGCCCAGATGCGTACGGGAGCATAGTTGAATAATGCATACTCAGTGAACTCCACCGCTCCCTCTCTGAAGCTGTGTGCGGTTTGAAGCTTCAGTTCCCCGAACCAGCCCAGCGACACCCCGTGCTTGAACCGGATTGCCAGACAGTCCAGAATGAATGGCTCCTCCCGGTAGCCCCACTTCAAGGGAGCTAAGAATAGGCCCGGGCGCTGCTTCTCGCCCTGGACACGTCCGGCAGCCGTGTCCCACTTGGCCGGGATGAAGCCCGGAGTCTGCACTAGCTTTTCCTCTGTCGGCAACACAGCCTCCAGCCCCAGCACGAGCTCCCACTTGCGGGCCTCGCCCACCAGGTACATCGGAATACTCCTGGGGACGACGTGCGATAGGCTGTCATGAGCCTGCAGGATTGCACCCTCCACCTCCTTCACGGTCCACAATTTCCACCGGTCGTGAGTCCGAAGATGCTTAAGGTGGTGAATGAGGTGCATGTCCTTCGGGAAATCTGTTGGGTAGTCCCCCGTGGCACGATCAAAGCTGAATCCCTTCTCTGCCTTGGCAAGTCTTCTGATATCCAGGCTCTCAGTGTCCGAGCCCGAGGAATCGGCCAACGTCGCTATTTCTGCGTGGTCTCGATCCAAATCCTCCACATTGAATCAAGTGACAACCGGCACTAGAGGCAGGGGAGCACATCGGACACCAGCAGCGGGAGCAGAGGAACCACTGGGAGTAGCCATCTATCTGCAAAGTGTAACAGAAAAAGATCAGAATAAACGACAGATAATGAGAAAGCAAGCCACAAAGAAAGAAGAACATCCTGCCATGAGCAAAGGAAAGAGGAGAAAGAAAAGAAAGGGAAACAAGAAAAGGAAAAGTAAGTCAACTCCGGGACGGGCCCTCAGCGGCATGCCCCAGCGGTCTTCCCCGGTGGAGCCCAAGCAAACCTTCACCGGCACACTCTCCAGTGTCGTTCCCCGGCACACCTATTAGGGACCTTGCCAGCACACTCGCCAGTGTCATTCCCCGGCATGCCCATTAAGGGCCTTCGCCGGCACACTCCCTGCCATCCTTCCCCGGTATGCCTACAAGGCCCCTAGCCACATGGCCTTGGCAGAGGCCCATTAAGTGCCATAAACCCAAGAACCAGATGAATGAAGGGGAAAGGGGAGGTAATGATCGAAGATGATGAAGTCTGGACTCCATGAGAGGGGGGCATTATTGAAGATAACCAAGTCTCCGTCAATTCCTGACAAAATTTTGGCAGAGTTTTCCCTAGGCCAGAGGCGTAAAGGGAAACACGGGTGCACGTCCACAAGGAGTGACGGCCCCAACAAAGTAGTGGTGGGCCCCGCGGGGCGACACCAAAAAATCCTCCAGTTGAAGGTACTCTATGATCCTTCCCCGGTACGCCCTGCCGAAGGCTTCACCGGCACACACACTACTCGTGCCCTCTTCACCGGCACACCCCGAAGTGGGGCTTCGCTGGCACACTCACCCGTGCCTTCCCCGGCACACCCGTTGGAGCGCTTCCCTGGCACACTACCCGTGCCCTCTTCACCGGCACACCCCGAAGTGGGGCTTCGCCGGCACACTCCCCCGATGCGCTCACCGGTACACTCCCCGGCATGCCCTAATTAAACCTTCCCCAGCACACTCCTGTGTGGTGCTCCCCGACACACCCACGTGGCCTTTGCCTGCACAATACCTGTGTGCTCCCCGGCACACCCCATGCTCTCTTCCCCGGTACGCCCGTTGGGGCCTTCACTGACACACCCGTTGGAGCCCTCGCCGGTACACTCGTGCTACGCCCTAGCCATGCGCTCACCGGCACACCCCGTGCCACCTCTTTGCCGGCACACTACCCTTCGCAGCCTTCGCCAGTGCGCACGCCAAAGCCCCACCGGCACGCCCAGCGCCCCGTCCGCGGCACACCCTTCCCGACGGCCATCCCCGACGTCGGAGAAGAGAAAGAAGAAGAAGAATAAGGGGAGGAGAAAGAGAAGAAGAGGGAGGGGGAGAGGAAATGAGAGAGAGGGAGACCCCTAGGGCTCCGTCCCTTCGTCGAACAAGGAAGAAGAGAAGGAGAGAAAGAGGGAACGAGAGGGAAAGAGAGGAAGGAGAAGGGAGAGAGGGGTGGGCCGTGACAGCCTCCTCACCCCGGCAGAGAAGGCGACGGCGACGATGGCAGTGGCGCCCACGTCCGGCGACAGAGAAGGAAGGGAAGAGGGGGCGCCTCGCTCGGTCGACGACGAAAGAGAGAGAGGGAGAGAGAGGGGAGTTTGAACGGTGTGAGCCGTTCTGTTTTGCCTTCTCTGCAAGATACAACTTGCAGTTCCTCTTCCAATGGCCATCCTTACGGTAGTGAAAGCATTGCCGGATAGCTGAGCATCTCTCGACTTGGATGCCGATGGTTTAAGTTTTGACTTCTCTTAGCTTAAACGTCGGCGATTACATATTTGTGAATGTCTATCAGCTTGAACACCGACGATTAGACATCTTGGACATCTTGGAAGATTATCGGACATCCATCGACATGGATGCCGATGGCTGAATGCTTGACATCTGTCGGCTCAAACGCCCATGGTTGAATATTTGTTGTCTTTGAATATTGTTGATTATCCATCGGCACATATGCCGATGGCTGAATGCTTAACATCTGTTGGCCCAGATGCCGATGGTCCAATCTTTGATATCTATCAGTTCAAACACTGGTGACTACATGTTTGTGAACATCTATCAGTCTAAACATTAATGGTTGAATATTCGACACCTATCGGCTTGTGCGTCGATGGCTGAATGTTTGACATCTTTGAAAGTTACTGAACATCTGTCAGCGCGGACACCGATAGTCGATATCTTGGGACTGTTGTGCCCCAGGTTTTGATGACGCCAAGCTATATACCATTGAGTGATTGATTAAGTAAATTCTAAGTGCTTATGATGAACAGGTACAAGAGCACCAAGTATGTCAAGTATAAAAAGGACATGAATCCAAAGAACTCAAGCTTAGCAGGAAGCTGATATAGTGAAGAGGTGAAATGAACTTCAAGAGCAAAGGAATCCAATTGAAGGATTTTTGCAGCAAAATCCTATCTCAACTCAAGTATCATTTTCATCAAGTCGAGTTATGGCCAGCTCACAGAAGACACATTAGTCAGAAGACTGCTACAACTCGAGTTACCTGGGAATCCAGAGGCCAGTCTAACAGGTGACGGAACTCAAGTCGACTTGAGTTATCGATAAGTCGACTTAAGGGCTCGTCCAGAAGCTGTATTCATCAGAGATTAAAACTGAAGCCGACTTGAAGAAGGCTCAAGTCAAGTTAAACCGACAGCGAAGTATAAATCACTAAATCAAGTCACTTACTTGCACATGAGTCAAATTGACTGATGATAAATTCAAGGAGCATGTGAAAGTACGCTCTCTGGAGACCAAATTGAGCTGAAGACTCTTATCTTTCCTGCCTCCAACTTAAGGGGGCCCACAAAGATTCCAGATCTGACAGAATCACTATAAAAAGGGGTTTCTGCTGTGAAGTGAAAAAGACATAGATTTGAAGAAAAAAGAGAGAGCGAGGGAAGATAGATATAGAGAGAGTGGAAAGAGTAAAATTCAGAGAAACAACTGTAGATCTACATCGCACAGGTGTGAAAGATCATATTGCTGATTGAGAGGAAGGCGTTCAGACTGTTGTCTTCTGTGAGGAACAATCTACAAGTTAAATCTGGTGCACTTGGTCCTTGGAAGAAAAGCTTCTTACTCTGATTTGTGTTTCTCTTTTGTTTATTTTTGTTCTTCGTTCTTATCTTCAAATTGCATTGCGAACTGTGCTCCGATTGGAGACAGTGCTCGTCAGATCATGGCTGCTAGAACAAGGATTTGGTTTCCACAAGTTGTTAGGCAGTGGATTCATCAGAGCTATTGATTGCTCTATATTTTGCAAGCTGTAAGGCAGCTTTTGTAAGAGACAATATCTTGTGGTTTGTGTGTTGATTGCACACATTGTGAAGCCTTGCTTTGTTAGAGCAAGGGGTGGATGTAGGTCAGCCGTGAACGGTGATCGCACCACCTAAAATTTCTAAGCAATGTGGTTTGATTGCTTTGTGTCTATACTTTGTCATTTCTGCATTTACGACATAGTTATTTATAGGATTAAGTCTTTCAGAATTGGTATATAAAAAGGCATGTTTACACCCCTTGCGTGAGGAGTGTTTCGGGACACAAACCTTCGCCTTATATTAATCTGAGTGACTTGTCCTATGCGGTGCACTCCTATTGATGAATGTGTGTTCAACACAACTAATTGGGTGATCTCCATTAGAATTTGGTTCCTTTGTGGAGTTTGGTTCCCCTGTCTGACAAATTGATAGGAATCTCTTCTTAGTAATTTTATTTGCTCAATGATCTATTCACCCCCCTCTACATCATCCATTCTGTGCTACAACATGGACATTGTTTAAATTATTCGAGCATCTTTTGGATTTTTGACAAGGGCCACAAGGTTTTATTTGATTCTAAATGCTGCACAGTTTTTGAACCTGATTCTGATATTGTTAAATTTTATGGTAAAAGGATAAATAATACTTACATGATAGATCTAGATGACATCCAGCACAATAATTTATGTCTTACTGCTCTTTGCCACTTGGACCAATGATTTATTTTGGCTTTGGATTACTTCCTTTATTCGTGGAGGATGATGTCTCTGCTATAAATATCAAGCCGGTCGAAACCAGGGGCGGTTGCTCCCTTCGATGAGAAAATAGAGAGAGCCAAAGAGAAAGAAAGAGAGAAAAGATTGCAGCCTAGTTGAGAGAAGTTTGTTCCCGTGCTTTTCTAAAAGTTCTTGAATCATCGTTCAGAGCTATAGTTGTTTTTTCTCTTCATCTATCATTTGTATTTTCATTTTTGTTTCTTTATAATTCAGATCGTTGTTTCTCTTGTTTCTGTTCCTTCTGAGATTTTAGGAGAATGGAGAGATTGTTCTTCGGGTTTCTCCCTCTGTGCAGTCAGAGGAAGGGAGAATTGTCTCCGGGGTTCCTTTTGAGAAGTCAGAAGAAGGGAGGATCGGTCCTTCGAGTGCTACATTGTGCAGTGAGTTTGATTTCTGCTGAGAGCAGAATCGAAGTTCAAGGGATCTATCTCCCTTGGGTGTTAAGCTGTGGTTTCAGCCGTTGTTTGCAGACTGAGTCTCTGTGTGAATTGCTTTGTGCAAGGAAGCCTCAACCTAGTAGAGTGAGGGGTAGATGTAAATTGTGGACTGCAATCGAACTACCTAAAAATTCTCTTATCTGTTGTGTGGTTTGCTTGGCTTGATATCCATTGTGTATTTACTACAACTAATCGATATATCAAAAGATGTAGCTGGAAAGATAGGTCAGGCCTATCCGAAACGTTGCCCCTTGCATGAGGAGATCCTTTGATCAAACCTCCACCTCGTACCGATATTAGTTGTTGATTGTATGCTCGTTTGCTGAGTGGTGAGCCTTCATTGTAGATATCTTTATTTGAGTGCACCAAGTTCTTTTCATCATCCTCTACACATAAGCTAGTTGATCCTTTATCTGTTCTGGCACTCACATTTGAATTGGCTCTACTATTAGCATAAATTCTCAATATAGGACTTGAGTTTAATTTGGTCATCTTTGGAGGTAGATCTATTCATCCGCCACTTCTAGATCTATCATTCTATTCCTATCAGGAGAATGTTGCATTTTGTGTGTTTTGATGAAGTTAGTACAATATGGTTCTTTAGTTAATACAATAAGTCTTAAATGCATGTGTTCATTTTGTATAGTTCAGATTGACTAAATGACTCTTTAACTATTTGCAGGAATGACAGATCAATTCACTTAGAAACAAGGTGGAGTCGACACAGGACCATTACTGCGTCAACGCCATGAGGATTCCAGAAGAGAACTCAAGAGAACAAGCATTCTGTTTGCCATCAAGATGTCGATGCAGGATCACCACTGCCTCGACGCAGTCATGCTCCCAGAAGCATTCCAGAACTCTATCTTCGTTGAAGCATCGACGCATCAAGCAAGTGCATCGACACACTAAGTCTATTGCCAACATTCAAAGCTTTCTATCTAAAGGCTCTTCATCTACACTGCGTCGATGCAACAATAGAGCACATCGACACAGCCTCATTCAACCGTCAAACAGCATGAGTAGTGGCGACGGCTTCAAGAGAATAAGGGTAAATAATAGCTCCGCAATGATGAAAAATAAACCGTTTGGGTGACAAATGGCTCTGCAAGGCTGAAAAATAACTGAGATCGTGAGGAACTCAAGTAGATCACATGCTAGCTACTTAAAACCCTTGGCGTGTAATCCAATTCACGTGCCAGCGATCTCAATACTTTGGCACGCAATCCAATCCGTGTGACTGAGCTCTAGAAGATTTAGATTGTCAGAATATTCTCCTTGCCACTTGGACCAATGAATTAATTTGGTGGTGGATTAGATTTTCAAAGAAAGGTGACTCTCTGCTATATATATATCAAGCCGTTCGAAGTCAGGGGTGCTGCTTCTATTGCTATCAAGATTCGAAGCAAATAGTCCCTCAGAGAGAAAGAGAGCCACTCTAATTCGAAGAGAGAAGAGTTTCTGATCGTAGCAAGTTGATTTTCAGTGAGGATTGCTTCAATTGAAGCTACAGTTTGTTTATAATTTCCAGATCTGTCGTAGGAATAATGTATAAACAACTCATATGGGAGGTGAAGCTTGATGGGTTCTAAAAAAAAAACAAGCAATAGTCACACACGATAAACACACCAAATCTTGCTGGCATTGAGAGAGACACGGTGAGGGGTTCTATAGCATAAGAACTGGAGAGAATATAATACTAATTAACACTCTTACTCATTTACCAATCAAATGAGTTTACAGAGAAATTTATCATGACGTGATGGGCTAAATCTTTAGCACCCCACGGGGTTTCTGAAAACAGCCAAGTCAAGCTACGACCCCAAATCATGCCATGCAACTACCAAAAAAAAAATCATGCCATCCTATTACAGGGATAGAAAAATGTGTGTGGGCGTTGTCTCCAATGGAATTAGTGAAAGGTACCGTTTCATATCACTACCCTCTACATTTCTGAAACCAACGAAAGCTGCAGCAGAGAGGAATAGGGAAGGGTGATTGCCCGCCCCTGGGGTGTAGGATGAAGACCCACCTTTCAGCCCCTAGAATAGAGTTCAGGATGACCTTCTCCTTCACCTTTCAGCCCCTAGAATAGAGGGGAGGGGTTAACCGATGATCCGGCGTAGGTGTATACCGCCGTGATGTATACCGGCGCGCCCCTCTCCTTCACCTTTGAGCCTCGCCGATTCATACTTTAACTACTGAGGATATTTGTTTTCTTTGATGTTATGTTAGCTCCGAGCTGCCCTTGGTCTGATATTGTACCTTTGGAAAGTAGATTTTAAAGCATTCGAGCTCCTTTTGTAGTTCCAAATAGCTTTAGACGGGTGCCGAACCCGTATCATATTTACTCGGGTTCCAACCTGGTTCAGTGTTCCCCTAATCTTGTCACACTGTTATATTCTGATCGTCAACAAATGCCCCCGTGGATGTGTAAAATTTCACGCCCGCACTTCCCGAGGTTCGGAGTCAGAAATGGGACTGAAGAAAGGAGACCCCGGAGAAGTTGGATGCTCGGACTCCGAAAAAAAATGCTTCTGCCCGGCAAACCCTTGTACTTGCATGGGCACATCAAATAACGGGGGGATAAGATACTCTCTCGAATTTACGTACTACCATGGATCTGCTCCCAAGCTCTCGACAGTGAAAAGACACCCCCAGGAGCTAGGTTCGCAATTCTCGAATCCCTGAAGAGAATCAACAAATCGCAACTATTGCGAATAATGGAGTATGTGTCGTCAGCCTATGCTCGGGCAGACGAATCAAGTCGTCCATCAAAATATAGGCACGCTCAAGTGCCTCCTCTAATGGCACGCCCAAGTGCCTCCTCCAACGGCACGCCTAAGTGTCCCTCCAATGGTACGCCTAAGTGCTCCCTCCAACGACACGCCCAAGTGCCCCTCCAACGGCACGCCCAAGTGCCTCCTCCAAATGGCACACTGCCTTGTGCCCCTCCATCGGCACACCGCCCTGTGCCCCTCCACCGGTGCACTGCCCTGTGCCACTTCAGTGGCACACCGCCCAACACCCTCCACCCCTTGTGTCCCTCCACTGGCACACCGCCCTGTGCCCCTCCACTGGTGCACTGCCCTGTGCCACTCCAGCGGCACACCGCCCAACACCCTCCACCGGTGCACTGCCTTGTGCCCCTCTACCAGCACACTGTCCAGCACCCTCCACCGGTGCACTGCCTTGTGCCCCTCCACCGACACACCGCCCTGTGCCCCTCCGCCGGTGCACTGCCCTATGCCACTCCAGTGGCACATTGCCCCAGTACCCTCCACTGGTGCACTGCCCTGTGCCCATCCACTGGTGCACTACCCTGTGCCACCCCAGCGGCACACTGCCTAGCACCCTCCACTGGTGCACCTGCCAAGCCTTCCACCAGGTGCAACACCTTCTCTTCTTCACCCTGTACACCTGCCAGAAGTCCCATCCTTGTTACGGCACGTTGTTTCACTCCAACACAGAGCATTGAATGCTCGTGCCTCCGGCTCGTGCTCCGGTCGACAGTGCAGCAGCAGCAGGTCGTCGATGTCAACCTCGGCCAACCCTGTGAAGACACGCCAGCTCCTACTGCTGTTCCTACGCATAGGCCATTTAATGGCCCTGGATAAAAAAGAAGAAGAAGAGAGAAGAAGCTGGCCTTTGAAGCTGCCAACCCCCATTCTCTATAAAAGGGGATTAATCCTCTCTAAGAAATGACTTGCTACAAACTCCGGGTACCTAAGGAGGGTGTGGGAGCATTGAGCAAGATCCTGGAGGAACCTATCGAGGATAGATGCCCGTAACCTCGACAATTCGTGTCGGTCTCTCTCTTTCTATCTTAAGAAGGTCCTCCCCAATAGTTTTGTTAGCATTAATTAAGCAGCAAAGCATTCCTTCCTGCCACACTCTTCCATACATCTTGGCAGAATGGAGCAACCGTTTCCGCTCCTTGGCTTCATCTCTTGTAAATTTGTAATGGAATGGCAAGTTCGGAAGAAGAATACGTGGGAATCTTAGAGGAAAAAAAATGCTAAGTTAATATACCATTGCACACGCCAATTTAATTATGCTTGTCCTAATTTCTAAAGCTATATATGCTTCCCTAGGCAATGAGTACAGCTACAGTGTCATTTTTCCTACTACGATCCTCTTCTTAATCATCTGAATTAACTCAAGATCAATAATAATTTCCCTTTCAGTACTCATCCGGCTTGGAAACTAACGGTTGAGAAAAAAAATAACAAACATGGTGATCACCCGGCCTAATTACATTTCTCCTCTATTAATTTTTAGATTAGATTAGAACCGGCCTATGCCTTACTTCGGTGGTGTCCTCTCCCTCCGTGCGGTCTGCCGGGGCCGTGCCCGTGACGGCGCAGGTTGAGGCCGCGCGGGATGGGCAGAGCATGCCGGTTCGGCCGACTTCACGTCTCCGCCGCCATGGCGCCTGCTCATGGTGTACGTGGTTCAGCGCCGTCATCAAATGGGACTGCCTGGCGATGACTCCGTAGGTGCTCGCGTCCTGGGACAGCACGATCTCGTAACCGTCGTAGTACGATTCCATGCCCTCCGCCATGATCTGCCAGACGAGGCCGCCGCCGAACGCCCCCCCGGACCCCGCGAAGTTGTAGATGTCCCCGTAGACGACGTCGATGTAGGCGTCCCTCTCGGTGGTGCTGTAGCCGGGGTCCTCCTTGGATTTGCCGAACTCCGCGAAGACCAGAGGCTTCTTCAGCACCGTCATGGCGTCCTGCCAGTGGCTCCACATCCACCCCTGCACGAACAAGTCCTGCGAGACGTCACTCTGGCCGGATAGCCTGCGTCGCGCGGTGCATGAACATGGTCATTGCGGGCGATTAATTAGTACCACGGTGCGGCTGTGGTAGTATACGTGTCTGTGGTGTGGATGACGTGAAACTCAAAACTCGATCGATCACCATATGTCAGGGTATGCGTGAATGGTAGCGAAGTCTATTTCGTTGATCTGGTTGGTGCTGATGAAGTCTGTGCCGACTTGGTATCCAGGGTTGTACTGCTTCTTCTCTGGCATCGAGTCCCCGTAGAAGCCCTCCATTCCTGCCTCGAGCAGGTGGTTGCCGTCCAAGGACTTGGCGTACGTCGCCATCTCCTGAGCCCAAGCCTGCAGGTATGCAATGCACTCCGGCAAAAACGAGGTTACATATAGGAACGATCTTTTTCTTTCCTTTACAGTACTATAAATATTTGAACACACGCAGATGTAGTACATGTGAACAAAACGCAAAGTTTCGCAGCATGCATGCACGAGAGATCGAGAGATCTAGTATATGACGTCGTTGAGAGATTAATTAGAGTCTCACGTTGACCGTCCGCCCGGAGTAGTCAGCCTGGCAACGGGGCTCGTTTATCAGCTCCCAAGCCATAATTGTTGGGTCATCCTTATAAAGCATGTTGGTGATGGTATTAAATCTGGACAGCACTGCCTGCATTAATGAAGACAAGTCAATAGATGATACGTTATGCGTAGGTTTGTAAATGCTTGAGCTACTGATCATGATCGCATATGTACGTCCGGATAATATATGATTTCTCAGTTTCGTACATTTCCTTTCATAAAGAAAAATTGGTAGTTTTACCTTGACATGGTTTTTGTAGTATCCCTTCACCACTGGATTGGTGTAGAAATCGTCGTTGCTGTTGATAGAGACGCCTGCGTTGCGAGCCCATTGCACGTAAAGCTGCCTCCCTCCGAAATCATTGAAATTGTTTACCAGGCTCAGAATCAAGCGAATCCCGTATCTCCGAGCTTCCGAGACCACGAAATCAAGGCCCTGCAAATTCGTCATTGACATCTTCTCGTGATCAGTAACGAGCACACATCAAGCAAATTAAATAAATCTTTGTGAGAAACTGGTGTGTATATATAGGAATTAAAGTGTTGAAATTAAAATTTACTTTTATATACAAATTTACACAATTTTATACAATTACCAGCCCAAATATACACCAGTCCCAAAGGTACAACTCAACAAAAAGAAAAGTACACAGTCTCTGGGGCATACCCTGGCTAACATAAGCTGGCGACGCTAAGACCTCAAACGCCGCTGAAGGCCTACGAATAATGAGGAGGCATGCCGACCTAAAATAAAAAGGGGTGAGCCTCATCTCATTGACTCAATAGGGATCCCGCAGATCCCCACCACAACACAATAAAATAAAAAGAGCAGCAAGTAATAAAATATAAAGACAGTAAGGCAGGTAAAGTAGTAAGGCAAAAAGAACAGCATTACAACACCAATAAACACGATAACCCACTAACTGCCAAGGGGAAACTACAAAATGACGGGATACCTTAAGTATCAGACACAACCTGCCCTGAAATGTATTCCTCGTAACCTGGGCCATAGAAAGTTGGGACACCAAGACCTGTCTTGGAGCACCTCTCCTAGGATGCGAACACTAGGATCTAGGCTACCAGGTAGACCCTTAATCGGTCAACCAGGGAACACGGCTATGCAGCCAGACAGGACTCTCGAAGACAGCCAGAAACCACATCTCGAACACATGTAACAGGGATAGCGAGCCACCAAAATGCTAAACCACGGTAGAAGAAACCCTGAGTCAAAACCTCTCAAGTGATAGGAGCACTACCCAATAGAAGTAAGGCCAGATGCTTCCACTACCGTCTTAGTCCGCGCCTCAGGTGTCTCCCTACTCGCCCCAGGCGAAAACTGAGACACTAATCAGGGAACCACAGAACAAGGACTAGCTGTGGTCGCACTCGTCAACACATGTCTGACGCCCCCAACCACTTATGCACACACAGACCATGCGCTCTAGGTCAGATCCTCTAGGTGATTTCCCCCCAGCTCAGACTCAGGCTACAAAGACGAGGGGCCCAATGGTAACCAGCTTAAAGACTATCACACCAGGAAAAGATCTCCACCACTCCCAAGTGGGTCTGCACACTCGTGCATAAGAAAGCTATGACTAGTGAGGAAAGTCACCAAAAGGTAAGAACTCACTAAAGAAGCGAAAAGCCATCAGAACATCACCGGTTCATATGTAACTCACTGTGCACGTGTAACATGACATGAGGTGGCTATGGATATAACACAAAACCCTAGAACCTCTGATTGGGTGACTACTCTATGGGCTGTTAGTGAAATCGGCATAGATGGGAACCACAAATGTGCGGAATGCGAAAAGTCAAACAACGGGCTGACAGGATCTGGGCAGCTAACTCCCTGGCCGTCCACAGCTCTGGGCGGCCACACATGTGGCCGTTGTGTGGCCGCCACCCTGATGCATGGGTAGCCAACTCCCTAGCCGCCCAGCAACCTGGGCAGCCAAAAGGCTGGCCGCCCAACAGCCTAGGCGGCCCAACCAGTGGTCACCCAGCCTCACCCTAGCCACCTAGACACCTGTGCAGCCAGGTCTTTGGCTGCCCAAAGGGGCTTCACCCTGGGCAGCCATCACTCTAGCCGCCTAGCACCCCTGGGCGGCCAAAACCTTGGCCACGCAACTGGGCAGATCCCAGAATAGGGCCCCCTCCATGGACCACCCCTGGAGGCTCATTCCCTCACTTGGCTGGCTCACATTTGGCTCGAAAACCTCGGGCAAGAGTGGGGAATCACCCCTGACTGCAATGCCACGCACGAAACCCAATTCCGTCGAATCGATCCAATCTCATGCCCATAAACATGGAATTTCCCCAAAAAGTTGTAAACCTTGCTCTCTCACTCAAAACTCGACCGCATGAAGGGAAAACATGGGGGAATGCGATATGGGTCCATCCCCCTACCTTTCGCGAAGAAACCATCAGGAAAAATGCCTCGATCGTGTGATTCGATCCCCAGACATGCAAATGTGTCATGCCACACCGCCGCCTCTTGCTCCTCAAGATTGTCCCCCCACTCACGGCCACGTCATCCCCAGGTCTTGCCCACCGCCACTGTTTGTCGACTGTCGGAGAGGTGGTGGGAGAGAAAGGAGAGAAGATAGGAGGGAGAGAGAGTGAGAATGCGAGAGTGAGGGAGAGACGGAGGGGGAGGGGAATTTTAATTAGGTTTTAATTAATTTTATTTTTATTATTTATTTTTTTTGAAAACCATTGCTACAGACCACAGAGAGAGAGAGAGAGAGAGATTGGAAGAAGATGAAAGTCTCCTTATATTTGATAAGTCAAATTCAATTTAGTGCTTATGCAACAATGAAGTATATATGATTTTTCTAATAAAGTGAGTACTTCAATCAAAACTAATGCCATAAAAAATGCTAGTGACGCGGAGCAAATTAAGAAGCTTTTAAGGCCATGGGGTCCGACTGATCACGTGGTAGGACTCGTGCGCACGTGACTATCAAAAGCTGTGGGTCACACGGGGAGGCCCCTTTCTTCTGTTCCGTCCACGTGCGAGGGACATGACATAACAGTTATCGGCGCCATCCACCCTGGTTATGGACAGCCGGCCCTCCCCCCGCCCCTTCCGGGGTCCTGCCACCTTTTGGTGGCTTTAACCCGCATGCACGTGTCCGGTCACCCCCACCCCACCCCTCCCATTCCGATTCCTCTCTTTTTTTTTCTTGTTCCCGTGTTCCTCTCATGCTCGAGACCACAGCGCTCGCACATTGTTAAGGCAAAACAGCCACCTTCGCGGGCTGCAAGGGACTGGCGAGACGTCAAATGGTTTCAACAGTTAAAAGGTAAAGCACATTTTTGGACGGAACCACCCTCCATAATCTTATCTAGCTAGACGTACGTACCCCCCCACCCAATTAATTTGTAACCCATCATTTAATTTGGTATACCATGCCTCGACCAGAGTGGGAAGCTTCTCAAATCCACCGGAAGTTTCTCCTGGATCTCCACTTGGGGTCTCATAAAGTACAATTATACTTCCACTTTGGAACTACGCCTCGCCAATGATCAAGTATTTGGATAATGCTCTCCGTGGAACCAAGCACACCCCCACAAACTTTCACTCAAGCTAGCGGAAGCTTCCGTCGGGGGAAGCTTCCAACACTAGGCATTATTTATGAATCTGGGTTCATAATTCTGCGATCGAAAGCCGCACCCTCTCCATGGTACAAGTTAATAATTTACTTCCAGTTCACGAGATGGGCGTCCGTGATTGAAACGTGAAGGAAATGTGCTCCGGTTTCACGTCGGAGAGAGCGGTAGAGTTTTATCACTTTCTAACGAGATTCTAACGGGCAGTAGGGTTTTGGATGGACGCGTTCATGGTGAGAGAGGAAGCTTCCCAGGCTCCTTTTTTGTATCTTTCACTCTCGAGCACTTACCATCCGCAAGTATTCAAGAGTGCTAACAGGTGGCCGGGAATTTCGTCGAACACCTTTAGCACCAGGCTGCATGACCGCAGTACCCTTCGTCCGGGATCGAGCTCTTGTTTATCCGGTTTCGGGAACCCCGTCACGGCAGGTGAACGTAACCAGGAAGCTGCATCGTTCACCTTATGGGGGAAGTGATGCCGGCGCACGTGCCTCCAGTTGTCCCCGCACCCGCCGCGGGACAGGGCGGGCGCTTGATCCCATTGGTTTGGCTTCCAAAGCAGGCTGTCTTAACAAATGCAATATGACGTCGTATTATGTTTCCTTCCTCTCAATAAACAAAGTATTTGTCGTAATATATACCAATCTCTACATCAGATTTTATCTTATATGTGTCTTTGCATATGTGTCTCTCTCATGTGAATATGATGTGGTTTGCACTTTTGTCGTCACTCTTTGTTGTCAAAATGAGATGTTGGAGGGGGGAAGAGAGATATGGAGAGGGGATGGGGGCCTCTTCGCCATTTGCCACAGAGAGTGCACCTCGTTGCTACAAACATAGCGCTCTCCATATCCAATGGGGATTGTTGCCCATCTACAATAGCCATGTGGGGATCTCCCGTACGTGCAGGGGTGATGGTCATCTCCCATGTGTGAGATAGGCAGGAGAGATGGCTCCTCTAAACAACCTCTAATAAAGGTGAGCACGATTTGATTTGATATGATTTGAAGAGAATTTTTTCAAATTAAATTGAATTAAATTAATGGTTCAACTTGAATTAAATCAAATCAAATTATTTAAAATTAAATCAAATCAAATAAAATTAATTCTGTTTGATTTAATTTAGTTCAGTTTAAATCGTATTTATGTTTTTTTTAAAAAATTAAATTGGATTAAAAATGAGTAGAAAAATATAAGGTAAAAAAATTTCTACTAAATAAAATAAATATTAAGAAATAACATCAAAAGCTATAACTTGTAAGACTAAACTCCATGATATTTTCACATACGATTCAGACAGTCAGATCCCAAGCACATTGACATACAATCAACGGCAGCATGAAAACTATATTTGCCTATTTTTGAACCAGTACTTGGGATGATGATTTCAAATCGTATTTGTTGTGAATCATGTAAGTTTCTGTCAATGATGTGTTGCAAAGAAGAAACCGGTTAAGAATAAATTGCTATCTCCGTACAACAGCCATAGAGATACCCCGTACAGATGAACAAGAACAAGACTAAATTCTTCTGTACAAAGGAATACCACGATGCAACTTCCTTTCAATCTAAGCAAATTCCGCAACATGATCAACCTACTGTTACTTCTTTTTCATGTCACCAGGGATGGCAAGGTATCAGGAGGGCAGAGTCGGTTTCGATGCAAGGGATAAATGTGTTTATCGTCACCCATTTTTGGCCCAACATTAACTTTGGATGGTTAAAATCTTACCATAAATTCGCTTGTGCTTACATTAAACCCAAAACCTCCCATAAACAATGTTTTCCATAAATCTACCCAGAGTTGATTTACCGAAGATGCTCCGATAAAACAGAGTTAACCAAAAGAGAAAACACCAAACATGAGTTAACAAAAATACGTTCATGAAAAACGTGTTTACAATAACCCATCCATGCTTCCATAAGCTGTGTCCAAATGGGGGAACCCTTCTCCCTCTATACTAGCTCCTAAAAGATAAACAAGGAAAAAAAACTAAAAAGAAGAAAACCAATCTCAATGGTGAAAAGTTCCATTTCCAACCTTGGGCAACGCTGACATGAGGAAGGTCTAAACTTGCATGCTCTCCAGAGACTTACCTTCTAGCTTTGCCGAGCAGGGAGGAAATCATCCTCAGTATCACCTGCAGCAATTTTTAGGTCCTAGGATTCCTAAGCAACCATTCGCATGATGTTCTTCGCAATTGCCCTCAATTCGGTCGACAACTGAATGTCCTCTGCCTGCATTCTTGCATCGGAAACTGAGCAGCAACCCAAGCCGGCCAACATCCAATGCCATCAAGACCACCAACAGCTCCCTCCTCCCTACCAACTCCTGCAAGACCACCACCACATTGTTAGGTTCCTCCACTGCCAAGGCACACATGAGTGCCTCCCCGTGCTTACGGACCACCTCAGTTCTGACCCCTCGCTGCTGAGGAAGCACTGACCTGACCCGTGCGGTTGCACATAGCAGTCAAGACTGCCCTGGCACTAGCTTAGCTCGATGCCACCGAACACCCATCGTCCATCAGGACACCAAGATCAAGAAACACCCTTCCTAACAGGGATTTCCATGTGAAAGTGACAGACCTTGCAGATAATCCCAACCATTTCTGATGGCATGGATTTCTGCTTTCTAGAGTAGCATCTTGTGTCTCCAGCTTAAAATAAGTCATGTCTCCGTAGTGTCCCAGGGCATGCCACGGTAAATAGATCCCAAGTAGCATCAGTGCTACCAGCTCATAGACAAAAGTGATGTCTACAGGTTTAGGTTGGTGCTTGTGGAGCTGATACCGTAGAAGCCAACCATCAACATATAACTCGCCACCGGCATGAGATCAACCTGTCCAACATGGCACACGATGAGACCAAAAACGCTGCTCCTCAAGAGCTTGTGCACTGTTTGAGATGGATTAGGAGTGCAGAGTACATTGAGCAGATGACCAACCAGGCTGAATAAGGTGCTCGCAAGGACAAAGGAGCATGAGATTGTTGAACCGGCCAAGCCTCGTGAGAAGCCCACATGAGGAGAGAAGTTGATTCCCAAACCAACTCTTCACCCCACACATTCGCATGGCAACTTTGTGGTTGATATTCAAGGTTTCTCACTATAAAAGAGGAATAACCCAGCATGTACGAAGAGGACAAGAAACGGACAAGCAGTCTTTTGTACACACCGGTGAGAGAGAGAAGAGAGAGGAGAAGAGGAGGAAGAAAAAAAGAGAAGGGCAGCAACATCTCCGAGCTTCCTCCGGTATCCCTTTACTCGGGATTCTCATCTCGAGTATCAACCTCAGAGTTTATCATCAGGGTCTCAAGTGTGTGGTCACCATATTTTTATAGTGATTGTAATTCTCAATTTGTAGTCTAAGAGTAGAGCCGATATATTATTTTATTTTATTATAATACATTTGATTTATTTCATAGTTTTTCTAGATTGTGAGACTTTTATATAAATCATGTACAGTCTCTGTACTTAATTTGAATCCAAAATAAAATAAGCATATTTGTGGCCGAGATAAATGGCCATCTTTTGATCGGTTAATCTCCGAACTCATGATCGCAGTTGAGTGGTGCTGCTCCAAAGAGACAGCCCCTGTACGGGGGGCGCAGTGGCCGGTCGGATTCGTCGATGCTTGGATGAGAGGATGGCGCCGGGGGGATCGGACGGGGAGGATCAGACCAAAGCAGGGGTCTCTTGGGAGGAGGGAAGCAAATGGAAGAGAGAGAGAGAGAGAGAGAAAGAGATGAGGATGCAACACAGGAGACGGGACGGACCGAGGACCCGGGGCACTTGAATCCCCAACCCCACCACCATCCACCAGGTGGTGCTGTCGGCGGTCCCTCGTCCGTATACACCCTCGCCTTGTCCATCCACCCCCAACCGCTTTTTCCTCCACACACATCCTCCACCACATGCAGGAGGTCGTCCTCATATTTCCCTTCTCTTATCCCTGTGTTGGGTGCCCTCTGGATCGATTGCGCTCTCTCATCTTTATCTTGGTCATCGTCGGTGTAAGCCTCTCGAGCCATTGGTAAAATAAACCCCCATCCAATCTCGTGTTCTTGTCTGTGTATACTCTTCAAGAGTCACGTACATAAGTTTGTATCCTTCTCATTCTTAACGGTAACAAATGTGGAACTTTTAAGTTTTTACCGTCTCATTTTAACTCCCTATTTTGACCGTGTAATATGAAAATTAGATGGTAAATGACGAAGTTAAATTTGTTTGTCCTTCTTGACATGGCTATGCATCTAATCTGGTTGATACTTTGTACGTTGTGGGGAAAAAGTTTGGAAGAGAGGGTGCACTGTTTTCGTCAAGATAAGCATCCCACATGGTACCCACGAAAATAACAGTCGAGGACAAAGACGCCGAGTTGAACAACCCCACCCGCCACAAAAGAGCTGTCGAGAATACGTCTAGAGTTTTCACATAGACATATCTCGGGAGACGGCGGCCAGAGCCCATGAGCCGGACCTCTGACGCTCTGAGCAGCCTCTCTCTGCGCACAGAGGGGGGGGGACCACCCTCCGTGGGCCGCCCAGTAGTCCGCTGCCCTCGGCCCTATTAATCAATTGTTCCAGCTCCTCTCTGATGGACCACAAGAAAACCCCGAAATCATGCCCTCTTCAATGGCATCTGCGGCGAGATCGGGCATTAAAACTGGACCTCTCCACACAAAAAACACCCAACCCCTCCCCAACCCCAACCCAAAACGGGTGGGGCCTACCCCTGTTAGCCTTCACCGCTACTCCGCAAAGGCCGCCCCCCATCCCACCGTCTGCTGAAATGGTACACGTACGAATGGCCCCCCATGAGTGGGAATCGAGGTCTGCCATGAAGTGTCTGGTTACCATCCACCGCCACGTGAGAGACTGGCCTCACGGCGTCCACTCAAATTGGCCCGATGCGGGGGAGTAGCGTGAAAGCGGAGCTGCTCCTCTCCTTTTGGGTTTTTTTTTAAGCGATGCTCCGGAGAAAGAAATAAATTATAGGATTGGACGACCCGTTGGTCTTATTTCACTTGATCCTTAACAAAGTGAGTTTAGATTTCAGATCAAATATCTTTTGAGAATCCGATCAATTTCCAGTTGGGTCATCTTGTCACGGATTTCCCACCGGATTGGGTTCAGTTTGATCCATATCCTTTTCACTCATTATGTCACCAGACCGAATTACAATATTATAACACCAAGTCAAATTGAGTTGGACAATCGTTAGACAACGTTCGTTAGCACCACCTCAACGTACCACCATGTTATGTTTCACAACTTTCAAGTAGTTGGCACAAAACGCCGCGGAGCAGTGGATGCGGCTTCTCCCACGAAGTGTGGGGAGGGAACAACACAACCCCGGCGACTAGGTGCTTGGCCCGGTGCGGTGCCGGACGGCTAAAAGTGGCGCGTATGCTCGCCGCAAATAATGGCGCTGCTCTGTCTTCGAATCTCAGTTTTCCCTGTTTCGTACACGTCCTTGTGTGGGGGAGGGTTGGGATTGGGAGACCCCCACCCCCTCTCCCCCAAACCCCCCCTCAAAAATTCACGTTTCGGTGGGTGGGGTGGGGCAGGGAAAGGGGAAGGGGAGGGGAGCGCAAGGAAGGTAAACGTTAAAAAGGGGTTCTTTTCACAAATACATCTTATTAAAAAGTAAATCGTGCGTTTCTTACCAGACTCTAGGAGGACAACGTGGCCGCAGCTTTCTCACGCTACATGGAGCAGGCGGCCACCTACTGGGCAGCGGGGGCCTCGGACGGGTTCGGGGGGCATGCTTTCAGCGCTCCTGTTCCCGTCCGTTGCCGCTGGCAGGAAGTCTCAATCCAATTCCGCAACGCTCAGGGCCAAGAGGTCACGAGCGATGCCGTGGTCTACGTCGATCAACAGCTCGAGGTCGGCGGGTACATTGCCCTCGGTACGCACGTCGACGCTACCCCTGTGGCCGGAGCCAAGGAGATACGTAGGCGCGAGTCGTCGCCATCACTGTCCGCGGACGAAGAACTGCACAAGGTGATCCTGTGAAAGTCAAAACGTCCATCGAAGGCCTGGAGCTGGCGAACGAGCGTCTCAATGAGACTATCGCCCTCTACCCGAGGATAACGCTCAAGGGTCTGCTGGCCGTAGGCTTGCGCATTCAGCGTGACAGCCAGGAGCATGTCCCTGTGGCCGTTGGCAAGCTCAAGGCGAGCGCATACGCACGTCCTGCCCGCGACCGTCCCAACGCTGTCGAGGTGGGTTTCTCAGCAGGCTATGCGGCAGCGGTGCACCAGAAGCTCCTGATGGTGCTGAAGGGCAAGCCGCGACGCAAGCCTAAAGGAACGTTCTACTGGGGGCCTAATGGTGAGGCTCTGTTCTTGAAACACGCTGTCGAGCGTGCACGCGCTGGTCTTCTTCGAGACCTCGCGCGCATGAACAAGGGGGCGAAGAAATGAACTCCCCAGCCTTCGATCTAGCGAAGTTCCTCGAGGCGCAAGGTATCGGGACGTTCGCGACGGACATCCATGTCGCTGTCGAGCCCGATACGCCTGACGACACCGTGACGCTCTACGACATGCCCGGCGCCGATCCTGATACGGACGAGTTGGACGTCTACCGGCATGCGGTTCAGGTGCGCGTGCGAGCTGTCGACTACCCGAGCGCATACGCGAGGCAAGCCCAGATCAGGCAGCTCCTAACAGCCTCCACACCTCTTGTCGCCAACGGGTCTCGGTTTGGCGGGATCAGTCCTGTGGGAGACATCTTCAGTCTTGGTCGTGACGAGTCCAATCGACACCTTCTGACTGCAGATTACCGCTGCCTAAGGAGTTCACCATGAACGACGAGACCCGGACTCGCAGGAGTAAGGTCATGACGCCTGAGGCAGTCAGGAAGATCGTGATGGAAGTGCTTGACTCACGCAAGAGCGAGATCGACGAACTCGTCGCGCGAGCTGCGCGCAGCGCTGTGGCCGAGACGTTGACAGCGCTTGGGGTGAGCACGGGAAATCCGATCGAGGCTCAGGAGACGTTCGCCTCCCTTCGAGGCTTGGTCAAGATCTTCTCTGACAAGGACTTCCAGGCGGACCTCGCCCACCTCAGGACGTGGCGACGTTCGGTCGACACAGTCAAGTCCAAGGGCCTCAGTCTTCTCACGGCAGCTGTCGTGACGGGCCTCTTGGCTTGGGTAGTAACAGGTTTCAAGGTGTCTATCACTCGATAGGAGGAAGAAGTGGCTGAAGACGTTGGACGTTCCGTTACCTTCACCTGGGGCGGTGTTGCAATCCCGGGCGTAAGACAGAAGACGATCACGCGCAATGGTGCAGCGATCGACGTAACTGCCGACGAGAACCTGGGAGTACGTACGCTCCTGGACGTCTCGTCACAGGACAACCTGGACCTGGGACTGTCAGGCATTACCAAGGTCAAGACGCTGCAAGTCGATTGGCATGCCGGCAATCGGACCAAAGAGGTGGTCATCACGTACCCAGACGGAAGCACGCTCTCAGGCGAGTTCTTCCTGCAGGACTACGTGGACACTGCTCCGTACAATGAGGCCATCACTTTCGAGGCCACGTTGCTGAGTACGGGCGCCGTCACCTTCACGCCGGGAGCTTAGTCATGGCAGACCTCGTAGTTACGCCCGCGGACGTGATCCGCGACGCTACAGCACGCCAGCCCGTCCTGGGCGTGCTTGCAGAGGCCGTGGCAGCCGGCCAGAGCCTCGCACGCAATGACGCCGGGCAGTACGTGCTCGCCGACAGCGATCACGCCACGCCGGCGCTACGGCGCCCCAAAGGCATTGCCCTTGCCAGCGGGTCGGCGGGACAGACGATCCCGGTCCACAGGGAGGGCAAGATCGACATCGGCGCCGACACAACAAAGTTGACCAAAAGCATCAAACAGGCTGACATCAAACTCAGTCCTGGTCTGCACATCCTAAGGGTAAAAATAGCTTTAAGACTAGCATAGGTCAGCACCACCCTTAGGACAGGTCGGCACCATCCTGGTCAGCCCGCAGTCAGTTCACTAGGTATACTCCGACAGGTCGACACACAGGTCACAGAGAGTCGACACATCTAGCATCCAGAGACTGTTATAGATGGGTCGAGCGGGAGACAGGTCGACATGCACACTACAGGAGGTCGACACATCCGATAAACAGAAATCGTTATGAGTGGTCGGAGCATGGGACAGGTTGACACTTCACTTCCTATAGGTCGACACCTTCATATGCCTGGGGTAGTTATGAGCCGTACTTTCATAGGTTTACCCAACCTTAATACCCTAGGAACTATAACACTTTCTACCACTCTAGACCAACCAACTGGAATAGATGGAGTAAGAATCAATCCTCCTTCAACACACATAAAACCTTAAAAGCTCAAGAGGTCAAAAGATAGAAATGGAATATAAAGAAGGAAAAGAAACATCAGAACACTTCACCAAGCAAGGAAGACAAGAATGCTAAGAAAATCTGGATTCCAAAATTCATGTTGTCTTGTTTTGCTAAGATGAAAAGCTTACTGGGACCCAATTGTCCTTGGGTTCTAAATATTGCCACTTGATCTCTTGTGCAGGAGTGTCTTGCAGCCATGCATAATAGGTGGTACCTTGATAGTGGTTGCTCAAGACACATGACTGGGAACAGAACTAAATTCTGTCTCTTTGTAGAAAAAGAAGCTGGTCATGTTACGTTCGGAGGGAACAACAAAGGAAAGATCGTTGGGTCAGGTAAAGTTGGTAAGAATCCCTCCAACTCAATTGAGAATGTTTTGCTTGTTTAAGGTTTGGAATATAACTTACTGAGCATAAGTCAACTATGTATAAAAGGTCATATTGTTATGTTTAACTCAAATGAATGTAGGATCTTGCACCCTAATTCAAATGAAATTAAATTTTCTGGCAAAAGAGTCAACAATGTATACATGATTGACCTATATGACCTTGCTCACATAAACCTTTGTCTTGCTGCACCTAAGTCTGATTTAACAAGTTTGTGGCATCGTAGACTAGGTCATGCTAGCTACAATGCACTTCATACATTAGTGAAGCACTCAATTGCAAAAGGACTGCCTGAAGTTAAATTCAAATAGAACACTAAAATTTGTGATGCATGTGCATAAGGGAAACAAACTAGAAAGTCATTTAAAAGTAGAACTGAAAGATTAGCATCCAAACCACTTGAACTAATCCACATGGACTTATTTGGTCCAACCAAAACTACTAGCTTAAGTGGTAAAAGATATGGCTATGTTCTAGTAGATGACTTTACTAGATTTACGTGAGTGTTTCCTCTTGTGCATAAAAATGATGTCTTTAATGAGTTTCAAGCACTCTACATGAAGGTGAAGCAAGAAGGTAAGTTTAAAATTTATAATATACTTTCAGATCATGGTGGTGAATTCAACAATCCTGATTTTGATAATCTTTACAGGACTGAAGGAATAATGCACAGATTTTCATCACCAAGAACCCCAGAGCAAACTGGGGTGGTTGAGAGAAGGAACAGAACTCTGATAGAGATGGCACACACAATGCTTGCTGAAAGGTAGCAGCCAAGGAGGTTTTGGGCAGAAGCAGTGTTGGCATCTACTTAGTTTTTGTAAATTAATTGAGAATTAAGCATAGGGAAATATTTCTTAAATATATTAAAATGGCACAAAGCCAAAGGTGCTCTACCAGTCAAGTTGGCCTCGAAAATCAAGATGCGTCGTCAGGCCAGGCAGCATGACATAACAACCAGGGATCGCACCCGAGCACAGGGCACTGCACTAGTCAATTTCCTGATAACCGAGCCAGATCCAAGGTTCGGGGTAACTTGCTGCATTGAGCGACACCCTGAAGAGATTTGGGGATTGACCCCCGGACACCCTCATACGGTATCACACCGCCGGCACCTCAACACCCGGGTTAACCCAGGTCTCAAAATAGCCTGCCGCATCACACGACTCGTCGCTGAGGAGCGAGGGTCACCCCAACCACTGATAAGTGTGTAATTTTACATGATAATTAATGTTATAACACACTTTTATGAGTTTTAATATGCATCACTATTCAAATCGATACACAGACGCACAGGCTTGTCCTCAAAGACCAAAGCCCAACACAAGACCACACGGTCTAAAAGCACTAATACATACATGATCTCACAGTCGTGTATGCTACACTGACCACGGGTGAAGCCAAACATAGACTACCCGCCAAGTCACGCCAACCATGACAGAAACCAGTCACAAAAATCACAAGTCACGTGGCATGTGACGAAAGCATCTCCTCACTAGAAACAATGCCAGATGCATCCACGGACATCTTACACTGCGCCTCAAGTGCCTCCCACTCGCCTCGAACGTAGTAACTGAGACACTGAATCAAGTACCAAAAAATAACAGTAACGAGTGACTAGTCAGGGTCACACCCGTTGGCACTCGTCCAACGTCCCGACCACGTATGCACACACAAGCCCAGTGTCTTGAGCCAGGTCTCTAGCTGGTTTTCCCCTCCCGTCGGACTCTAATGGCTAGATAAAGGGGCCCTCGATAACCAACCTACGAACTGTCTCTACCGGGAACTCGCCCCGGCACCACTCCCAGGTGGGTCGACACTCGAAGTGTCATCAGGCTATGACTAGTGGAGACTCACTAGACACAGAGACTCAAAATAGAAATATCAAAGTATAGACAGGCTAAGCACGCACCTATTGCACATACTACGAAGCATAAAGCAGCACACAGAACTGCCACCAAACTAAGGATAACCAACTAGACCTACACATAGTGATCCTTGAGTCACACGACTCAGGTCAAGATCATCGCACACATGACAACATACCATTAATCAGCCTAGTCCCTAAGTCAAATCGCGGTAAAACACAAGTCCTCAGCCCCTAGGCTACACATAGGACTCACAATTCTGCATAACATAGAACACGGAACACGAGGGATCACCAAAACCCTCGAACCACATAGGCACACAAATCGAGATAAGATGATATCTCCAAGCGTTCAAAACCAGAGTCTCGATCCTCACGGGATAGCCGAGACACTCACAAGGTCACGTGTCAACCACTAGATCACAACCGGGTTGACCAGAAATCATAATGACTCTCGAAATGCACAAAACACTACTCGGTACAATGGCACTTTCTGACACCCTACAACACGGCCACAACCCTCATAGGACGTCCACGACATCCACAGACAATGGGCTAACTAAGGGGTCGAAGCCCAACCAACCGAAAACCAAACTGATCCTGAAACAACATTTTGGACAAGTAGCAGTCTCACACTTGGCCGCTAAACCAGAATGACGGTCATTCGCATGGCCGTTACCAGTGAACCGACCTAAAACCTAACGGTCTCCCTGGGACCATTTACAGGGACATAGCGGTCACCCTAAGGCCGCTAAACCTAATATGCAGTCGGGAGCTAGACCGTTAGCCCGAACTGACTTAAAACAGTGGAAACCCGATAATGGTTGACCTCGAACCGTTAACACGAGATTGGCGGTCATCCCAAGGCCGCCAACGCCAATATGCAGTCAGGAGCTAGACCACTAGCCCGGACCAACTTAAAACCCGTTGAAACCACATGACGGTCTATCATGGACTGTCAAACTAGAGGCTGTCAAGAACTAGAGCTGACCAACGATAATATCTGAAATTAGAAGTTTCCTTGGCCTGGCTGGTTATTATCGACAGTTCATCAAGAATTTTTCCAAAATTATCGTTCCTCTAACAAGGCTTACTAGGAAGGAAAATACGTTTGTGTGGACCATGGAGTGTGAGGAGAGTTTCTTGACTCCTAAGGAACATCTCACCACTACACCCATTCTATCACAGCCTATCGAAGGCGGTGGGTTTGAAGTATATATGGATGCATCAGGCATTGGCCTTGGGTGTGTTCTTATGCAGAATGGCAAAGTGATTTGCTATGCCTTAAGGAAATTAAAGCGGCACGAGGAGAATTATCCAGTTCATGATCTGGATCTAGCTGCCATTATATTTGCTCTAAAAATATGGTGTCATTATCTTTATGGGGAAAAGTTCATGGTATATTTGGACCATGGAAGTCTGAAATATTTTTTTTCTCAAAAGGAGCTAAATATGAGACAAAGACGATGGCTGATGTATCTTAAGGACTTAGATTTCGCCATCCAATATCATCCAGGCAAGGCAAATATTGTAGCTGACGCACTCAGCAGGAAACCAATGGGAATGTTGTCAAGCCTAATGAAAGGTATGAGTAGGCGGAGGCCAAAACCCCCACTTCATTTATTCTTGTTTAGTTGATTCTCTGATTTCATCTTGTTCCCCGTAAACCCATCTCTCCACCGTGATCACAGTTCCTCTTCAACCGTAGTCACAGCCACCATTCCTTGTGTTGTTTGATTTACCGTCATTAACCCCTGTGCCATTGTTCATCTTCCTCTCCTCCCTGCGCCAACGCAAACCCTTCCCCATCTACCGTTTCATCTTTTACCTTCCACCCCTTTATCTTTCTCCATTATATTTTATTCCCCTTCCTATTCACCTACGGCATCTTCTTTCCACCGTATTGCATGAAGCCCTCCACTTGTCCATTTTTATCCCTTTCCCACGGTAGCAGTCCACTGTAAGTAGCAGCCCCACCATGCGTGGCCATCGCCGGCCATCCCCACCCGTCCCCGTGCGCCGTGGGGGCCATCCCACCCCCTGTCGTCGCTGACCGGCGTCCCACCGGTAGCCAGCCCGTCGACGCCACGCCAGCCTGCGCCGTTCCGACGCTGCCACCGCCGCTGCCCCTCTGCCGTGCAAGCGCTACCACCGGCTCGGCACCGCCGCAGCACCCTTCCCCACCGCGGACGCCAGCAGCCCTCCCAGCCGTCATCCACGCGAGCACCGTCAGCCACCGTTCTGTTCCCCGAGATTCCCATGTTCTGAACAGCAACCCGCGTCCACGAATCTGCCGGGTGACTCAGCAGCAGTTGCAGACAGATGAGCCCTCTCACGGTCATTGGAAGAGGGTGAACAGTAAACTTCACCTCCACTCAGATTGACAACCAGAATAAGGCCATCACCGTCCACGGTAATTATCATTTGACCCTCAATGGTTGTTAATCTGATTTGCCATGGGCCCTTTCAGATATTAAGCTATATCGTTAAAAGGCCACACCCGATGATCTTGCTGTGTAGACTTACATGTGTGCTGGAGAACTAGTCCTGCATTATGAGCTCTTGAGCCACCCATTAGTGTGAGATTATATCCTTGAAGGGTGGTACTCGGTTATTTAAGGTGATGTTTGATTCTGAGACATGATGCATGTGAATTAATTTAAGTTGATAGGGTGAACCGTTTTTGTCCTGCATCAGATTGGTATCAGAGTTTAGGGAACCAATTTATTTTTATAGATTGGGGTCCTTAAATCTCCTTATGAATCCCATCATATTCAGTACAAGTGTGCGGATTCCTAATGGTCAGTGGGCGAATCTCACTTTTGATGAAAGTCGATGGCTTAATGGTATTTCTCAAGCTATCGTTGATTTATTTTCCCAAACAAATGACATTGAGATTACACCAACTCGTCAGATTATTCTACAATTTTCTCGTGATTTTGGAAAAATAAATTATGTTGATGATGCTTGGGTAATTCCTTATCCTTTTGATGAGCTCAATATTATTGTGGGCAAACATTGGCTGGCAAAACGTGGTGGCATGTTAGATTGTTCTCACCCTGAAAGATACCTACTGAAAGCCATTCATATTGGAAGAAGATGTAGTCTTCATTTTGATAAAGTCCATACAATGAGAAGACTGGGACAACAGAGGGTCAGTAAACCAGCTCATTCAAAGATGGCTACGGATATGAGTATGTCAGCCACACTAGAACCTCAAATGACAAAAGGGGTTGATGACGCAACTACATCTCCAATTTTTCAACAACAATCACAAGAAGTTGAAGCCACCACTCAGCTTACTGATATGAATCCTCATCTATTATTAGAGTAACTTCCACTAGTAGCACTTGATGCCCAATCAGAGGCCACCAGTGGTCAAGATGCAGTCCTACAGATGGTTGATTGTTGGGATCATGACCTCTTCCTGTAGTCTGGATTGGATATGATTTCTGAGTCTATTTTTGAAGATGCTAGTTGTCATTCTAGTATGGATCTATTTCAGGAGCCAATTTTTGACTCGTGGGATCACGAGCTATTAATTCAGTCTGAGCTGAATTTGATTTCAGATTTGGTGTTTGAGACATATATTGCACATGAGCCATATTCAGTTGTGGATCTTGAGTTTTATTCTATGTGTGATCTGATTGATTGGCACCCGCAATTTGACATCCATTCAAGATTTTTTTCTGTCAGAGTTGATACTGATTTGCAAGATGTGGATTACATTTGGCCAGATTTATGTGACTTTACAGAGTCACAAGTTCATATTGAGTTTATCTAGGGCTGAGGTGGATCAATGGGAGAAGGGATGGGGGGCCCGCGGGACCTAGGTGGTCCCCTATTACAAATAAACCACTATTACAATTTGAATTACATCCGAATAAAATCAAATAAACACACATTACACACAAGTAAAATCCCCATTAATACTATAAATATAAGGGCTCAGAGCAGAGACTCCAGACTATCTCCAAGCCAGATGGAAGCCGATGTAGCTTGAGTAGTGCTCCGCGTACGGTACTGATGGCTTGCCGGTTCGCGCTTCTCGCTCGCTCTGGTGTCCGCACCAAAAAACCCCTTCGTCTCCCTCCTCCCCACCGTAACCGACGGAGGAGGAGAGAACGAAGGGAACACAAAGCACACCCCGAGCCCCATCTCCCTCTCTCATCTCATTCTCCCTCTCAATCTCTCTCTCTCACCTCACTCTCAATCCCTGACGCCATGCGCACCAAGCACCAGGCGTCTCGCCCCGTCATGGCCGCCGAGGAGGAGACACCACCACAAACGGCGGCGGCCGTCGCGAACATACCGTTGACAAACCCCGAGGGTGAAAAGCTGGCGGTAGTCGAGGGAGGTGTTGTGGTGGAGGAACCAGTAGCCAGGGAAGACGACGTCACCGGAGAGGAAGAGGCAGCGCCGGAGGCCACACTGGTGCAGGGGAAAGCTTTACGGGATCTGGAGGTAAGCACCCGTAAACCCTGCCCATTTTCAATTTCAGCTAATGCAAGCTAGTCCACGGGGTAGAGTGGGGTGAATCAACCCCTCTAGGACCGGTCTGGGGCCCTTTGGGGGGTTCCCGCTGGTGGGAAGGCCCTCACCGTCGTCGGGGAAGACGACGGCTGGGCGGTCCTTAGGTGACCACACAACCAGAGACATGTAGCCCACATAGGGCCGCACATACCACATGTGGCCCAAGGGTGGCCGCACCAACTTGGAAAACGAAGAGAGTGAAATTCAGGAGGGCGGTGAGAGTCTCACAGTACAAACAATGTACGGGCCATCTTGGTCCATTCGAAGACAAAGAATTGGAGAACTTGAACGGCCCATATAGGGCCGTACATCAGGAAGTGTGGTCCAAGGGGAACCGCCCTTCTGATAGGAATGCAACTTTTATTATTTTTCATCTTATTTGTGAAATAAAATACTTAAATCAATTCTTAAATGCATGAAATGAATGAATGAATGCAGGGAAAGCGTAGGACCCGCATCTCGTGATTGCAGGTCCGGGCAATGTATTTGGCACTACCGGACTTTCAACAGGAGCGGTTGGCTACCATGGGGTTCGCCCCATTCTTAAGCATCAAGGTGTGTCGGTTTGACACAGCTCTACTTTACGCCCTGCACGATCGTTGGGACCCAGTGAGTCGGATGTTCCTTTTTCCGTGGGGGCACATGGTCCCCACACTAGAGGACGTGGCCAAACTCATTGGCCTACGCGTGCACGGGCTACCGGTTAGCGGGACCACTTATCCCGACTACCGGGAGATGGCTCAGGAGCAGCTGGGCTTACAACTGCGGTGCCGTGAGCGACAGCCGACCCTCCTACCCCGGCTGAGTCTTTAAGATAGCCTCGGGTTGCGACGAGCAGGGATAGCTACTGGAGAGCAGCCGGAGCAGCACCTCCAGCACTTGGTGGACTTAGCGAGGCTGAGAGTTGCAGCGGAGGCGGGAGCAGAGGCCGACAAAGTACTCCAGAGGCTCCTGATCCTACTGTTCGGGTGACTACTGTTCTCTACTTGGGCGGACATGATGAGATGCCGCTTCCTTCCCCTCCTCGAGGACTTCGACCACGTAGGCGACCACGCGTGGGGAGCACAGTCCTCGCCTTTCTCTTTGACACGCTGAGTTTGACGGCCCGTCAGACCATGCTTGGGGGCTTCTCCCCCCCTACTCCAGGTACGACTCCTACCTTAGACTTAATTTTACAACTTCTATATGTTTCCTAGATGCTGACATGATGCTGTGATGCAGGTTTGGGACTACGTGCGACTACGCACGCTAGGTAGAGGCGAGGAGACCCACCCGGGGCTCATGCCGATTGCCCAGAGGTGGACCGCACATCGAGAGACTGCAGCACTCCGAAGACAGGTCCAGGAGCTGCAGGACGATCTAGACTCCCTACCGTACACCTCGGTACGATGCTGACCTTGGACTCTTTAATTAAATGCGATTCTATATGTTTAGCAAGATAGAACCATCGTCCCCCAACTTTTCTAACCTAATGGTCTATCCAACGATTAAACATGTGCACCTAGATCATCATCATTTTTGGTAAAGGGGAACATCAGATGCCGGAACACATAAATGACTAGCCGATTCTCGATAAAATAAAGCATAGATACCATATCGTAATGTATTAAGAGACTAAGGATTAAGATACTTACCTGACTTACCTACTTGGCGAGACACATTGCAGTGCAAATGGCATGAATGATTTTGACAATGAAAAGGGTTAGCCATCAATAATTATATTCATGAAAATAAGCAAGAAGCATAACTTAAGCGTGAATCACATAATAAAGCAACAAAGATGGGACATAATATATCATTGTAAATTATCCAGATATAACATCACAAACGGTGTAAGATAAGACCACAAGGAGATGCCTAATGGTCTAACGATAGATCGCATGTTGAGGTCAGTTCACATTCGTCGAGAAAGACGAGCCAGATGAAAAAATGGTTTAAGGAACGATCGCTTAACGTGCCTAAATGGTCTAGCGATAGACCACATGGCTCTCAGAGATTTCAAAATAATAAACTGGCCATTCTCTCCCTCTCTCACACGCTCATTCACACTAATCACCTAAACGACGTCCAAATGCTCTAGCGACCCACCCATGCCTACTCCGGCGATGACCCACCGGTGACCACCGCGTCTGGATGACGAGGTCGATGAAGAAATGTGCCGTCTGCAGCTTCCAACGACGGTTAGAGGAGGAGGAACCAGCGGTAGTGAACCCTCCAGTGAAGGAGGAAATGATGGCGACGGTAGCAGAGGAGGCTCCTCCGGCTGAGGAAGGTGTTGAGGAGGCCACCAGAGACGAGGAGGGCGAGCAAACGACCGAGGGAACGCCAGAGAAGGCGACCGGCCAACTGATGTCAGAGGTAGGTTGAGGACCCTAAAAGCCCAATTTTTAATTTTTTTAGTGTGTGCATGTGGGTAGAATGGGGTTTAGGAATGGTTATGGGATCCAAGGAAGCAGTGTACAGCCTTTTAGGGCCATCGCACAGCCCTGGCGGAAGAGATGAAAATCGGCCGCCACGGGGAGGGCCATGTGGTCCTTCCAGCGACCGCATGGTGCTAGGCAGTCTAGGACTAGACCGCTTGTGGAAGGAAAATGGTCTAACGATGACCATTATGGAATTTTGGGTAGAAAGTGATTTTTTTTATGCAATGAATTGTCATGAAATGTTATAAAATGACTGACTAAATTCTCTAAATGTATGCAGGGGAAGAGACAGATGCGGATCTTATGGCTACAGGTCCGTGCAGTGTACCAGGTGCTATCGGACTACCAGAGAGAGAGATTAGTAGCGATGGGCTTCACTGAGTTCCTAGAGATCGAGGTGATGCGGATAGACACGGCTCTCCTGTATGCACTACACGAGAGATGGGATGCAGTAAGCCGAGCGTTCCTCTTTCCATGGGGACACATGATCCCCACGCTCGAGGACGTGGTGAGGATTATGGGGCTTCGGATCCACACAGCACTGGTGACGGGGACTACCTATGCCGACTACAGAGAGATGGTGAGGGAGATGCTGGACCTCGAGTTGAATCAACGGGGACACTAGTCATCGATGCTGGTGAGGGTGACACTCCAGGATAGTCTGGGACTGAGGTGAGTGGCGATTACCATGGGCAAGCTACCGGAGGAGCACCTTGGCCGACTGACAGACCAGGCGAGACAGAGAGTGGCAGCAGGACTGGCACCAGAGGGAGATATAGTGTTGCGCTACTTCCTGATGTTGCTATTCGGGAAGCTTCTGTTCTCCACGAGAGTAGATGGAGTGAGCTGCAAGCTCCTCCCACTTCTGAGGGACCTGGCTGGAGTTGGAGGGTGCACCTGGGGAGTAGTAGCACTGGCATTCCTCTTCGACTCTCTCAGCATGATCGATCGGCGGATGATGCTGGGTGACTTCTCACCTCTTCTTCAGGTACACATGCTTAACTCTAAATGCTCATGCATCTACTTAATTATGCTTATTATTGCTATATGCTCACCCTTGACTAATGCAGGTATGGAGCTACCTGTACCTCCCTCTCCTAGGTCGAGGGAAGGAGGTACATCCAGACCAGATACCCATCGCGAGGCGGTGGGTGACAGCTCGAGACATGGGATCACTGCAGCACCTATCACGGGTGATCCAGGACGACATGGACACATTCCCATACGGATCGGTAAGCCTCTAGACTTAATCAATCTAAATGCATTGACATGCTTATTAAATGTTGTTCTAAATGCTGACATTTGTCTTACTTGCCTTTTAAGTGCGCTGGACACCCTATCGTGATGAGGGTCACGAGGGGCAGCCCTGGGTCGAGGTGGCCCAGGCGTACGCCGGATGAGAGATCTAGCTCCATTGCAAGAACATCATCGAGCTGCTCCACTGCCGCTTGATCATGAGGATGAGGGGCGTCCATCCGCCTACGGTTGAGTTCCCCATGCGAGATGATGAGCGCATTGAGCTGTCCTCGAAGGGACTCAGTGGCGAGATCTATTGGATCACTTGAGTGATCGACCAGGTATGAGACTAGTCACGTAGAGGTCGGAAGGTGAGGGCCTGAGCCACCAGCGATGAGGCCTACCTGAAGGCCTACGCTCAGAGGTATGGCAGACAGGTCTTCCGCAACATCTGATGACTGGTACGACTTTCTAAACTCATGCTTTACCTTAGTTATTTATTCCTAAATGTACTGATATCTTGGCTTGCTATATGCAGCTAGACCCCCAGGGATGCATAGCAGAGCTCCAGGGCCTCCTCCACTCCACTGTGCAGCAGAGGGATGAGTTCCAGCGTGCGCTGGAGCTTCTAGTAAGTCATACTAGACCTTAGACTTAATTATGCACATGCTTTATGAATTTGACTAACCTAAACTTCTAAAATGCAGCGAGCTGAGGGAGCGCAGTGATGCCGACTGGATGCACCATCCTCTTCTTCCCAGCCTGTGGGAGGCCAAGCCGAGCGGGACGCAGAGTTCACTCGGGTAGTTGCTTGGGCCGAGGTGGCCAAGGCCACTCTCACGGAGAGGGTAAGCAAACCAACCGAGTTCCCTTTTAACTTAAATGCTTATGATATGCAAATGCCTAACTATGATGAATGTGTATGCAGGCGAGAGAGCTGACCACAGCACTGACCAAGGTGGAGCGTGCCAGAGTAGAGGCAGAGCGAGTCCGGGCAGAGCTAGAGCAGGCTCAGGCTCAGATGGAGGGCTTCCGTGTAGAGGCGGAGTGACTTCGCACAGGAGTGGCGGACTTAAAGCATTACTAGATAGAGGTGAGGGAGGCGAGGTGCCAGTCCTTCGAGCTGAAGATTGAGCTACGGTCTATAGAGTGGATGGTCTGGATGATCTATCGAGGAGTGGAGAGGAGTGCGTCACAGAGCGACGCACAGAGCGGTACGTTCCCAGACTTCCTCACTAGCTCCTCCGGCCAGTGGAGGAATGAGGAGGCGGAGAGGAGACGGCGACGAGAGGAGGGTAGCACAGTCGTGGGCCCATTGGAGAAGCGGCATGAGGGTGTTGTACCCCCCTTAGGCACAACCATGCATATCTTTGTTTTGATGATGGCAACAAAGAGCATCAAAGTAGTGAGAGCATGCATTATTTTTCAAGGCAAAATTTGTGTGCATGAGTGCATTTTGTCCTATCATGCCTCGTGCACATTGGTGTTTTAATGAAAGCAACAAAAGAGCAACATAGCACAGTATGTGTGCACTAGTGCAATTTCTGGTGCTTCTCATACCTCGTGCACGTTTGCATCAGAAGTCCTTAGTGCGTGCATGTGTTTGCGGTTCAGGGTTCAAGCACTTTCTGCATCCAAGCACATTGCATATCATAGTCCTTGCACATTGTGCACGAGTGCATTTTTCTAAGGTGTTTATACCTCGTGCAGGTTTGTCCAAAGAGTTTCTTGCATAGTCTGACAGTAGAAAACCCGCACGTGAACAACTTTTGAAGTTCTTGTTGCGTTCTGCACGCGAGCTAAGTAACACATAGTTCGTGCATCATTTACTGCGTGCATGGCTTGGAAAATTATACCTCGTGTAGGTTTGCACACACGATGGTGATACTTCGTGTTAGTCCGTGTTGTTGTTATATGTTCGTGTTGTTTTTGTGAACTTAGTGTCATTCTTAGTCCGTGTTGTTCATACATGTTCGTGTCATTTTTGTTTACTTCGTGTACTCTTTCCAAAACTCACACCTCGTGCAGTTTTTGGAAGGGTTACCTCGTGCACTTCTCAACCTACCTCGTGTTGTTTTCTAAGTCTCATCACTTTGTGCAGGTTTTGCTTTCGAACCATGTACCTCGTGTCATCTTCGCATTTTCATACCTCGTGTCGTTTCGTCTGTCATACTTCGTGTTGTTTTTATGTTTTCATACTTCGTGTTGTTTTTATGTTTTCACACTTCGTGTCGTTTTACCGTCTTCCACACTTCGTGTCGTTTTATCGTCTTCCATACCTCGTGTCGTTTCGTCTGTCATACTTCGTGTTGTTTTTATGTTTTCATACTTCGTGTTGTTTTTATGGTTTCACACTTCGTGTCGTTTTACCATCTTCCACACTTCGTGTCGTTTTATCGACTTCCTTACTTCGTCTCGTTTTATGTCTTATACACTTTGTGTTTCTTCTTCTGGTATCACACCTCGTGTTATTGTTGCACGTGTATACCACGTGTACATCCATACTTCGTGCAAGCCTTGCTAAAAGTGTCTTCGAGCAGCGTTTTAGCCGGAACCTTACCTCGTGTAGATCACTGTAGTACCTCGTGTACATTCTGGCTAAACAACTTATATCTCGAGTACACTTTCTATATCTCGTGCACATTACCTATGCGGAAATGGTCCAGCGGGCATATCTCTATGAGAGGACCTTGGACAAGGTCAAAAAATTGAAAGACAAGGGAGAAGAGTCAAGCCGACAGTCTGATCGGCGTAATAAGAAAGAGAAGTTCAGCATCACAGAACCTTACAAAAGCCGTGATAGCAAGAAGAGATCTAGGAGTGGGAATAGTGGGAGTTCCCAGAAGAATAAGAAAATTAAGAAAGAGGAAAAGTAAATCATGATGGCTTGCACTTTTTGTGTGAAGTTCGGCCATTCAGCCGAAGAATGCTGGAAGCGCCTTGGTGCTTGCTTACCATGTGGTAGCTGGGAGCATCGCATGCCAGACTGCCCTCTCATGAAGGAACAATCGTCCGATAGTGGACGTAGGAGGCAGACTCGCCTCAATGCTATTTTGGAAGATGATGAAGTGCCTAAGGACGACAGGCTTTTGAAAGGTACTATTAAAATTTGTTCCTATCCTGCATTCATGTTATTTGATACTGATACTTCTCATTCCTTTATATCCACCATTTTTACAAAAACTTTGCCAGTTTCATCAGTTCCTTTACCTTCGGATCTTGCTATCACCACACCCTTAGGTTCTGGAACAAAACTTACAAAGTACTACCCTGATATTGAGGTAGTGGTAGAAGGTCACAATCTTCCTGCAAACCTTGTATGCCTTGATATGGAGGGCTATGATGTAATTTTTGGTGTAGATTAGCTAGTAGACTATGACGCCTACATAAATTGTCGAAATATGATAATATCCTTTTGCAAACCAAGTCTCCCAAGATTTTCCTTCCTTGGAATCAAGTATAAGAAACATCATGTCATTATTTCTTCTCTTCACGCTTGCAAACTTATTTCGCAAGGATGTGAAGCTTTCCTTGCTTCTGTAATTATCACCGAGTCCAAGGAAATCATCTTAGCAGATATCCCCATTGTGAATGAATTTTTGGAAGTGTTTCCATCGGACATACCTGGTTTACCACCCGAAAGGGGAGTAAACTTCACCATTGAACTCATTCTAGGAGCAACACCTGTTTCTATAGCTCCCTACAAGATGTCCCTTGCGGAACTAAAAGAATTGAAAAGGTAGCTCCAAGAGTTATTAGATAAGGGTTTCATTCGACCTAGTACATCCCCTTGGGGTGTGTTAGTTCTCTTTGTCAAGAAGAAGGATGGTACTCTCAGACTCTACATCGATTATCGGTGACTGAATCAACTCACAATCAAAAATAAATATCCATTGCCGCGTATTGATGAGCTCTTCGATCAGCTTTCGGGAGTAGAGTATTTCTCCAAGATAGACCTCAGGTCAGGATACCATCAGCTCAAGATTAAAGATGAAGACATATACAAGACTACTTTTCGAAGCAGATAGGCGCACTACGAGTTCGTGGTGATGCCGTTTGGGTTAACTAAAACCCCGACAATATTTATGCAACTTATGAATAATGTCTTCAGGCCCTATCTTGACCGATTTGTGGTCATTTTCATTCATGACATTCTTATAAACTCCAAGACTAAGGAGGAACATGAAGAGCATTTAAGGGTAGCTTTGTAAACACTAGGAGAGCATAAGAGCTCAGTAAGTGTGAGTTCTAACTAAAAGTGTTATGACCGCTATTTGGGCGCCAACCCAATTGGGTATAACTCGGACCCATGAACTCAACGGACTAGAAAAAAAATAGATAGATTACTCAAGAAACATTAGAAAATCCGTAACTTAGCATAGGAAGATAAGAATTTGATGAGACCAAGCCCATTAGAAAGCTTGGGACCTTAGCCCAAACTCCCCTGTTGGAGAGGAAGCCCAATTCGCACCAAAACCCTAGGCTCTGAGCCCTTTTGGTGCCAGCTATCACCAATAGGTGTGACTGTTGGGGGAATTCGAAGGTAATTAATGGGAAACTCATAACTTCGTCTGTGGTTAATGAAATAACTAGAAATCAAGGACAAAATTTTGAGGGGGATGTTGGCCACAACTTCTATGTTGAGATCGAGACCGAATACTGCCTGGATGCTAGAGTTATACTTGGATTATCTCGGGCTACAAAAAGGTCACGACTGGATTGAGGGAGAATAAATGTTAATATTGCGAAAATCATAACTCGGGCTAGAAATACGAAAATTCGATGAAAGCATGACCCAAATTTAGATAAAGAAGTTATCTTGATTTCACCTTCCACTCACTCTCCTCACGTTCTCTCATTTTCTCTCCCTCCGTTCTCTCTCTTCTCTTCTCCTCTCCCCCGGGCGCTCAACCGGTGTGGAGCTGGGAGAGGTGGCGATGGCGTGGAGTTGACCTAAAGCATGATGGCGCGAGTATTGGAGAGTGGCATTGGCGTGATCCCATTCATGGATTCAAAGCATCACGGCGTGGGTTCGTGTGATGGTTTCGACATTTTCGGCTTGGGTGGTCGATGAAAGAGGTAGGGGGATAGATTTCTTACCTTTTGTTCTGCTTTTCCCTTGAATTCTATGCCTATTAGTGTGCGTTTGAGTGAGTTTTCAATTTTGGAGAATTATAGCATGTTTTAGGGTGTGCGATGGAATCGCCATTCCGGGTGATGTTTCTCGCGTTAAATGATAGGAAATGAACCTCTGGCATGTTCGGATGTCATTCTCGCCTGTTTCGTTGTGTTTGGCCGTGATCTGGGGCCGGTAGGAGGTCGATTTCCCTCGTGAGTCGATTTGGGTTGATTTGTGGAAAATTGCCCGTTTTGTGTCATTCTATGGTTTTCTGGATCCCTTCCAGCTTGAGGAAGGTGTATATTGTGATTAGTATTGTTTCCCTGTCATTTAGAAGCGATTGGAGCATGAAAAATGGGTTTTCGTGTGGATTTTTCATGTTTCGCACCGGGATGAGAATGCGTAGGTAGCGTTGGCCGCATTCTTCGTAGAACACATAATAACGATGCACTGCGTCTCGAGTCAGAGAAGAACAGTAGGGCGATTGGGAATGTGACCTAGCTGATGGGCGCGATCATCTATTAATGCAACCCAGGTGAGGGGCGCGTCTATATATTATCTCGCCCGAGGCTCTAGCCCTTTATTATCGCGACCCAGGTGATGGTCGCGATTATCGTGTTATCGCGCTTGAAGCTATGGCCGCGTTCATTAACGAGACCCAAGCGTGTGCCACATCAAGGCATTGACATGCTGCAAGTATTGGATGCGTTCTGGTGTCATCGCAACCCACTGTATGGGTGCGTTAACTATCGCAACGCAGGTGTGCACCGTGTTAATGTCATCTATTTTCGAGGCATTATTTGAGTTGTTTCAGGCTCTGGTGAACCCAGGATTCAATGCCTTGTTGGCGTTTGACTCGATGGATGCCTTGGGTGTTCCATGAGAGTCAGATATGTGTGTCGAGGGATCCCGGAAGAGTAGTCTCATCCCAGGCAGTGTTCGGTGTTTCTTCCGTGTTCGTTGGCTTGGCTTCAACCCCTTGGTTAGTCCATTATCTGTGGATGTCTTGGATGTCCTATGAGGGTTGTGACTATGTTATAGGGTGTTCAGAAGTGCTATTATACCGAGTAGTGTTTTGTGTATTTCGAGGGTCATTATGATTTCTGGTCAACTGGGTTGTAGCCTAGTGGTTGACACGTGACCTCGTGAGTGTCTCGATTATCCTGTATGGATCGAGACTCTAGTTTTGGACGTTTAGAGGTATCATCTTACCTCAGTTTGCATGCCTATGTGGTTTGAGGGCTTTGATGTTCCCTCATGTCTCGTGATTTATATTATGCAAAATTGAGAGTCCTATGTGCAGTCTAGGGGCTAAGGACTTGTGTTTTATTTTGATTTTGGCTTAGGGACTAGACTGATTAACGGTATGTTACCGTGATGTGTGACGATCTTGACCCGAGTCGTATGACTCAAGGATCATTATGTGTAGATCTAGTTATCTATCTGAGTCTGACAGCAGTTCTGTGTACTACCTTGTGCTTCGTAGTACGTGTGACAGGTATGTGTTAGCCTATCTGTACTTCGATGCTTCTATTTTGAGTCTTTGTGTCTAGTGAGCCTCCACTAGTCGTAGTCTGACAACACTTCACCGTGTCGACCCACCTGGGAGTGGTGGCAGGGCGAGTTCCTGACTGATGATTTTTAGGCTAGTTCCCGTGGGCCCCCTTGCTTTGTAGTAGCGTCCTACTAGGGGGGAACTAGGTAGAGGCCTGACTCAAGGCACTGGGCTTGTGTGTGCACACGTGGTCAGGGGCATTTGGACGAGCGTCGACGGGCGTGACCTTGACTAGTCACTCGTTACTGTTGTTTCTTGTACTTGGTACAGTGTAACACCCCAATTAGATAATAAAATATAAAGGTAAAATTTTGAAATATGTTTTAGAATTACAACTATTTCATATTATCTACATCCTGATGTTTTTGGAGATCGTGATAGAAGAAAAAGAGAAGCGGATTGAAGAGAGGAACGAGTTGATGCTCAAATCTACGCCATCCGTCTTCCCTTCGACCCGAGCTTCAAGGAATATCATCAATCGGCCTTTGAAGATCAAGGGGATAAATTTTACAGCTTTCATTTATCTACCTATGATATTTTACATTTCAGTTTGAGCATGTATTGAACATATTTTAATTTTTCTAAACTCTGAATCTATGTGTGTTTAACCATTTGCATATGGTTGTAGGTTTATTATGCTGCGGTTGTTGCAGCTCATGTGTGTGTTTTGATCTGTGGTCAGATCGTGTAGGAGATGACGTCTCTGTGTATTTGGAGCGTAAGCTCTATATGCTTCAGTTCGAAGTGAGTGGATCCTCACCGTTTCAGTGAGTGGTGGACATAGGGAGCCCGTCGTGATCCCGAACCACCTAAAAAATCTTCTCGCACTATGTGTTTGTGGTTTACTTGTTCATATTGTTCATCCCTATCGTGTGACAGCAGAGAGTTCGAGAATTGGTTCGCGCTTAAACTTTATTTCAGTATATTCCATGTTGATAGTAGTTTTTATTCTGCTGCGTAAAATTTTAAAAACTACCATTACGTTTGGTGGGGACAATTCAACCCTCCTTCTTGCCCTCGCGTGCATCTAGGGACAACAATCTAGTATCAGAGCAAGGTCTCTAATTTTTTTGACAACCTTACGGTTGTAGAGAAAAGATCTATTGCAATGGCCAATAAGGGAATGCTCCTCGAGGGACATTTGATACACCGACCACCTTAGTTTGATGGGTCAAATTACCTATACTGGAAGAACAGGATGACTGTGTTCCTAAGGGCATAGGAATTTGAGGTGTGGAGAGTAGTGTCCAAAGGTCCATATGTATTACCTGAGAATGAGGATGAATGAGAAGATGAACACATTAAGAAGTGTTGTGCTAACTATAAGTCCATGAATATTATTCAATGCGCAACACATCCTAGCGAGTACGTACGTGTTTCTATGTGTTCATCTACATAAGAAATGTAGGAAAAGCTCCGATTGATATACGAAGGCACTTCAGAAGTACAAGAGACAAAGGTAAATTTGTTGGTTCGGGAATATGAGCTGTTTACAATGAAGTCTGAGGAGAATATAAGTAAAATGTATGCAAGGCTAAGCGAGATTACGAACAGTTTAAAAGCTTTAAGAAAAGAGTATTTAAACCAAGAGCTCGTCAGGAAGGTGCTACAGTCACTCTCACAGCAGTGGCATACAAAGGCGATGGTCATCGAGGATTCGAAGGATCTCACCATACTCACGGTGGATCAATTGATCAGGTCGCTGATGACATACGAGATCAATATCATGAAGCTAGCTGAGGAGGAGAATAAGAAGATGATGATGATTGTGCTGAAGGCATATCCAACATCGTCAAAAGAAAGTGATGGAAGGTCCACCATTGATAGTGAAGAGGAAGAACTATTGGCTCTCATCACAAGGATGGCTAGAAAATACTACAGAAGAGCAAGAAGAGAAGGAAACTTTCCCAGAAAATTCTTGAGATGAAATGCCAACAAGAAAGTGTTGTGTCTCCTCTGGATTTGATGAGGTATTTTGATGCTGGCAATAGTTTGTGTTTTGATGATAGCCACAATCATTTAATATATTGCAGTCTCTCTTAAGTCAGTTTGAGTCTCTAGTAATTTACAAGTCGATGCATGCTCATTCTGGTGCATTAGAAGGTCGATGCACATTCATATATTGTCAAAGGCAGGTCGGTGGACATGTTAGCACTTAGCCTAGAAGGTTAGTGCATATGAATAATTGTTGAGTTATAAGGTCGATGCATCCTCAACTTCATTAAACTACCAGGTCAATGCATGTATGTCATTGAGTCTAGAAGGTCGATGCATATATGTGTTACAGACCAAGATGGTCGATGCACATATATCCCTAAGTCTTTAAGGTCGATGCACATATGCATTTTCATTCAGAAGGTCGATGCACCTTATACACAGAATGCATACTCAGGTTGGTGCACATTGATCATAGTACACTATCAGGTCGATGCACCTCATGCACCTTGGCCTCAACTTGTGCTATAAGGTTGGTGCACCTTGTACACAGGTTGATGCTAGCAACCTAGCGGTTGGAGAAAGGTCGATGCCTCTTCATTTCTTCAAAAAATATTGAAAAATTCACTTAGCCACTTAATACGAAGGAAGGCAAACTCGGGTATTGGGATCGGATTGGCCAGCCCAAACCTGATTTGGGTCGACGGAGTCAGTTGATCCCATCGGATCCCAATGTTGTGTAGTGAATAGATAATATAGAGGGGAGTGAATAGATTATCACCTACTTTTTACTAAAGCAACTAAAAGACTAAGCAAGACCGGATATAAACGTCGGACTGAAGTCAAGTTAACGATGCAAGGCTAACGGCCCTATGCTTCTTTCTAACGAAAAACACTCACACACAGCAGAGAGAGCAAACCACACAAGGAGACACAATTTTTAAGGTGGTTCAGTCTCAACCTTGAGACCTACATCCACCCCTCACTGAACCAGGGAGGCTTCCTGCTGCCACACAGCTTGAACAATGAGGAACAAATCCTCAAACAACGGCTAAGCTTCACAACTTGCTTCACATAGGAACAGATCCTCTTACAGCTGAATATCAGAGCTTGCTGAAGGGCACACCGGGCCCAAACACCACAGACTGATGCACACACAGCATGTCTTCCTACGCACAAGGTAGGGATGATACCACTGCGGCTGAGTTACAAGATGAAAAGAAGAAAGGCAAAAAACTTTAAGAACAGACAAGAGTATATCAATGGGACACAAGACTAAAAGTCCTTGTCCGCAAATTGGAAGGCTTCCTTGAAGCTTCCAGATGGGCGACCTCTCCAGATGACGTTCCCTGCAAATGAACGAAGTCTTCGCTGAAGGCTGGGAATGGGTCTTCCTTTGCTCACATGAGCCAAAGGAAATGGACGGAGAGCTTCTGCTTCTTCGAGATTGCCTGACTGGAAGGAAGGGCTTGTCTCCTCTCTAACGAACTGGGTTGCTATTCGAACCTGCTATCTTCGAGCGTGCTCCCTTCACTTTTTCTTTTTTAGCTCTCTCATTGTCTCATCTTCTTTAGCTCGTGCTCTCTTGTATGTCAACTTCTTGTATGTCAACTACTACGTCCCCGAAAACTTCCCCTTCTGCATGCAGGGTACAAAGCAAGTAGCCCTTGATATGGCAGCTAGATATCTGGACCGTTTAGATCCATAAGAACTTCCAGATCATAGGAAGAGTGGCCCCTGATTGGCTGGAGAGTGATAAGGTACATCGTCCTCTCATTGGCCTGCAAGTCCACTTCAGGCGGTACACGACAGCTTGAAGCTTTTTCCCAAATACGAGGTGCATGATCGGACACAAAAACCTTTCCAAGAGTTCTTGGATTGGTCCAATTGAAGTCAGGAAATATTCTCCACAGAAATTCTTCTGGAAGGGTGCTATGTGGCCTAGGAACACGTGCCAATCATGAGCTCAAATGCACGAAGTCAACTTAAATGAATTTCTTGACTTTACCAATTTTTCTGTACTGTCGAGCTATTTGCCAGCCTTAGAAAGACATTTGTCACCCTTAGCCGCCTTAGCCGTCGCCATATATCCATTTGTCACCACTAAGAGTCTATTTGTTAGCCTTAAGCAGCTATTTGTCACCCTTGTCATACAGGAGGCCGTCGCCTAATCTTCAGCTCTTCTTTTCTTCAGCTTCAACGGGATGGAAGTCGACTCGAGTACCTTGTGGAGTCGACTCTCCTTCTATGGTTTCTTTGATTTCAGCCAGCCCACCTATTTTTCACCCTTGGTGAGCTATTTGTCACTGTTAGTTGGATATTTGTCACCCTTAGTAGGGTATTTTACACTCTTACTATTTGTCTGTCTTGTGTGACATTCTTCACCGTTGAAACCTTGAGTGTCTTGAGTGTGACTTTTTGACCTCGGCTGAGATCTGACTTTGATTGGATCACTGAAACTGGTGATAGGTTGACAGATCTTGGCATTGACTGGAGTCTTGAATTGACTTTGATTGAAGCCACTTTGACTGAAGTTGACCTTTACCAAAGTCACTTTGACTGGAGTCACCTTGACTTGGTCAACTTTAACTTGAGTCAATCTTGAAGATAAAGTTGGCTAGAGTCTCTTGACTGGGTTGACTTTGACCTTCAAATGAAGTCTTCAAGGTTTCTTCTTCTTCTCCTTCCAGCTTCTCAACGTAACAACCCATTCATCAATCTTCAAGTTCTATTTTTCACACTTACGAAGATATTTTTCACCCCTAACCAGCTATTTGTCCCCCATTATTGAAAAATTTGATTGATAATCTTCAGTTGAGTGATGCGTTTGATCAAGGGGCCTTATTAGAAAATTTCACATTTCATCTGACCCTTGAGCCCTATCCTATAATGTCGGAATCATTAGATGAGTTATATTCTGGGCTCATACTTCCTTGTAATTTGATTCCCCTACAAGTTGAGCCTCTCCAATATGACATTCTAGGACTTGAGGGGGATGTGCCAGCGATATTCACCATTGATTTGACTTCCTCTCAGAAAGATCAACTGATTAGTGCCCTTAATGCACATGATGCTCTTAATTAGGGGAATGTGGCTAAGAATGCTGATCTTATTTATAAGCCACTGTTGACTGAACAAGTTACCGAAGAGGAAGTAATGAATAAAGGGGTGGTAAGGTGGGTAGGTACAGAACAAGGAGACCAATGGATAGATTCTAGGCTAAGGTTCGACCCCGATCTTGAAAGATTAATGGACATTGATCATTTCGTGATCCCTAAAGAAAAGAACAGTCTCACACATATTATTAAAGTTGAAATCCATAATGTGTGAGACCAGCATACCTCTGGTCCCCATGCTTCTATCTTTCATCTTGTCCTCCAATGGCATAAGGGCTAGAATTTGAGGGAGGATGAGATCTTATGGTGGCTAATTATGAAATCAACTTGCTGATTATTGGGCCATACTGTGTCTGGCGGAAGATGTTAAACTTAGCGCTTGTTGGGAGACAAGCTAACATTTCATCTGTAGTGTTTCAATAAGTCATTTTTATTTTGTGCTTGTAGGAGAGCTTGTAGGAGTTAGTTATAACATCAGGAGAATGTCTGGAGAAAATCACGCCTGTCCATCCCAGGTTGTACCTTTCCTATGCAAGCATTCATGCGCACATTGTTCTACTTTTATTATTCAAGTTGGGGGGTAGGGGTAATCAATGTAAAAATCTCATGCAACCTGATGCCTCATATTGAAAAAAAAGACCCCAACTGAGGTTTCAAGATTCATGTTCTCATGAAAGAGACTCTAGAATGGAAGAGACTACGGAGATGGATGATGGAATAATTTTAAGTATCTATTCATGGGAACTAATTTAGAATTCCCTAAGGTCTCCTAGCACTTAAAAAAATCACTTGCACACTAATGAAGCAGGTAGGACAAGCATTCTGTTAGTTTGATATGGTGTCTGATACTCTACATCTACTAGTGAGATGACATTTTTGAAATGCTATCTACTCAGCTATCTATCACATATGTGTAAAGCACATTATTGAAAAAAAACATGAAAAATGCCCTAGATCTTAGTAACCGAGCCTACTTCTCTTAAGGCAAGAGTTGAGGTTCGCGTCAAACAGTGAAGGGATGCGCAGCACCATGGGTTGAAAAAAAAATGATGCAAAAATAAGGTAACATAAAGAGACTGTACTGAATTCTCTGACCTAAGAGGTGTAGAGTTGAAAGACACCTAACTAAAATAACAATATGAAGGACGTAATTGCCCAAACTGTGAAATTAGATTTCACAAGCACAAGTGCTATGAGACTTTTGGAGTGTTCTAACGGAGTTATGAGCATCATGTTCTAATCCTAGGACTAGTACACTTTAATAATTCCAAAGTCCTAATCAATAGTCAATTCTACGAAGGAGGATCTTGATATTGTAGGTTGTTGATGTTTATGTTACCCCCACCCCTCCAACTAACTATGCTATGCATGCAAGTGTGAACATGAACAAGCATGGAAGTATGATGAACAAAGGGATGATGAATAAGTAGGAAAACATACAGTGATCGCCACCAAGGGTTAACAATGCCAAAGGGATGAAGAAAAGAGTGCAACGGCACCGTGTACCTTGTAAAAATGAAGACTCGATCGTGCTTAAGGAACGGGGTGCGGGAAACTATGTACATTCAACCTCCTCTCCTTCCAGCCGGCAAGAGGAAGAGGTCCTCACGTTCATATCATGCTCTCTGGAAAACAAAGATCAAATCACAAGAGAAAAACCCATTAGAATTCATGAAGTGTAGTATCAATCCCGCAGTCATCAAAATAGCATGAATAAAAGGGGGAGAACACACCGGGGTGAAGTTTTTAACCCCTGTTGAAGGGTGAAAATAATAGGTGTATGTATTGTGATGAGAATAGGACAAGTAGGAGGAGAAAACACGGAGTAGAACTGCGGGAAACGTGCATGACGACATGATGCATGTGTATATGGAAGCCTACGTGGATGATATCCTGGTGAAATCGAGGTCCAAAGAAGAGCACCCCATGATTTTAGCTAAGGTATTGCAAAGGGCTAGGGAGTACAAATTAAAAATGAATCTGAAGAAATGTGTGTTTGGAGTTGCATCGGGAAAATTGCTAGGGTTCATAGTTAGCAAGCGAGGGATTCAGATTGATCCGAACAAGGCAAAGGCCGTTATGGACATGCCTCCGTCGAAGAACATTACTGAACTTCGAGGTTTGATCGGGCGTTTACAGTTCATCAGAAGATTCATATCTCAACATTCACAAAGGTGCCGCCCATTCTATGAATTGTTGAAGGCAGGGGCCAAATTCGAATGGAATGAGCAATGCCAGAAGGCCTACGAAGATCTTAAGGTTTATCTATCTAATCCCCCAATTCTGCAACCTCCTGTCCCTGGAAAACCCCTGATATTGTACATTTCTATTATTGAGGACTCCCTAGGAGCTGTCCTGGCTCAAGTGGATGATGAAGGAAAAGAAAGGGCAGCATACTATCTTTCTAGGTTGTTTAACCCTACTGAGTCTAAGTATACTATCATGGAGAAGACCTGCATGGTGCTTGTATGGCTAGCCCAGAAGCTTAAGCACTACTCTTGCCCATGAGGTTAAGTTAATCTCTAGAATGGACCCTATTTGATATCTCTTGGAAAAGCTCATCCTTTCTAGTAGGTTAGCTCGGTGGTAGAGCTTTCTCTCTCAATTTGACATCACCTTTGTCGTTCAGAAAGTGATCAAGGGCTATGCTATTGCTAAACATCTTGCTCATTCTCCAATCCCTTGCACCAATTTGATCTAGGATGAGTTTCCTAACGAGCACCTTGATGTAATCACTCATCTCCCCTTTTGGTCTTTACAGTTTGACGATGCACTAAATTCTCAGGGCCGTGGGATCAGCACTATTCTCCTTACTCCAGAGGGAGTAACTATCCCTATTGCTTATCAGCTCACATTCGCTGCCACAAATAATATAGCCGAGTATGAGGCTCTCCTTGACGGTCTAAAACAAGCCTATCTCCTAGGCGCACCCTATATCAACATCATAGGGGACTCTCAATTGGTGTTGCATCAAGTTCTTTCAACTTACCGCACCTGTGACCTCAAGCTTAAGCCTTATCAAGATTTGGTCACACTCTTGGCTAGGCAGTTTCGTAAGCTCATCTATATCCATACTCCTCGCTCCCAGAATGTTCTTGCCGACGCATTGGCATTGCAAGCTTCTTCCCTTTCTTTCCCTCTTAGTCGTTCCACTGAGACCGTTGTCAGCCAGTGGCTGGACGCTCCTTCCCTCTAGGATCCCTGGTTTGACAACATTAGGAAATCTGTAGAGAAGAGGGCTGAGAAGGAAGATATGAAAGAAATATCATTAACTAAGCTCGAGGAGATTTTGGAAGAAGAAGAACTACTATGGTACCATGAGATAGAGCAATACTGTAGGGATGGATCATTTTCGGAGGCGGCCAATGCCGAGTAGCGAAAGGCCATCAAAAGAGTTGCCTCAAGATATACAATTATTGCAGGAGAATTATATAGGCATGCTCTTAATGGAGTTCCCATGAGATGTCTGGATGATGATGAGGGTTGGAAAGTGGTGGAAGCAGCTCACGCCAGTGAGTTTGGAGGGCACGTTAATGGACAGGCATTGGCGAAGAAGATTCTTAGGCAGGACTATTACTGGCCAACCCTAGAACAAGACTGCTCCACCTATGTCCGTAGGTGTCTTCAATGCCAACTCCATGCTGATAAAATTCATGCTCCTACTTCCTCTCTCTATCCTCTCTCCACTCCTTGGCTATTCTCGATGTGGGCCTTTGATATCATTGGACCACTCGGTGACCTTAATGCTCAGGTTAAACAGAAGTCTTTTATCCTCATAACAACCGAGTATTTCACGAAGTGGGCAGAAGCCGAAGCATATGCAGAGGTCAAAGTAACCACAGTGTGTCGCTTCATCATGAAGAACATCATTTCACGGTTCAGGGTGCAAAGCGACATCGTCACCGACAACGGACCTCAGTTTGTATCACAAGAACTCCAGGACCTCTATAAGAAGTTTCATATTTCTTTACATCATTCATTACTGTATTACCCCCAAGGTAATGGCCAAGCCGAGACCACAAACAAAACCCTTCTGACAGGACGAAAGGGAAAGGATAGCAAAGGATTTAAGATTCCTTTACACGGAGGAGCGACAAACACCACACTGGATGAAGAAGGATAAAAAGGAAGAGAGACGAGGGCTAGAACACCCTCGTTAAGGCACAGAGACCCTGATAACAAAAAACTGAATACAGAAGAAACTAGATCAACTTAGATCAAGATGGGCTAAGGCCTAGAAAACTGCAAGAGAAAGGGTAAAAACCCCGAAAGGGTGAGGAGGAGAGAATAGAAAGACGATGAGGAGATTGCTGGGAAGGTGAGGATGGAAAGGAGATATCATCCGATGAGGTCGGAGAAGAAGAATAGCGATCATCTGACAGGGTCAGAGAGGAATCAGAAGCAACACCCGGAAGTCCCGAGGAAGAAGAACCAAAAGATGTCCCAAAATCGGGATGGAAGGATGACATAGGCTGAGGCCTAGAATTGTGAGAGGAGGGAGAATCCGGAGGCTCCGGATGGGAAGAAGAGGAACGGGGGTTCGCACACCCCAAAAGAGAGGAGAAGTTTATAGACGCGGGATTAGAAGAAGGCAAGTACACCACCAAAGGGTGGGAGTTGAGCAAGAGGAAGGAGGAATCAGATGAAGAAGAAGGAGATGTGATCCCCTGGGTACACATCTGACGGCCTCTGAACTTGCACCGCCGCCTAATCTTAACTAAAATTGCCTTGTAATGGATCCACCTGGCATGGGCTCGGACCTTCGAGCTTCTCAATATGTAATATCTTCTCAAATAACGGGCCCACCTGGCAGATGGCCTGGCCCATTTATGAATATGCAGCTTCATTGGGGCGGTTACCCCTAGACACCTGGTGCTAACGATAGTTGGACATTCTCTAAGATGTGACTCCTCTAGTAGATGAACATTATGAAACCATGGAGTCTTTTCCCTCGGCACAAAGAGCCTAAGGTTCAGCAATTCCACTCGGCAATCAGGCTTGAAGCATAACTCCCTCGGTAGAAGAGACGAGTGAAATTGAGGGACAGTAATACACGGTGTTGATGTGGCTGGCGTACTGATGAATCGAGAGAGTCTGTATAAGGTGTGTAGAATGTCCTTGGAGATTCTTGGAAATATGGCATATTGCCCCTTGAGCAAAGAGTCCATGATCTGCCTGGCGATCGTATGAGTAAGCACGATCCGAGTAGAGAACCCTTCTTAGCTAGCTATCTGAATAGCAATGAAGCGAGAAGAAATAACAACATCAATGGTATGACCTCCGGTGAGCAAAGAGATTGTGGCCAGTCTTGCTTGAGAAGAAACTAGCACTAAGGCAAGAGAACTCTTCTTGACAACCATCATCAGAAGCCCAGGCACATCAGTCCAAAAGTAGCCAGAGACCAGGACCCAGATCGGCATATGGTAGATGAAATCTTGGATCTTGAAATGTAGAACTGGAATAGAATCATCCTGACTCTGCTCATCGTCTCCCTAGGGACCACACCCAAGAGGAACCAAAGGCAATGTACACCGGCTCCGTGGGGTGGAAGTAGGTGGAGAAGTTGCGAAGGTAGAAGGCTTGGACGATATGGAGGCTTGAACGGGGACGGTGATGTCGAGTGAAGGCAAAAGCATAGAGGCAACGGTAAGTTCTAGCATATGTGGAGGTAAAGGCGTGGCTTGCTCAAGCTCAGACGAAGATGATGGTGGAGACGGTGGAGAAGGTGAAGGTGGGGGAGATGAAGGTGATGGTGATGGGTTAGATAATGAGGATGACAATGAGGGTAATGGGGATGGTGGTGGAGATGGAGATAGTGGAGAGGAGGGTGAAGATGAAGTGGAAGGCCATGGGGCCCAATGTTGACGTATCAACATGATGCGGTGGGTGACGTTGGGAGTGGAAGAGGTGGTGGCAGAGGTGGGAGAAGAAGAAGAGGCACTAGCCTGAGCAAGGGCTTGGGTTGGAGGAGGTTGTGAAGACGTGGTAAGAGATGGCGAAGGTAATGGGGTCGGTGGAGATGGAGATGGAGATGGCGGCAATGGAGCAGGTGCATCACTAGATAACGAACCACATGGGTACCCCTGGCCTTGTAGAGATGGAGATAGCTGCCTGGACGGTGCTTGTTACTGCTGCTTACTGCAAAGATCTAGAACAACTTTTCGAATGGTGGCCCAATTGATCCTCTTCTAATCTTCCAAGTCATAAACAAACTCCTGGAATTGACCATTTCCTTATTGTTCCGTGCCCCCTCAAACTCATGTGTTGTGAAATAATTACCGACACGTCTATAATGATTTTTCCAAAGCTAGGGCTCCTCATGAGGAATGCCACGTGGATGCACTCAAGATAATAATTAATAAAATATCATTATATCTTTTATCAGTTTAACTGTGTGAGGGCGTGCCAGTCACTTGTGTCACAATGTGTTAACATTTCAAGACTGGGATGGTCTGCACTAACCCAAGGTGCGCTCCTTCTGATCACTAAGCAGACGATGGTGGGCATCGGGTCAGGACTGGAGACCCGTCGTGCCATAAAGGTCGATCACGACGATAAGAGGAGAAAACGTTTGATTAATCTCCAAGCAATGGGGCTGCATGGCCGATAAGTCGATTCCTATAAAAAGAAGAGAGAGCATGTTGAAAAGCCTTGAAAGTCCCACATCGGGGTGCAAAAAGGTATTCAGAGCCGTATCGGTCACATGTTGACCATTTTCTTATTATTTTGTGCCCCCTCAAACTCATGTGTTGTGAAATAATTATCGACACATCTATAATGATTTTTTCGGAGCTAGGACTCCTCGCGGGGAATGCCACGTAGAAGCACTCATAATAATAAGTAATAAAATATCGTTGTCTCTTTTATCGATTTTATTGTGTAAAAGTGTGCTAGTCACTTGTGTCACAATGTGTTAAGGTTCTAAGACTGGGATGGTCTAGACTAACCCAAGGTGCGATCCTTTTGATTACTAAGCAAACAATGGTGGGCATCGGGTCGGGACTGGAGCCCGTCGTGCCATAAAGGTCGATCACGGCGATAAGAGGGAAAAATATTTGATTAATCGCCAATCAATGGGGCTGCATGGCCGATAAGTCGATTCCTACAAAAAGAAGAGAGAGCGTGTTGAAAAGTCTTGAAAGCCCCACATCGGGGTGCTAAAAGGTATTCAGAGCCATATCAGTCACATGTTTACCATTTCCTTATTGTTCTGTGCCCCATCAAACTCATGTGTTGTGAAATAATTATCGACACGTCTATAATGATTTTTCTGGAGCTAGGGCTCCTCGTGAGGAATGCCACGTGGAAGCACTCAGGATAATAATTAATAAAATATCATTGTATCTTTTATCGATTTTACTGTGTGAGGGCGCGCCAGTCACTTGTGTTACAATGTGTTAAGGTTCCAAGACTGGGATGGTCTGGACTAACCCAAGTGCGCTCCTTCTGATCACTAAGCAGATGATGGTGGGCATCAGGTCGGGACTGGAGACCCGTCGTGCCATAAAGGTCGATTACGGCGATATGTGGGGAAAATGTTTGATTAATCGCCAAGCAATAGGGCTGTATGGCCGATAAGTCGATTCCTATAAAAAGAAGAGAGAGTATGTTGAAAAGCCCTGAAAGACCTACATCGGGGTGCGAAAAGGTATTCAGAGCTGTATTGGTCACATGTTGACCATTTCCTTATTATTCTGTGCCCTCTCAAACTCATGTGTTGTGAAATAATTATCGACATGTCTATAATGATTTTTTCAGAGCTAGGGCTCCTCGCGAGAAATGCCACGTGGAAGCACTCAAGATAATAATTAATAAATTACCATTATATCTTTTATCGATTTTACTACGTGAGGGCATGCCAATCACTTGTGTCACAATGTGTTAAGGTTCCAAGATTGGGATTGTCTGGATTAACCCAAGGTGTGCTCCTTCTGATCACTAAGTAGACGATGGTGGGCATTGGGTCAGGACTAGAGACCCGTCATGCCATAAAAGTCGATCACGGTGACAAGAGGGGAAAATATTTGATTAATCGTCAAGTAATGGGGTTGCATGGCCGAGAAGTCGATTCTTATAAAAGGAGGAGAGAGCGTGTTGAAAGCCCTGAAAGCCCCACATCAGGGTGCGAAAAGGTATTCAGAGCTGTATCGGTCATATGTTGATCATTTTCTTATTGTTCTGTGCCCCCTCAAACTCATGTGTTGTGAAATAATTGTCGACACGTCTATAATGATTTTTTTGGAGCTAAGGCACCTCACAGGGAATGGCAAGTGGAAGCACTCAGATTGTGTGCTAACCTCCTTGAGTCACGTGCACATCATTCGGGGCAGCTATGGTCGTCCTTGCCAAACTGGCCATCCCGACCATGACTCAAGATAGGATGGCGGACCGATACAAAAAACTATATATCGAAGAGGTGGATCCCGATCGTGCTAGTCCCTCGAGCACCTCGGGCGCTGTCGCTAGTCACCCTCACTCCCCACCGTTGATCGCGTACATGGTGGTTCACGGGTTACGGGAAGCTTTCCAGATTCCCCCCGTTCGACATTATCTTCCCGACCATTGATGATGACCGGTTAAGTCTGCCTTCAGGGGGGGTTATGGTCCCGGCAGTGTCTTTTCAAGCGAGCTTCCGTCTTCCTATCCATCCTTTCATTGCTTCTGTCCTCCACTACTATGGCCGGCATCCGGGGGATGGTTCCTCTATATGCTCGGCGCAGCCAGCTCCTCTACCAGGATGGACCTAGAGTTGGCAACCGCGGTGGCAGACGCTAAATGAGACAGGGCATCTGCTCGAACATTTTCTTCTCTTGGGATGTGGACTACCTCGAAGTGGAGGAGTTCTTTCGCCGCGGCCTTGGCTTTCTCCAGATACTTGATCATGGATGCTTCGCGTGCCTCAAGCTCTCCCTGGATTTGACCAACAACAAGCTTGGAGTCATTGTATGCCCTCACACTGGTTGCCCCCAGGTGCTTGGCCATCCGTAGTCCTGAGAGTAAGGCTTCATACTCGGCCACATTGTTGGTGGTAGGGAAGTTGAAGCGGAGGGCATATTGGAGTTCTATCCCCTCGGGTGATTGTAGTACCAGTCCCGCTCTGCTATTGGCTACGCAGGATGATCCATCGATGTACACACTCCCATGTAGGTCCCGAGGACTACTCGGGCAAGTCTTCAGTGGGTATCGTGCATTCGGCGACGAAGTCGGCGACAGCCTGGGCTTTGATTGCGGTCCTCAGATGAAACTTGATATCGAATTCACCCAACTCGATAGCCCACTTCATCAGCCTCCCCGAGATGTCAGGGTTTTGGAGAACTTGTCGTAGCGGCTGGTGGGTGCGAACGACGATTGGGTGAGCCAATAAATAAGGGCGCAGCTTGCGGGCGACCGTAACCAAAGCTAGGGCAAATTTCTCGATCCGTGAATGCCAGAACTCTAGCCCTTGTAGTGCTCGATTGACATAGTAGACGGGCTTCATAACATTGGCCTCTTCCCAAGTGAGCACAGTGCTCATCGTGCTCGGCGTTACTGACAGGTACAAAAGCAGATGCTCTCCTTTCTTGGGCTTGGAGAGTATGGGGGGAGTGGCCAGGTAACGCTTTAGCTCCTCAAAGGCCTACTCGCATTCTTGATCCCAGTCGATCTGCCCCTTCTTCTGTGGGGCCTTGTTGGCTTACTTGATCAATCGAAAGAAGGGGAGGCACCCTTCGGCTACTCGGGACAAGAACCGAGTCAATGCAGCGATACCTCCGGTGAGGCATTGGACCTCCCTCACTCGCTTTGGCCACTTCATTTCTAGCACCACCTGGATCTGGTCGGGGTTGGCTTCGATTCTCCGGTGAGTGATGAGGAAACCGAGGAACTTCCCTGATCTAACGTCGAATGTGCATTTAGCTGGGTTAACTTTCATATTGTACCTTCGGAGCATCGCGAAGGTCTCCGCCTGGTCTGCCAGGTGCTTGGTGGCTTGGAGGCTTTTTATGAGCATATCGTCGATTTAGACCTCTATGTTGCGGCTGATCTGCGAATCGAACATATGGTTGACAAGGCGCTGATAGGTTGCTCCCGCGTTCTTCAATTCAAACGACATGCGAGTGTAGCAATACATGCCGTGGTCGGTGACGAACGTAGTCTTGTCCTGGTCGGGCCCGTGCATGCTGATTTAGTGGTACCCAGAGTAGGCATCTAGGAAGCTTAGCATCTCGTGTCCGGCCGTGGCGTCGACTAGTTGATCGATACATGGCATGGGGAAGCTATCCTTAGGGGTAGCCTTGTTGAGGTCGGTATAGTCTACACACATTCGCCACTTCCCATTGCTCTTAGGAGCAAAGACCACATTGGCCACCCAATCTGGATGCCGGGTAGGCCTGAGCAGCCCTGAGCGTAGCTTCTCGCTCACTTGTTCTCTAATGATAGCCTATCGCTCGGAGTTGCAACGCCTTCGGAGCTGCTGGACTGGGCGGCAGGTTGGGTCCAACCTTAGTTGATGGGTGATGACCTCTGGCGGGATTCCGGGGAGTTCGTCTTCGGACCAAGCGAACACATCTTGGTTGGCTGTGAGGAAGCTTACGTAAGCATTTTTGTCGTGGTCGGATAGATTAGCCCCGATCCTCAGCGTCCTGCTCGGACCTTCTCCCACTTGGATGAGGTATAAATCCTCCGTCGGGGTGCTCATGTTCGGACCTGGGTCTTCAGTTCTTGCCTTCTTCTTGGGTGGCGTCCCTCGGACTGTCGGTCGCGTGTTGAGATAAGGTAGCATCTCCTGGACTCCCTCTGATCTCCTCGGACCTCTCCTACCCCCCCTAGAGGTAGGAAACTTGAGATTTTGGTGGTAAGAGGAGAGGACGCCGCAGAGTGTGCCAAGGATCCCTTGTCCGATGATGGCATTATATCCGGTCATTGCGCGGACAACCGTGAAGTCTGCGAGGAAGGTTACCTCTCTTGGTGCGGTCCCGAACGTAATCGGGAGTGATATGCGTCCTTCCGGGCGAATCATAGTGCCAGAGAATCCATACAACAGTGTATGTAACGTCGTGAGTTTAGAGACATCCACACCCATGAGCACAAGACAGTCGTGCGCAATAACGTCAGGGCCACTTCCATTATCAACTAGGATGCGACGCACAGTATACTGATTGATGGTGGCTGATACCACTAGGGCATCCAAGTGGGGGGTGGTTACACCTTCCAAGTCATCGTCCGAGAAGACGATAGGGTCCCTTAGGCACCCTGGGGTGGTGGCCTCTAGTTGGGTGTCGTCACCTCGCTCCACAGTGTGGATGGTTGATGCGTATCGCCGTCGCCTACTCACGCTGTCTCCACCTGTGGTCGCCCCCCCAGAGATCATCATGATCTCCTTCCCGTTGGGCCGGTTGTCGAGGGGGGGTGGAGTCCGCTGTCGCTTCTCTGCGGCCTTGGCGAGGAATTTATCAAGGAGTCCTCTGCGGACGAGGTCCTCGATGGCATCTCTCAAGTTGATACATTCGACGGTGTCGTGGCCGTGGTCGTGATGATATTGGCAGTACTTCTTTTTGCTCCTCGAGCTGGGATCTAATTTCTTCCGGGGAGGCCATTTGAGGAAAGGCTCCTCGCGGATCTCCATCAGGATTTGGTCGGGTGGAGCCGTCAGGGGGGTGTAGTTGCGATAGTTACCCCTTTCTCTTTCTGGCGGTCGCGACGGTCTCCGTCGCGTCGCTCTCGCTTAATTCGCCTGTCTCGTGGCGAGTCGACAATTCTCTTCCGGTCGGACTGGTCGGTTGCGATAATGCGGCCCAAGGCCGCAGTATTCTCCTCGCAGTGCACGTGCTTTTGTGCTAGGGCGAGGAGGTCTGGAAGGGTCGTCGAGATTTCAACTCCGAGCGCTCGTCGGAGGATGTGGTCTCGCGTCCCTTGAGTGAGCGCGGTAGTCGCGATGCCGACGTCGAGATGTGGGATCTGGAGCGCCTCCGCGCGGAAGCGAGAGACGAAGTCCCACAACGTCTCTTCTTTTCCCTGCCTGAGAGCGAGCAGGGTCACTGCTGACTCAGCCACCTTTCGACAGCCAATGAAGTTCTCCTTGAATAGCTTCTTGAGCTGCTGGAAGGAGGAGATGGTCCCGGCCGATAGCGACTCGAACCAGGCCCGGGCGTTCTCCCGAAGGGTCGTAAACGAACGTCAGGCACTTCACGATGTCCGAGACCCGGTGGAACACTAGGTGGGACTCGAAGTTGTGTATGTGGTCGGTCGGGTCGGTGGTGCCGTCGTAAAAGGTGAACGACAACAACTAGAGTTTTGGTGGGATGTGTGCTTCTATGATCTCCCTGGAGAAGGGAGCATGCAAGTCCTGGTCATCATCGATCAGGCCGCGATTTCTAGCGGCCAGGAGGACATCGTCCAAATATCAGATTTTATCCTCTATTTCGTCGATGCGCTGGAGTCGGCGATCCATCTCCGGGTTGGAATGCAATGGGCTACGCACCCTTGGTGCGTGCTGTGCGATCGTCGGGTCCTCGCGACCGAGGCATGGGAGGCCTCCCGTCCTTGACGAGGATCCTCTCCAGTCTGTGCCATCTCGCCCTGCCGCCGCTCGGGCAGGACGCATCGGTGTTCCGCCTGCCGGTTCAAAAGCTCCTGGCAGAGTCCTGTCAGGGCTTGGATCTGTTGGCGGATTTCTTCTAGGTCACCGGGGGTGACCTCGTGTCGGGGATGGGCAGAAGATGCTTCCTGCAAACCCCGGCGGGAGTTAAGTCCCTGATGGGAACCACGCCCACGGTGACTGGCATTGCGGAGGCTTCCACGGGGCGTCATAACTTTCCGCTCGTTTTCCCACAAACAGTGCCAAGAAGTGTAGAGGCCAAAAAATAATTCCTATGTCACGTACCACTTTCTCTATTTATTGAATGGGAAAGTCATCTCGCACCCGTGGAGGCCTGCAAGCACCAAAAAATAAGGGGCGGCAGAAGGAATCCCGAGAGTTACCCCAGGGGACAACCCTCTGATACTTAAGTCAGAGACGTATTAATCGAAAAATAAAGGAGAACAAGTGAGAGAGAAGGAGGTCACAGTAGAAAACTAAAGTGCCGTATAGATCCTCCAGACGAGTGATCACCGCTGCCAATCCCCACTCGGTGAGTGCTCGCTGGGTGGTAAGGTCACCGAGGGAGAGTTTCTTTCGAGTACGGATTGTAATCACTTCCCTCTCTCTGTGTAACAATTTTGGCAGAATGAACTACCGTGCCCTCTTTGTCGATGGTGGGATGTGGAGCTGCTACCATTTGGGACTCAGGTTCGGGCCTGAGCTCATCACCGGTTTCTCAACCGCGCACGTCCGATCGCTTCCCTCGCGTGGGACGTACCCGAGCTTGCTTAGAGTCCCAATCAGTCTCGAGTCTCGCGGGTCCGTCCCGCATCAGCTCTGGACTCTAGCGTCAGCAAGCGGTCTAAGGATCGACCACCACACATCATCAAATAGCCCAATTATAGACTGCTAAGGATGTAGGTGAGGCAATGCCAATGAAAAGCCTACTAAGCTTCATCCAACGGACAAAGAATAAGGAACGAGACCCAACTAAGGAGACTGACCCAAGAAATAAGCCCCAAAACTGACCAAGATGGCCCAGTAAGGGTAAATAACTTAGAGCATCATAAAGATAAATAAGGAGATGACCTAACTCATTGGTCATAAAATGGGTGTCAACAGATGCCCCTCCTTAACGTCCTCTTTGTAGGGGAGCGAGCGGAGGTAAAGCGGAAGTAAAATGGAACATGAAGATGAAGCGAAAATGAAGCAGAGCAGACTGAAAAGTGGGCGTTAAGATAAAGACACCCATCCTCAACCAACAAGCGATAAGAATCTTCTGGAAAACTTCGAACCAATCACAAGGAATGGTACAATCGAATGACGCATGCCTGGAGGAACTAACAACTAAGGAAAGGAAAATGTGACCAACCTCCTCACTGGAACACACGGCTGATAGGCGGCTGGAGCAAATGGAAAGGAAAGAGGCGATTAACTAAACTCCAGACAGGAATCCTCAGCTAACCAAACTGAGTAAATAGACCAAAGATAACCTTCCAACTCAGAGTGGAATGACTCTCCTTACTTGAGACCATGGATGCAATTATCCACCATTACTGAGACATCTTAGACAGATAAGGGCACATAAATGCGCAAAAATACGTATGATGCATGCTAGGCTAAAGGCAAAGAAATCATCAAAATAAATGCAAAGAAAAGTAAAATTGCAAAATACTCGAGAATAGTATTGCTAGACCGGATGAACCAAGGTCAGGATACTATCTGCAACCACGGCGTGCAAGATAGAACCATCGTCCCCCACCCTTTCCAACCTAACGGCCTATCCAATGATTAAAACATGTGCACCTAGATCATCATCATTTTTGGTAAAGGGGAACATCAGATCCCAGAACACATTAATGACCAGCCGATTCTTGAGATAATATATCATAGATACCATATAGTAATGCATTAAGAGACTAGGGATCGAGATACTTACCTGACTTACCTACCTAGCAAGATGATGGCCACGTGATGACTTTCATGATTTTGCAATAAAGAGGTTGGCCATCAACAAAATATCCAATTATGATCAAAAATAGGCATGAAGCACATAATTAAGCATGAATTGCATAAATAAGATAAGGCATGGATTGCATAAATATAATGTGATAAGGCATGAAGTTAAATGGATAAAGCATGTAATTCAACAATGATACCAAGCCACAAATGGTCTATATCACAACCGCTAGAAGAGCATTAACGGTCGAATACAGAACCGCCAAACTTCATCGGTTCAAATCCTTTGAGGAGGATGACTTGACCACAAACAGCCGAAAGAAGGACCGCCAAAAGGGGTGTGACGGTCTTACGATAGACCGCCAATTTTCCTGGGTGTTCAAAAAAATAAACTGTTCGTTCATTCCCTCCCCACTCATACCATTGGAACGGAAACACCCAAAATCGAACCCAGCGACTCCGGCGACCACCCCGATGAGCCCGATCGGCGACCACCGCACCCTATTCACTGAGATGGCGAAGAGAAGGGTGATCAAACACCTTCAACGCCGGCTCGATGAAGATGAGCCATCTCCGATGGTGGCAAATCCATCGGAGGAAGAGGGAGGCTCGACGATGGCTTAAACGGAGGGGGGAGAGACCCCTGCGGCCAAGGAAGGTGCTGAAGATGCAGTGGAGGAGGAAGGAGAACCCCTGCGGTCGAGGAAGCGCCGGTGGCGGCAACCGGATGATGGTCCTCCGAGGTAGGCCGACGACCCTAAAAATTTCAATTTTTATTTGTTTTAGGCCGTGCATGTGTGTGGAATGGAGGGGAAATGGGTCTGGGGACCCATTGAGATTGATTGTAGGGCCTTTTGGCCATTTCCATAGCCTGGGGGAATGGAATGGAGGACGTCCCTCTGTTGGGACCGTGGTAGTCGTTTCAGAGACCGCCATGTTGTGTGAGGATGGCATTCTTATTTTTAGAGGTGAGGAGGGTAAATCTGATTTGACCTAGGAACGGCCCAATAACGACAAGCCCACAAAGTATTGTTCATGATAAGTCCTCCTAAGGAACGGTCACATGTGCTCGGCCCAACAAGAGGAAGCCCGGCCCAAAAAAACATCAGATTCTACAATGCGTAACGGTTACGGCCCAAGCACAGTTATCGACGAAGGACTCTCCGGCGACTGACCGTTGCCCCCACGACGTCAACCTTGACCCTATAACGGGTGAGCACTCCCCATGAGCGCCGTAAGACTCGCCCCGGGACCAACTGTGGACATGTAAAATTGCATGTCCACGTGTCCCGACCTATCCAGCATCAATAAACAACTTCAACTGAAGAGATTGTAGAGAACACGTCCCATCTGGACCCTTCAAACAAATAACACACTACCGTGAAGCCGTCTCTAGAGTAACGACAGTCAAGAGAAACTAACCCCTGGGAATCCCACAATGCATGGGCCCCGAAGAAAATCAAACAGACCCTAATATATGCTCGTAATGGGCTTGAGCGTGTCCCAATGGCACGCCTTGCAGTCCTTAACGACATACCCCCAGGGTCCTTGCCCGACACACCTTCCCGCTGTGTGGCTTCGCTGGGACACCCCTCCTGGCAAGCCTTCAGCGGCACTCCCCCAGCCACCTGCGCCAGCGGCACGCTTTCAGTGCCTCTCCAACGGCACACTGCCCAGCTTCCTAGCAGCATGCCCTGATTAGCGGTACGCTTCCTCGGCCAAGCCCTCAGTGGTACACCTGCCCTGAAGCTTCACCGGCCTGGCTCCTTCGGTGACACACCCTGTCGCCCCCCTTCTCAGCTCGCGGAGGTCCTTTCCCCGGCACACCCGCGAGTGTCCCCACCAGCACACGAGTGCCATCGCCTTTAGCAACACACTCCCTGGTGCTTCAGCGGCATACCCCCCACCTGGGCTAGCCCTTCGATGGCACGCCTGTAAGCTCTTCCAGCGGCACACTGGGGCAGCTACTCAGCGGCACAGCGACATAGCTCCTCAGCGGCACACCTTGGTTCCTCCTCTACCCGGCACATCCGGCGGAACGACGTGATGCCCATCCCCTAGGGATCTTTGGCACGTAGCAAACCCACTGAGCTATCGACTAGGGGAGAAGGCATGCATGCTACTTCCACCTGCCACCAGGGACGACCAAGGTCAAATCCCCATTAATGCCTCATGTTCTCACCTCTGTCGCTCTGCACTCGAAGACCCCTACCGTTGGGGTTTAAAAGGCCTCCTCTCCATGGTGAATGAAAAAACCCAGAAGAATGACCGAACAGAGAGGCAGACGCTTGTAAGTATACAGCCACACACACAGAGAGAAGAAGAAGAAGAAGAAGAGAAGAAAGGGGCCTTCCCCCCTTGGTAGCCACCAAAAGAAGAGAGTAAGAGAGAGGGAGAGAGAAATGTAGCAGGAGAAGGGGGGAGAGCAGGGAGCCGTCACCCCTGTTCAACCCCTGTTCCCCCCTTTTTTCTTTTCCTTGCCTTCATTCTTGTCCTTTCTTACGTTTGATGTACTTGGTTTTCCATTTGCCATGAATAAAAAACCTTTCTTTTACTCTTGTTCTTTCTTTGCCTCTGACGTTTGTGTTGTCCCTCGCCAGTTTAAGATCCTCCGTGTATGCCCTCTTTTCCCTTGCTTCAACCCACCTAGAGGTCTCATGGCCTTCTCCCTCACACTGTCCTTAAACCACCCCTTTTGGTGCCTTGGCCATTATACCAGTCCCATTTCCCCTTTGGCATACCCTTTGGTGCCCTTACCAATATACACCAGCCCCCGTGTGCACCCCTTCACCAGAACAGCCTTTGGCTGATGCACCCTCATTCCCCTTCAACCCTCCTATCTGGTATACCCCTTGACTAGTCTTAGAGATGCCTTCCCTCTATTGGTTTTCTCAGGTTTTCTCATGTTTTATTAAAGGTGTTGATGTAGGGCAGACACGCGACCTGGGACTCTAGCTCATGATCGTCCCTTAGCGAGGGATGCGTGGGACTGAGCGCGGTTGAGAAACCGGCCATGAGTCTCGGGTATCAGCCCTTTCCGTGTTAACTCGGGTTGAGTCACAAGACGGTACACTCACTCACTCTCGCAGTGGTGATAGCAAATATATATGGCTATAATCCTACACTCGCAGCGGCAAGAGATATAAGTCCTACTGAGCTTTCTAGCTCACCCTGCGTATTGTTGTTAATTTTCAGGAAATCCTGAAGATGACTGGAATGGGCTGGACTGATGAGAGTGATGATAGTTTTTAATAAATTTCTTTCCCCGTCTGTCTACTTATAAATGAATGTATCTAGTTTGAATAGTATTGTAAGTCCTTGAAGAATATTTGTTGGAAATGTTAGATTATGAAATAAAGATTTAATTTTGTTCATTTGTTGTTCATACTCATTATCTGAGTCTCTTGATTGACCTGGTTGTTTAACTGTTCACGCCTTGATATTTTTGCCTTGTTCGGGGCGTGACAGCAGAGCTACCCTTAAGTGTTCTTCATGTTCTTATTTGGTCTTGGAATATATCAGGATACAATCAATGAAGATGACCATAAATTAGTCGAGATAAGGCCTGAAGACATTATTCATAAGTTGCATAAATGCTGCAGGAGCATTAGTTAACCCGAACGGCATCACTACGAACTCATAATGCCCATACCTGCCACGGAATGCAGTGTTGTAAATGTCTTTATCTTTAATTTAAAGTTGATAATAACCCGACCTGAGGTCAATCTTAGAGAAATATTCCGCTCCAGAGCGTTGATCAAACAGTTCATCGATCTGCGGTAGTGGATATTTATTTTTGATGGTAAGTTGATTTAACTGTGAATAGTCGATGCATAGCCTGAGGGATCCATCCTTCTTCTTGACAAATAGAACCGACGCACCCCAAGGGGATGTGATGGGTCGAATGAAGCCCTTATCTAGTAACTCCTGAAGTTACTTCTTCAATTCTTTGAGTTCCATAGGGGACATCTTATAAGGAGCTATTGAAATAGGTGCCGCTCTAGGTATGAGTTCAATGGAGAAGTTCACTTCTCTTTTAGGCGGAAGGAACCCAGAGACGTGACTAGTTATATTCGATCATGTCAATTAGAGCGTAAGTGTATTCGACACAGATAGATAGAGCGCACAAAAGTAATGATAACCAAGTCCTTTATTAATCATAGACTTTCAAATTACTTTTATTACAACTCTTGATGAAAGCACTATGGCTCAATAAAAGAAAAAATACAGTGGATGACTCAAGAAAATAGAAAAGATAGGACTAGATAACACTTTGACGATTGGAATGGCTCTAAGCTCTTCACTCATGTCCATCCCCATCCGAATGAGTCTCGTCATCGAAATTATCTGAAAAATAGGAGAAAACACTAGGTGAACGAACGCTCAGTAGGAATTATATCTCAAGTGTGAGCTTGCTTTAAGTAAATTACATGTTATATGAATGCAAGGATAGCTATGCATGTTCGCATGAAATGACACTAGAGAGAGTGTATAGTAAGAGATAATTGAGTGAACTAGCAAGTCTTTCAAGAATTCATGTCAGTATATCGAGATGAACAAGCATGTACATTTATCAAGTCCTATCAGGAATTGGCTATCACGTTATCAAGCAAGCAAGTAAATACCCGTTCCGAGTCACGCAAGTCATGTCACGTCAAGTCAAGTACGATTCAAGCACAAGTTGTGGAATGTCAATCAAACAAGTCATGCACTTCGGTGCAATGCTACACCATGATCAATAATAGTTTCCATAGGCACAAGTACTTGCGGGTGCTCCTCCCAAGACTAGATCGGGCCCTATACACGTAAGCATTGAGTCATGAATTTTTTTGACATCCACTATAGTTATAGCCAATATAGAATTTCAAGGGAATGCTCTTGTAGGAATTTTAAGGTAGATCTTATAGAATGGAAACACAAGGATAGAACTTTCACGTAGGGTCATACTGCGATTAAAATGATACAATCACGATACTCATTGAAAACTTGGTGGATTCGGCTCCCTAGTGGGTGCCATGATATCAAGAATAAGCGCTCATATTCACATGATTGCTTGTTCTTTGTACATGATAAGATAGAAAGAATCTGTGTCCACATAGAGGCACAAAATTCTTAATTGATAGCAATGGTATGGTTTCCCATTCCATTAACTCAAGAAACATTCTCACAGTATCTAAATATCATACCATGAGGGTCGGTCTACCATGTTTCTTTAGAGTGACATGGCAATCAAAAAGTGTCATGGGTTTTAATGGAACAATCTGCTCGGCGGCCTTGAGGGAATCCAAGGCTTCGCGTAGACTTACGGAGGTCTCTATGATGTCGAATCTTTGGTTTCCCGGAGTTTTTGGCCGATTTGTGAGTTTAGAATCATGCTAGGAGGGTTGGGGATGGATTCCCCTTTATTTTTCCATCATCGGGGGATGATCGGGGAATGGGTCGATTTTTTTTTACCTTTCCCGCCGGTTTCGCACTCGGGTTGGCCTTGCGGCCCTTCCAGGGACTGCTAGGTGTCTTTGGCGGGGCCGCCAAGCAAGTTTGAATGTCGGTTGGGCTTAGCGGTCCGCCCAGGACCGCTAGGCCAGGGATGCGGTCTTGCGATAGACCGCTAGCCATCGAGTAACGATCCACTGCTGACTATTTTCCCCGTCTGTTCCATGCACCCTTGGGGTGCGTGTCTTGATCGTTGGGAGTCATGTGCAGGCTTGCGGTTGGGGAATGACCATTTTCGTGCGCCTTGTGGCCCGATGAGGATCGTTTGGCTGGGTTAGCGGCCTGGCGATAGACCACTTAGCCCCCTGTGGCTCGCTCCCTTGCGGTCATGGCTTGACCGCATGGTTGATCCTGGCGGTCTCTATGAGATCGCTAGGTCTGTTTTACTGTCCTGGGGTGACCGCCAGGCTGAGGGTAGTCCCGGGTGGACCGTCACTCTGTTCCCTTTCGATCGGTGATTTCTGTGAGTTAAGTCTTACCTCTTGTGACCTGTCCACTAGTCGTAGCTTTCCTGCACACGTGGGTGCGGTCCCACTTGGGAGTGGTGGAGAGTATGACCCGGTGAGAGATGATTTTTAGGCTGGTTACCGTAGGGCCCCTTGTGTAGCGACCCGGGATCCGAGTACCGGAAAGGAACCGGCGCAACTCGAACCTTGGCCCGCCGCCCACGAGCCCGAAGACTCGGAAGGGCTAAAGGATAGGTGTGGTGTACATAGAAATAGAAAACAAAGCAGGATAATATATATAATAATATAAATAAATAACTAACTACAACAAAGTCCAGTCCAACAAAAGTTTAGTCTAAAGTAGTAAAACGTACCACATGCGAAGTGAACACTGGGCCCGACAAGCTGGCGACTAGGAACCTCCACGCAACACCCTCGAACCTCGAGGAAGAATCGCTGCACCTGAAAATCAGGGGTGAGCCTCCTATCACTGGCTCAGTAGGGATCCCGCAAAACCCCAACCGAGAAACGACGGCGGCACGGAAAGCAGCAACTACAAGAACAACGGCAACAATAGGAAATGTAACTACGGTGGCCAGTAAACCTCGGCTCTACAACTACTCCTACTGTACTATAAAATACGACCCGGTCTCCCGTCGGGGGGCAACCAAGTCACGCACCCGACATCCCGATTCCACGATCGGGGGACCACCATACACGAATCACCCTAGCCACGCTACTAGGGAAACACCACGATGCCCCAGTCGCGAAAACCTGCCCTCACAGTAAGGCCCAAGCTGAAACCACGCGGTCTGGAAATACAGTCACGACGTCGCTGTCGTGAACTCCATGCCGTCTAGGGAAAAGCCCTCGGTGATGATCACTGGAAACCCTAGACCTGGGCTACGGGAATGCTCTCGAAACAACACACAAAACCCGCCTCGCAGACGAAAACAGAAATCCAAAACACGACAACTTACGTCACATGACGGGAGTACCGCCCACTAGAAGAACAGACCGGATGCGTCCCCTGACGTCTTACACCGCGTCGCAAGTGTCTAGCTACCACGCCCCAAGCAGAGACAAAGACAGACCAAGTAACCAGGAACATAAAACAAGGACTAGTTGGGGTCACACTTGCCAGCGCTGTCTGATGCCCCCAACCTCGTGTGCACACTCAGATCATATGCCCTAGGCCTATCCTCTAGCTGGTAATTCCCCCTAAGCCCAGACTCGGCTGTACGCCGGGGCCCTACGGTAACCAGCCTATTCATCGTCTCTCTCGAGTCAGCCGCTCCACCACTCCCGGGTGGGTCAACACACGCGTGCCGTAAGAAGACTACGACTAGTGGACGTGTCACTGGAGGTGAGACTTGACTCTCAGAAATCACCAGGGGAACAAAAAACGGAACGACGATCCATTCAGAACAGCCCCTCAGCCTAGCGGTCTATCGCTAGACCGCAAAGAGGCCAAGCGGTCTATCTTTGGATCGCAAGGCCCAGCCTAACGGTCGAGTCCATGACCGCAAGGGACCGAGCCACGGTAAGGCCTAGCGGTCTATCACTAGAATGTAAGGAGGAGAGACTTTATGTATTTAACTGTGCATTGGATCAAGTTCTAGGGTAAAAGAAAATTAAATCTTCTCTCTCTCTGTTCAACAATAGAGGGTCTTTTTGGGCTGGAGGTGTGGCTGGATGGTTTAGTATTAGGGGAAAGTGAATTTTAACATGAAATATTGCACAATCATCTTACAAGAAAATGAATACTCATGGTACCTTTTCATTGTAATCGCTACTCTTCACCTTGCTAGATAATCTCATATCATTCATCATCATCATCATCATCATCAGAGCCTTATCCCATTATTTGGGGTATAATCTCATGTCATTCACCTTGACAAAAAAAGATATCGCACATATTTCATGCCCAAGCCAATGGACCATTATACTACATAGAAATGCCTCATTCAATGCAAGCTTGTAGCAAAAGCAAAAGCTCTTGATTCCACAACAACTAACCAAGTACAGACAACTTCTAAAAGTAACAGAACAAAAAGTATGATGAGTGAAGAGCTAATGTGTCATTTCAAGATCCTTAAATCCATAAGTGACAAGATGCCACATTTGGTTTGCTCCCCTCCCACTAAGCTATAACCTCGAGAAAAAACCACAAAAATCACAGTTTCTCCATACCCACAGGCCCTGGGAATGCTTTACAAGGCTACTAACCCTTCCGAAACAAAGACCATTTCATCATATGAGTGCGAAAGATGGGGCACAAAACCAACCACAAGTATACTCTCCTTCTATCTTCTAACTCCCATGTGGTTGCAATTCATATTGCATATAACTTCAACAGGCAGCCAAATCATTCATGTTTCCGAATATCCTCTTTCGAAAAAGGCAATCTCTTGGGAGTCCAAGATCCATTAGAAATGAAAATAATGAAAAACAGCCAAAGGGTGATGAAACAGAACGCAGAGCAGAACGCTCATCGCGCCTGATGCAGAGCAGGCAGAAAAAACCCTCCAGTCATTCGCTCACAACCTTGCCACCTCTGGGAGCAAACTCGAGAGTATGCAACGACACAACATCGGTAGCCTAGAAGTTGGTTAATGTGTGCACACAACAAGTTGATACCACCTGTGGTTCAGACGACAAATTTTGTGAAAGACAGCATTCTCTAATATCTCAGCAATTGTATGATATGAATGTGTGCTCTATTAATTAAAGAGAAAACAGATTAAAAAACAGACACGAGCAGAGTAGAATACCGCAAGATAAAGAGAAAAAATCGCGCCTTTGAATCATTACCTGACACTCCCGAAGGCATCTTCATTACTGATGCCGTCGTCAAATTGCTCTTCGGTTGAAAATTACTACCACTACCAGCTTTTATAGCCATCATCTCCCCACCACTCCCCGGCAACGAAGACGCCACCTTCGCCGATCCGCCTCTCCCGCCCCATGCCGATGACGCCACGTCCTCCGAGAACTCCGACCCCTCCATCCGGCTCGACGGCGACAGCAGCGGCGACGTCCCCAGCAGGGACTCCGACGGGTTGTAGCTCCCGACCGGCAAGCTCGTCAGGCTCTCTCTCCGCAGAGGGGACATGGGCGTGGGCACCGCGACCGGGACGGACACGTGCCGCGGCGGCGGTATCATGACGGGCGAGAGGGAGTTGCTGGCGGCGGAGAGGTCGGACAGCGGCGGCGACGGGGAACCGCCGCCGTCCACGCAGACGGGGGCCGAGTGGGAACGCTGCGGCGGCGCGGCCGGTGTGAAGAACCCAACCTGGCGGACTTTGGGGTCGATCACCGTCCGCGGGGCGCGGCGCGGATCCATGCACGGAGAGGACGGCTGGGTAGGGCTAAGCTTCCGAGGGTCTTCCGGGCTCCAAACGGTGGCGATGGCTCGGGTAGGCTTCTTCCATCCGGGGATCGCCGGAGGAAATCTAGGGTTTTCGCGTGCTTCGACGAGGAGGCCGAAGAGAGCACGGGACGGAGAGAGAAAAGGGTGTGGGATTTTTTTCTGTTTGCCCCCTTCTTTCTGCAATTTGGCTTTTCTATTTTCCCTCGCGTATATATATTTGCAAAATATATCCTCGCTAGTCCTAGTTGCTTCGATTACGAGAGTCATCCCTTCTTATTAAACACATTGAGCAGGAATTCTTTTATTTTTTAAAAATAAAAACTGACCTCAAGGCCCAAACAACCGACATGTTTGTGCAAGTGACCATCTAAATATATTTTAATCAAGATGAAATAGGGAGAAGAGACCGAAGTCCTCCTCGAGTAAGGAATTGAGTGGGGTTTCTTTTCCTTGCAAAAATTTAGAACTTTCTCTCAGCTCCGGCCGAGTTCCTGGCTGTGTTGGTCCTTTGACAAAGCGACCGTACACCAAACCCTTACCTTGACTGTTCTTGGATGGCTCTTATGTGGAGTAGCCCAATCCTGTGTGGCCTCTAGCAATCTTAAGCTTCCTTCTACACATGGGACCTTATTCATGCTCACCTAAACCTCTACCCCTGGTAAAGCCCAACCTGGCCATGATCTCCCATCCTTTGCAGATCGGGATATTGGAATGTGTGATTCGTCGGGGAAGAGAAGGGGAATTAGGTGGATTTAAGGCAAACGGCCCTACAGCACCTTCTATGGAGAGAACAGGCTTCTTGCCCTTATCGAGAATGGTCATGAATGGGATCTGTTTAGAAGTGATGGCGTTAAGAGTTTCACTAGTGGGATACTCTTGATGATGTGATACCACCTTGGGGTGGCAACAACTAGACAAAGATCCCTTGGACTTATTCAATGCAAGCACAATTCACAAATTAGAGACTATCGTAGACGGTCGCTCACCGGTGTGCACGCTCAACCCAAGGGTGACTCGATGATGTTGAGTCAAGGGTGGTGGGACTAGACTCTTACTAGTAGAGGGCCAGAAAGGTTATGAATGTGTTCCCCCCCTAAAGATATGGTAGCCCAAATTGATGGGCTGACCGAGTGCCACAAGGGACTCGGATCACTCGCTTCCTCTACAGTGGTCACTCAAAAGTAAGGGTACTTTAAGGACCGGGTGCTATCTAACACTCCAGCGGAGCATTGATGGATATTAATTGAACAAGCACTCAAATATGAGCAAGGGTTTAGAGATTACCTGGCCGGTTTGAAGAAATCGACCCCGGTCGGAGATGTGGGCGAGCGGGAAAGTGTGGGTTCCCCGCACACTACGTTGGTGGAGCTTCTCCCTGTTTAAATAATTACATGAACTGCTCCTCATGTAGGAGGGATGGACTAGGGGCGGGGAAATAGAGGTTACATTCAAACACTACCTCCACGTAGGGAGGGGTGCTAAGCCAGCCAGGCGGGATAGGGGGAGATAACTAAAGAGGGTGCCGATTGGCTACTCCGACGGTTCTACCCGATTCTGGAACTGCTTGACAGGTAGTCACTGTTGACATCGCCACGGGCTCTGCCAGACTTGGAAGTCACCAAAACCAGTGCCAAATCCTCACTGATTGACTCGGGAAGGATCCTAAATTTTTGTGGGATGATCAGACATCATCGAAGGTCGGGGCAGGCTCTAGAACTGGACCACTTTTTATGGCTTGGACTGATCCCAGAACACTGTAGTAGGAAGACGAAGTCGCCACGAACACTCCCGAAGTCCGAATAATGCAGGACCAAAACAGATGCGAACGTGATCGAGCCTACTTCGAGCACCTACAAGGAAGGTCACAAGGGGAGGTCGAAGCAAAGAGATAGAGCCCATAGAGTGGAGGGGTGTCTGTGCTGGCTCTGACTGGACTGACCTGCGCACCCGGGGGAGATTGAATGGAACGGGGAGCTCCGAACTCCGAACAATGCTCCGCTTGCTGCATTGGATAGAGGACTGGTAGTATCTCATCCCGGTCAAACGGAACACCAAGGGGAGTAGGTATATAGTCGCAGTAGCTTCTGCACTATGGTTCTGATCTCCACTCGGATGCCAGATGCGCGATCTGACAAGAACGATCCTCCTGGACAGCTATAAACTTGGATTTTGGTGGAATTGCCTCGTCTACAAAGCTGACTTGAAGGGCTTTCTATCAATGTATGGTGGGCCTCTTGGAACTTGGAGGTGGCGATGGAGAAGACTCTGAAACCAGTAGATCTTCAGCTCCCAGTAACCTGAAAACTAAAGGTAGGAGTAAAGTGTATGTGGCTTAGGGAAAGGGGATGAAGCTTGCAAGGGGTGGCTAATGGAGGTTGTGGAAGGGGAATGGAGGGAGAGGGGGGTCGATGGTGGCTGGTGGAGGGCCAAGGTGGGGTGGAGCAGGGTGTGGGGGTGTGAGGTGCGATGCGCAGGGCGTCTTCGTGGAGAGGGAGTGGGGGTGCAAATGACTTGGAGGGGGTGGAGGATTCCCTCCCTAGATTTTGAAATGGGGTTAATGAAGGGGTCCCAGCCGTCGTCGGGTCGCCCTTCTTTTTGGGCATTGTCCCTGTGGTTGAGGCTAGCTCAACCACACCAACTACTCCAACTGCCGAGGGTGTCAGGCCCTCTATTCAACCAATCGGCCGAGTCCGCTCGGCCAAGTCTACAACTACTGAGGGTGCCAGGCCCTCTGCTCCAGCAACAGGTCGAGCCTGCTCGGTTAACCAAGCAATTGTCAAGGGTGTTAGGCCCTCTGCTTTAGCAACTTGCTGGGTCCGCTTGACCAACTCTGCAACGGTCGAGGGTGTCAGGCCCTCCGTCTGATCAACTGATCGGGTCTTCCCAGTCAACCCCTTGGTGGCCAAGGGTGTTAGGCCCTCCGTCTCAGCAACCGACCGAGTCTGTTCGGTCTCCAAAATAACGGCCGAAGGTGTCAGGCCTTTTGCCAAAGCAACTGGCTAAATTTTCTCGGTCAACCAAGTTACTGTCGGTGTCGCCCCTGTTTAACGGGGGCAGCGCTGCCGCTGTAACGACACAAATTCTGCTACTGTCACCCTCAGAGGTATTGCTCTTGCTCAACAGGGGCGGCGTCACCGCCACAACGATGTCACGCCTACGACAGGCATCACCACCGCCGCTCCTGCTCAATGGGTGCAGCATCGTAACCGCAAAGGCACAAAACCTGCAGCGGCAACATCTCGCTCCGACAAGACTAATTGTCGAGGACCTCTACATCTGGCTCGACGGAGGTGAGCCGATTATGCCTCAGGACCGGCATGTCTCAACTATCTCCACCTCCAATCCCTTCGAGCTTCTTTGACAAGTCCTGGAGGATGGGGCAAAAAGAAAGAAATCCGCCGTATCGACGGTGAACTAGGGTCCGATGCAATGACCCAGACCACCAGCTCCCCGATCAATGTCAGGGGGAAACCCAGTTGAGGACCGTCAGCTCCAAATGAAGAAGATCTGGGTCACCAAAGAGGCGGCCCAAGCCATCAGGTGGGCAAGGTCAGAAAGGCCCATCCACATGTCGGAGCTGCAGCAGGTCCGGAACCCGATAACCCGCCGTCAATATGAGCTCCTGACCTCTAAAGGGTCTCAAACTCAATGCCCGCAAGGGTGGAAGCGCCGGGGAGCTCGTAAGCAGGTTTGACCAACCTTTCCGTGGCCCAGTTCAACGCACACGGTCGAGGATTGCTCGACACATGCTTTTACGTCCCGAGTTTCTTTTTTTGACATACTAGGGATGGCACCCAAGCCTGGTAGACAACCACTTAGGAGAAAGCGGGTGGTTCAGGTGACCAACGACACTGTCAAAGTATTCACCTGCTACACAACCTCCACTGATAAGCAGTCGGAGGACACCTCGGGAGAAATGAACCGGCCTCTCCAGACTTTGAGGAAGTCAAGGTCTGTCTATTGGGTTCTCGCACAGATGCAGCAGACGCATGCTGTCGGAACATCTCAGCTCCAGTCGACGCGGCAAGAAGAGCACCAAGAAGACATCCATTGTGTCGACGGGGATAGCAACCCATGGAATGAGGAAGATCTTGGAAGAGAGGCGCAGACCCTTGTGTTGGAAGAACTCCGACGTGAAAATTAAGAACTCAAGAATCTCTTGCAAGCATTATTGCGTGAAAAGGAGGTTTATGTTAAACCTCAAGTGGTGCCCATTGGGATGGAGCAACAACCTCCTCCCATTCCAGTTGCAGCCAATGCTTCGATTACCGCTGCAAAGTTACCCGTAGCGGTGGAATTCGAAGCGCCGCAACATGAGACTAAAGTGCGATCTTCTGCCACTCCTACTGTAGAAAGCGTTATGGCTCAAACGCAGATGATTGATCGAATTGTGGAGGCGAAATTTGCTCAACATGGTGAGGGGGTGACCACCGTTGATCTGTACAACGTGCCCTATCTTCTTCACCATCAGTTCAAGAAAGTTCCGATAGATTGCCCAAAAGTCCCAAAGCTCCAGAAGTTCAATGGGCAGGGCTCGCCACATGAACACTTGGCCTACTACATGACGACCGTGGGTGAGCTGGCGTTGGAAGAATCATATCTTCTGCGATATTTCGCCACATCCCTGACAAACACCACCTTCCAGTGGTATTCCAGGCTAAAGCCCAACTCAGTGGCTGATTGGGCTGATATGTAGAAGATATTCGTCGACCTTTTCTAGACGACCGAATGCAAAGTCTTTGCGTCCTCAAACGGTTCATTTCACATTCAAGCAACTTGAGCTCAATACAAGCAAATCTTAATTAATAAATGAACCACGCTTGGCTAGAGGAAAGCTCAGCTCAACAGCTCATTTACATCCCTATCTCTCATAAAGAAAATACGCATACATTTACATTAATCTATATTGTAATGCTATTAGTTTAAGATTACATCTAATGATCTGAATCACAATGATGCCACTAGCAGTAAATTGTTGAAAATATTTCTTCAGCATAGGAGCTGGTTGATGACACTACCAGTAAGGTGGCAACTAGATGCAGCCAAGGCCTACACAGGATGAAATGGAAGTTCCTGTTAACAGTCCATTAGTTTAGGCTTCTCTCTCTCTCTCTCTTCTTTTCTGATTGTTAGCATGGTCTCTATTTTTTTTCCCCAAGTTCATGAGAGCCTTGCAGCAAGGAAAGCCCTTCCTTCATCACTATTTACTCTTACAGAAAAGGTCCATAGTTAAGGATCAACCAAGTTTCAAGTAAAAGAATTGGGTTTTACAAGGTTCCAAAGGGCTGCCCACAAATACCCTTTTTTTTAAAATTCATGATGATACTGGACTTTGCTAATGGAAGCAGACAATCTTTTGGAGCTTTTTGGAACTCCGAGAACTAATATAAGCGGTCCTCTGCACAAACAGTTAAATGTGTCAAGAGACTGCTTTTTTGTGACTGGTTTTTAACCCAAAGAGTTTCTTAAATGCCTGGGTGTCCTTTTGGTTTTCAGCAGACATAAGAAGGTTCACTTTTCTGGTGTCTCAAACAAGATTCAAAGCCCAAAGAAAAGACCAGGTAGGTGTCCATCTATGGGTGGGAGATAAACTCTCATAAAGAATTCATCAACTATGTTCCCTCTTTATACACTAGATTTCATTCCAATTCCTAAAGGAACCCATGAACCTATTTTTAAGCATCTTTCTAATTTCTTCTGGGGCAAACCTGAGGGTGCTCATAAGAGGCATTGTCAGGTTGATGGTCGGTCTGCAGATCCTTTCTTGTCAATCGACTGCCTTCAAAGGCACATTTGTTTGTGCCATAGCTTTTATCTCCAAGTAATACTCCGCCTCAAACCAAAGCTTGTCAGATGAATTCCTCCACTATGTGGTACACTTAAAACTCGACATGCGTGGTGCTTGCTAAGAAAACCCGGATATCATTGGCGGTGGAGCTTTAGGTCATAAAAATCTGCAGTTACTCTTTTTGTTTGCTCTCATTCATTTGGGTAGCATAGCCTAATAACTGAAGTGCATGCTTACCTTGATGGGCTTCAATATTGCTAAGCTCTATCTTATCAAATTAGAGTCTCACTCCCATGTTCTCGTCAAGATTATTGATGGTCCTTCTACTTAACCATGGTGACTCAGTACATTTATGTCATTACCCTATCGAACAAATGCAAAGGTTACACATCTGCTGCATTAACGCAATCAAGTAGCAGACCAAATTAGCAAATCATGATTGTACCTTTTTCATTTGCAATAGTAAAATGGTCAGTATACGATTCTCCCTAGTTCCTTCTCCAAGGTCCTGTTTAGTGAAAAAAAAAACTCCATGACCATGCAGAATCAGCCAAGCCCATTCCTGATCCAGAAGAAAGATTGTTGCTAGTGTTGTTTTTAGCTCTAAGTAGGGGTGTTATCGGATCGGATCCATTATGACCCGAATCCGGATCCAACGGTACAAGATCCGAATCCGATATGGATAGGAAATAAAATAACGTTTCGGATCCGCATCTGACCTGGTCCTGAGTTCAAATTTTCGGATCCGGATCTGACCCGAAATCCTAATATTGTTTTTTATTGTTAGGTGTGTCTTGATCCACAAGGCGGAGTCGGAGTTGGACTCCGGATAGAGTCTATCTTGGACTCTGGGTTAGAGTCTATGTTGGACCCTGGGTAAGCATTAGGAGACAGTCCTAATGGATTTAGGAGACTGCTGGGGATCTTCTATAAATACTGTTGTAATCCCGGGGGTGGCACATGCCGTGTTGAGACCGGAAGGCGCTGGGTGTCCGGGAGCCACCAGGGGGAAGGTGTAGTTCTTTTTCATAGTGAAAAGAACGGTTCCTCCAAATTGCTCTCTTATTCTCTCTCGTGGTGTGTGCTTGTGTGCATGTTCGTCATCTCACCGGTGTCCCGATCCTAACAAACTGGTATCAGAGCGGAGTTGCCGGGACGAGAGGTGACGACATTCCAGGAGTGCACAGACACCAAGGAGAACGTGGAGAGGACGCTCTGTTTCGGTGGTGCTGCGGCACAACGGTGGTGCTGCATCGTCGTAGACAGCCGCAGGTGGAGGCAGTGTTGGTGCGACGAGGCAGCAGGCGCTGTGGCGATGGCAGCAGACACGAGGATGCGCGGACTGGCGGCGGCCGCGGGAAGCCGATGGCTGCATCTGGCACTGCGGCGGCTCATGGAGGGTGCTGCAGAGATGGTAGCAGCGGTGCGGCTGTGGTGCTGGGGCGTCATTGGCGGCTGTAGCTGGGCCCAGGACGACTGGCGGCAAGTGCAGAGAGGTGCAGCAGTGGCTGAGTGCAGACACCAGCGGGCGGTGCGGAGCAGCAGCGGCTGTGTGCAGCAGGTGGGAGCCAGCCGCATGTGCTCAGCGATTGGCAGCACAGGTGATGACCCAAAGCGACGCTGGTGCAGGGCCGTGGGAGGCGGCTGCAGGGGGCTGGGGGCCCAGCGGAGGGGGGCAGGCCGCGTGTGACTGCAGCAGTGGCGTTTTGGCCACGGGTCCACAGCGGAGATGGCCCGAGGGGTCCGACAGTGGCAGCAGTGGTCGCTGGCAGCGAGGCCAGCGGCGGCGTTGGACAGGCGGCGGTAGAGGAGTCCAGCGGACGGTGACGTTTGGCGGCACAAAGAGGGGCGGCAGCACCGTGCATAGGCGGCAGCACCGTGCATACGCGGCAGAGGCCACGGGACATACGCGCAGGCTGGAACAGGGCCGGTGGCGGCAGCCGGCGGTGGTCGATGAGGACGCCAGTGGTGCTGGCTGCTGGCAGAGATCGGCAGCAGCGGCCCTGCTTGAGGCATTTTTTCCTCCTCTTTCGCTGCAGTGAAGGAGGAAAACAAAAAAAAAAGGAAGGCCGACTGCGGATAGCGGCGGTGGTTGTCGCTGGCGACACAGGCGGACCCAGGCAACTGGAACCGGTGGCGGCGGGACGCTAGCAGCAGCAGCGGAGGTGCTTCAGGCCGCGGGCTGTGGGGGACAGCAACCGGGGCGGTGTCACCATGGATGTGGCCAGTGAGGAAGAACAACAGTAGCGACGGCGTGAGGAGGCTCGCGGCGACGCCGGTGGTGTTGGCCGGAGAATCGGCCGGTGGTGGAGCCTGCTGGCGGTGGCTAGGGTTTTCTTTCTCTGGTTGGGTTCCCATCGTGAAGAAGAAAAGGGGAGCAGGAAAGAGAGAAAGAAAGAAAACAATAATAATAATAATAAGAGGTTTCTTGAAGTGATTATTCTAAGTGTTTTAGGTCCAAGTTGGGTCCGAGTTTGGATCCAGTTACTTAAAGGACCTGGTACACTTGTTGGGTCTATAGGTCTAGGTGGAGTTTGGGTCTGGAAACGGGTCCGTTCATACCCATTTAGGAGATCCATCTCACTAGATTGACAGGTGGGCGATCTAACGGCCAGAATTGTTTTCCTCAGATCGGAGGCAATCGGAGGTGGAATTCGGTGATCCAGGAGTCCATCTCTAGGTTTTCAGGCACTCTGAACGTGTTGGACAGTGTGGATTGGGCAAATTAATTAGGAGGTTTGTGCAGGAGGGTGATCGATAGAGATCACTGTGATCGGACGATCAAGACTGATTAGGAAGCATTGATGGAGGACACCGAAAGCACAAATCAAAAGGTAGCAGGGAAGATTATGAGCTTCTCTGTGGAACCTTGCAATGGCTACAATGATGTTACATTGTGGCAGCAGCGTGTGAAGAACGTCTTGACATTGTGGAAGAATGAAGAGGCATCACTTGTCGGTGTAGTTGTGGAGGACGTCGAGGAACAGACGTTCTTGTGCATGAGATCTACAGGTGAGGGAGATTGGATTCTAGATTCTGGATGTTCGGACAGGGAGAGCAGTTCAATACGAATCAGGTGTGTGATGGTGGCTCGGTCCAGTTGGCAAACGGCATGGAGTGCATAGTTGCCGGATTGGGATCGGTGCGGGTTCACATGTTTGATGGAGTGGTGTGTACACCGACGGAGGTCCAACATGTGCCAAATATAAAGAACTTGATCTTGCTGGGAGTCTTGGATTCAAGAGGTTACTGATGCACTCTTGAAGGTGGAGCTCTCAGAGTATGCAGAGGAGCACATGTTATATTACGAGGGCAGTTGACGGACGGCGTGTACAGGCTCATAGTGAGGGTCAACAGAGGTGTGACTATAGCAAGTGTGTCCCAAGCGAGTGGTACGAATCAACGGAGGACTCGATCTGCTGATGGTGGAGCGTGGGGGAGGTGAGTCACTTTCGCTTCAGATGTTGATGGTGGTCATGGTCTCTAATATCGACCGAGAGAGATGGGACCATATTGAGGCGTGCAGGGTGCTGAGTTGTACAGGGCACACGGCTAGGGTAAGGGCATCTGGGTACAAGATGCGGGGCTGACAGACAGGTGTGGATTCAACACCGGGTTGATCTTTAGGTGGCTTGCGGATTCAAGCCAAAGTGGAGATTTGTTAAGTGTGTCTTGATCCTCAAGACGGAGTTGGACTCCAGATAGAGTCGATCTTGAACTTTGATTTAGCGTCTGTGTGGGACTCTGAGTAGGCATTAGAAGGCAATCTTAATGAATTTAGTTGACTGCCGGGGGTCTGCTCTAAATACTGTTGTAATCCCATGAGTGGCACATGCTCCGAGCCCTCCAGCTAGTGGGTGGAGTGCCAGGATTTGAATGGTAGTGGGTATTCCCGGTATCCGGATCTCGTGTCGTTACAGAAGAAGTAGATGAAGCATCGATCTGGAGAGAAAGAAGAGAGTAGGAGACTAGCAACTGGAAGTGGAGAAGCTCCCGTAGAAAAACGAAGTCTTCTTCCTTGTGCCGCAGGCACGTCTGCAATAGAGCAGATCGTTCCTTCATCGTCAGGCCCGGTGAAGGAGGTGACGCTGGTCTACCTCCGCTCTCGTGTTCGTGGAGAAGAACTAGAGAGAAGAAAAGGAGAACCAAGGCACCAGCTTCGTCCAATTTCTACCCAGACAGAAGTCTACATTTTTATAGAACTTCCTTTTCATACTCTATCATATCCATTTTTTAGTTTTGTTTGTTCCTAAAACTACACTTTTCCATTGCTCCCTACTTGCGTGTAGGAAGACGGACAGTGCGTTCATTATTCCGTAGTGTTGGGTTGTGTACCCTCAAGCTGTGTGGAAGTGGATTCGAGAGTGATTTTCTCTCCGTTGGAAGCTGTGAATCAGCTGTAGTGCATTTGCACTAGTGAAGCCTCACTCGATTGAGTGAGGGGTGGACGTAGGTCTCTGGATTGAGACCGAACCACCTTAAAATCCTGCTTGCTTGTGGTTTGCTCTCCTTTGTGCATGGTCGCTAGATGCTTGAGTAGGACCGCTTCGACTGGTTACCTGTGTGTTCAGCCCATTAGCTGGCCATTTATCTACTGTTCCTATTCTTAGTTTCTATCTTAGTTTTATTTCTGCATAGAAGGGGCTGATCTATTCACCCCTCCCCTCTAGATCAGCCTATCGCCACTTATCAAAGTCTGTTTCTCCCTCTCCTCTAGAGCCAACTCCGGCTACCACCCCTATTTAAGAGCCTGCACAGGTGATTCTTTCCCCATCACCTCTCGAGCAAGCAAGTCAACAATGCCCCTCTTTCTGATTCCCCTCACAATCCCTGACCCCAGCTATCCCTCAAACACCAATTCAACTGGGTCATCCACTGGTAGACCCCAATACCCTTCTCGTTTGAGATTCCCTTCTTAGGCCTCTGAAAGGCCCGTCCCTCCTCCGTGGCAAGCGTCACCATCACCTTCCGATGTACTCACCCAGTCCCTCCTCACTAAGCTAAACAAATTGGATGAGCAATTCTGGGACCTGAAGAAAATGGTGGACGCAAAGTCCACCCCTGAGGTCTCTTTGTCGGTCCTCCTGATATTGAAGTCCCGCGATCAATGACACCCAAGAGGGGGGGTGAATTGGGTGATTACAAATTTTAGAAAACTTTTACCCGATTTAAAGGAATATGATGAGACATCAACTAGGAAATTCAAATATGTTTAACCTCAAGTTAGATTTGTCAAAATCTATCTCCACGATATCTCCTTGATACAAGGCAGAGGTGTGAATCCAAGGATTCTACTCACGCAAGGTGTTATTGTTCTGACAAGACTGATCTTGTCAATTCAAAAACTCCTTTTGATATACCAAAGATCTATTTAGAGAAAGGTTCGATTATGCTAGATCTGAAGGATCAAACCCGAAAGAACAATGTGCATGAACAACCACATGGAATGAAGATAGAAGAAGTGAGCAAAACCACACAATTCGAACCACAAGGCACAAGAAATTTTAAGGTGGTTCAGATGCACCGATGGCAACCTACGTCCACCCCTCACCAAAATCCGGTGAGGCTTCACTGCTGGAAACTAGTACGGGGATAAATCCCCAACACGGAGACACTCTCCAACCACACACGCAGGGTGACACCTACACACACACACATGGGGACGCGCCCCAACACACACACACAGAGACGAGGTCTCCAATACGATCTGACAATTGGATCAACAACACACACACACATACACACTGTGACAGATGCAACACTCTACACACTGGTACAACTGGATCTAGATAGATCCACACACACATGCAGATCTAAGAAGATCCACGCACACACATGGATCTAAACAAGACAACACACACGACCACGGATCTGAACCGATCCACACACATACGAATGTTTGCATATTACAAAGAACACAGACTTGAAGCTCAAAACACAAAAATAGATGAAGCACAAAAGAAAAACTCCTGATTTAGGCTCCCCCTGAGTGTATGATGCAGATCTTGAACAAGGCTTGCTTACGGTCTTAGATGGAAGGTCTAAGCCATTGGGTTTTAGCGATTAGCCCTGACGAGAAGTTAAGCACCAACCTTGATTTAAGATCATTGGCAATGGGTATATGTCAATGCAAGGATAGCATTTAAGTCGGTCTTAGACAGAATGTCTAAGCCATTGGGTTTTAACGGTTAGTCCCGAAAAGAAGTCAAGCACCAACCCTGATGAAACTCATTGGCATTGGATATATGCCAACGCAAGGATAGCATTTAAGCCAGTCTTAGATGGTAGGTCTAAGCCATTTTTAGCGGTTAGCTCCGACGAGAAGTCAAGCACCAACCCTGATGAAAATATTTGGCATTGGGTATATACCAATGCAAGGATAGTGTTTAAGCCTGTCTTAGACAGAAGGTCTAAGCCATTGGGTTTTAGCGGTTAGCCCTGATAAGAAGTCAAGTAGCATCATTGATGAAAATCATTGGCATTGGGTCTATGCCAACGCAAGGATAGCGTTTAAGCCGGTCTTAGACGGAAGGTCTAAGCTGTTGGGTTTTAGTAGTTCTCATGGCGGGAATCACGGTGGGACTGATGCTGACATCGTCAACATTGGGTTTATGCTGACGTAAGGATTCAGGTTCCATCTGGCCATAGTTTGAAGGTCCAAGTCATATTCCTCGATTGAGGCCAAGAGGCCATGGGTACCTAGTTGACGAAATCATCGGTACTAGGATGGTACCGACGCAAGGAAAGTGGGTGTTGCTAACTTAGATGTAAGGTCGAAGTCATAACCCCTCAGCTAAGACCACAAGAGGCCATGGGTGCCGAGTATAATGGCATCATCAACATTGGTGCAATGTCGAGCAAGGGATCACCTACTTTGGTGGGATCGAAAGTTGGTGTGAAATAGCAACTCGTTACAAGAGTCTTGTAGAGATTCATTCATTGTGGAACGTGGGTTTTAGTTGGCCGCCGAACTGAGGTAGCGTCGCGTGGTATAACTTCAGGTGCTTCCCATTGAGGGGTGAAAATTGAACTTCTCCCCGATGGTTGACGAGGACGTAAGCTCTGCCTTCATAGACTTTTTAGACCATGTAAGGTCCTATCCAATTTTCATTTAACTTGTTTGTTGGATTGGTTGCCATCACTTCTTTTCTTTTGACCATGACAAGATCTCCTTTCTTGAATTCACGCTCTTTGACAAGTTTGTCGAAGGCGTACGCCATGCGGGCTTGGTAGACCTATATGGTTTGCTGGGCTTTAAGCCATTGCCCTTCTAAATCAAAGAGTTCCTCCAATCTTCTTTCTATATTTGTCTGGCCATTTTTGACCAGATCATGCTGGATTGTGACCCTCAATGAAGATATCTCCAGCTCTATCGGGATGACTACTTCTGAGCCATACACCAGTGAGAAAGGTGAGCAACCCGTCGAGGTCTTGTATACAGTGTGATGTGCCCACAATGCCTCGTACATTCTATCCTCCTAATCCTTCTTGCTAGAGCTGACCGTCTTAGCAAGGAGTGTGCAGAGAGTTTTGTTGAAAGCTTTAGCCAACCCATTTACTTGTGGGTTTTACGGAGTGGATGTCCTCCAATCAATCTTAAATTTATTAGCCAGCTTGTAGACCTTATGGTTCCAGAAGTGCCTTCCATTGTCGGAGATGATTCGATCAGGCACGCTGAATTGAAATATAATATTCTGACGGACAAATCTGACCACGATTTCGCCCGTCACTTCTTTTAGAGCTATAGCCTCCACCCAGTGGGAGAAGTAATTTGTTGCTACTAGAATGTATCTGCATCCTGATGAGGATGGGGGTAGCGGGCCCACAACATTGGTGCCCCATTGAGCAAACTACCAGCTAGGTGCCATTAGATGTTGGTGTATTGGAGGTCTTCTAGGGACCGAAGCATGTTCCTGGCATTTATGACATGACTTGGTATACTTGCAGTAGTCATCGAACATAGTTGACCAGTAATATCCCCATTTCTTGATTTCAGTCTTCAACTTCGGCCTGGCCTGATGGGCACTAGCTGATCCGACATGAACTTCTTTCAAGACTGTCCAAGCCTCCTCTATTGATAAACATCGGAGGAGTACTTTTCTTCTAGCATCCGCCACAATTTGGAACAAGGTCTCGTTCCTAAATTCATAGGAATCTTTTGTTCTGACCAATTTGATCTCTCTTCTATTTGCTTGGGTAGTTGCTGGTACTTCGTCTATTCCCTTTGGTATGCTTTTTGTGCAGATAAGATGGCATCTGGCTCTTCTTCTTCTTCTCGCATCGTGGTAACGTGGGAAAATGTTGACTCTTTGGACCAGTGTCATGAGTAGCTAGCTATAGTTGCAGAATCTTCTGATTCAGAGACTGACACAGTAGACACTGGTTGTCTACTCATCATTGGGAGTGATTCCTTTAAGTATGACCATGGAGACGACATCAGACAAGATCATCCCAAGGACAAGCATTGATGCCCTTTCTAAGGTGGTTCAATCTTCAAGGAAAGAAAGATCTATTCCTCGTCTAAAAGGCTGAGCAGGCATTGCTCATTGAGAGGGATAGCTTGACAGACTTTGTGGTGCGAGGAAGGCCCATCTACCTGCTGAGTGAGCCCAGGAAATGGAGTGCTATGCTCAGACTCCAGGGGGTAGCTCCAAAGGACGCGCTGCTGACTAGGGCCCCTGAATTTATACCAGCTCAGTGGAACGAAACTACGGGTCGTGTTGACTGGGAGAAGCCAACCTTTTGTTTGTTCTTAGCCTCATTGAAGTGGGGATATTGAGAAGAGTCATTCCTACTAGACTGCTTAGCGGTTCGATTCAAACATCAAATTTTTTTAGGGTGGTTTGCCGACCTGAAGGCCATCGATGCCCATGCATTCAGACCTAGAGCAGTGGAGTTTACTGATTATGTTCTGCAACATTACACTCCTATCTTGGTCAAGACTGGCGTATACCATAGTGTATATGCATCGAGGTACCTCTACCCTATTTCCAAGGGTTTATGCAGCAACATGATCGAGGTATTCTGCCTAGAGGACAACACCTTCTATACCTTGGAGGGAGAGACCTCGTTAGACCTCTGGAGTCTCTCACAGCTAAGCGGCCTGCCGATTGACGGCGAGCCGTATGAAGAAATCTGCTGGCCGGATTGGCTGAAGGACCAGACAAACGGTAAGGGTTAGTATCTGGCAGGCTTCACCTACCGCTATCTGATGAAGGCATATCGTACAGTTTACCGCTCGTCGTACGATACCAGAGAAGCACGCAAACCTGGGGAAAAGAGGCACGTGCGGATGGGTACCTAGATCCAATATTTCTTTGGTGGGGAGCGAAAATATGAGGACTTTTCCACGGTAGCACCAACTACTGTGAAGTGGAAGAAGAGGGTTCGGCGACAGGCTACTTTCCCACCTGTATTGAAAGAAGGGCAGCAAGGAGGCCTGAACCCTATCGGTGTTGATGCAGTCACTCACTGTGCTGCATATCTGACTTACTGGATCTGTTCCTTCACTCTCCCGCAGGTGATGAGTGTGTGATCAGAGCTGAGGCCATCTATCTTGCTTGTTTGATGGCTTGGGGCACGAAGCTCTCTCTTTGCCCAGTGGCTTTATGCCAGATTTATAAGATGCTAGGAGACTTGCACCGATTCCGTCTCCCTAGGAATTTGCATACGGTTGGTCCATTACATTTTTTCAATGCTTAGGTCTGTACATTGAGCCCAGAAGCTGCTCCTCGAGGGCTACAATCAACGTGGCTTGTTCTGGGGATGATAGAGTTTGCTAGCGCTGAACCGACACAGATAGTAGAGCAACTTTTTGCCATTCGGGGAAAACTAACCAAAGTTCCCATTGATGTGCCCGGAGTTCTACACTTCTAGAGCATGGTAGCCCACTCCAGCCCGCGAGTGAACAAAATGCAAGGATGCCGTCTTTACGAGACAGAAGAGTATGTTCATCCCATTTCTGGTGCCAGATGTCCGCGGCCATTTCTGGAGCCGGAGTTGATCGGTTGGGCGCTGGCAATTAGACCGAGAGTCCTAGTTTTTCGGAAGAGAGGCATTTTGTGGCTAGAGCCGTATTATCCATTCCGATTTAGTTGAAACTTTGGTTATGATCAGCACATTCCTCCTTCTTCCACCTAGTTTGCACTGCCGGATAGAACTCGGGCCAGCCAGGTGGCAAATGCCGAGGCTCGTACATGGTGGGATTACTTTCACCACCGAGATGAGGCTTCATTTAGGGTCCCGCCTCCCGCTCGTTTCTCCGCGTCACTCCAGAGTATATCAAATGGTGGAATGCGTGAACGAGATTTTACAGAAACTTTCACAGGGAATGCTGGGCTGTCGCAGAACGCAGATTCCTGGACTCCCAGCCAGAGCTGACTTTAGATATCGATCTCTCTCTCTCTCTCTCTCTCTCTCTCTCTCTCTCTCTCTCTCTCTCTCTCTCTCTCTCTCTCTCTCTCTCTCCTCTTTCCTATGGATAGTGGAATTGAGATATGGTCGGTATCTAGAGATTGCGAAGAACATCTTGTCTACATTTGGTGCTCATGTGGATATATCTAAAGGCCGTACACTTGAACGACTTGCGACTCTGAGATCCACTACATGTTCGTCACCGTGCTTTTGGGATTTTCTCGACCTCACAAAGGTAAAGAATTATTTTTCCTATCACTAGATTTTCATTAATTTTTCGATTTTGAACACCGACAACAATATGCACATGAGGTTTTGTGGACTTCCGCTACTTCTTACAAAACCTTGGGCACCCTTTAATCAAAATTGATAAAAAGACTAAAATACCCTCAATATCTCATAAACTCTTTCTCTCTCTCTTCATATATCTATCTTCTTATTCTTTTTTTCTTTTCAGCATAATATATTGATCAAAATAACTTTTTATGAGGGTATTTTCATCCAAAACTAGAGAGGAATAGCTTAGGGACCCTAAATGGGCCTAATGGGCCTAAATGGGTGGAATGATCATGCATCAAATGACAGGAGGTTGTTAACAAACGAATAATCAAATTCCCTCAAGTTTTTCAATTTTACGAATGGTGATTAAGCGAGGAGAGGGTGACTTATCCCTTCAAGAAGGAAGCGGAGGATCATAGGTAGTTGAAGAGCTACCACTAGATTAGGGTGAAAAAATACAGACTCTCGCTGATTTCTAATTTCTAAGGTTGGCTCACATAGCACCTTCTCTTGGCGGCGTGCTTCATGAATGCATAATAGAGAATGACGTTGGCTCACAAATAGAGCCAATGGGGGGGTGCTATGCTCGTATCGCAAAGGGGTCACACCAACAAGGATGGTGGGTCTCAAGAGAGGGGATGTTATAGTTAAGGGAGATCTCGGGAAGGAAGAGCCCTCGGGGATGGGGACAATAGCAGGGGATAGAAGGAGGTAGGAAGTACAAAATGGAAAGGGAGGACCAAGGTTTAAAGTGCACAGAAATATAAAAATAAAAATATAATAGGAAATTAAGCAACGTTGGCGAAGTCTGGTTGGAGGAGACCGGCCAATGCTGGAGATCCTGCTGCGACAGGGGTGGGCTTGCAGACTGATGGTAGCTAGCCCTATGGATGATGACAGTGCTGTGTCGATGGTGTAGTGCTAGTGGTGGTACAGGCATTTCTGTGAACAGGGAGAGAAAGACAGAGATTGGGGAGGGGAGCATGGAGGGGCAAGGCGATGATGGCGCATGAATAGACGATGGCCACACGACGATGTCCTGGAAGTGGACCTACAGGGTCTACCTTGCTGGTGGTTTTCTCCTTGCAGTTGTGGGTGGGAGCGGAGGAGGACGATGATGGCACAGGTGTAGTAGACCTACAGTATGAGCGATTTGAGGGCGGTGGTCGATCGAGGGAGCTCGCGAGGTCACTGTCCATGGTCACAGTGGGTAGTGAAGGAGGGGGGCTGGCACGATGGGGGGTGTAGAAGGCTAGTGGCAGGCACGTGTGTGTGACCATAGCAGGGGTGCCATCCTCTTGCTTATGTAGGCCGAGAGGAAGGGAGGGCAGGTAGGGCCGAGGATGACTCCTCCTTGTGGTTGCTATCAGAGAGATGGGAAGAAGAGGTGGTTGGCGACAACGACCTTCCTTGCGGTGACAGATGAGAGAGAGGGTAGTAGGGGAGGCAGTGGCGAGGGTTTGAAGCTAGGTCGGGGTGCTCATGGGTCAAGAGAGAGGGAGGAAGAGAAGTGGCAAGAGTGGCAGTGGGATTTAGGGTTTAGTGAGGAGAAGAGGGCGACGATGAAGGAAAAAGAAGGGGGGTGTGGGGAAAGGGTGGCTAGGGTTTAGAAGGGGAACGAGGAGATGCAGAGGGGTGATGTGTAAGGCTTGGGTGAGTAGCTAGGATTCGGTGGATCTCACAATGGGAAGATAGAGGAGTGAGGAGTGTAGGCGCTAGAAGGGTGCGTGGTGCCATGCGATGCCGCGATGGCCTCCCTCCGAACTTGTGCTGCTGCTACCTACGGTGCCCAGGTTAGAAATGAAGAAATGAGTGTGATCGCCAGAGACCTATACCTGGGCCTCACAGGAGTAGGATGATCGTGAACGCCTTAGGAACGGGAGAATGTGTCGTTCCAAATTATTTGGTCTCATGCCATTGCTCTGGATCGTTCACGACTGTTTAACTGTCATGTTCCGAGCAAACGACACGTTCCACTACTATCGGTTCGGGGCATGACATCAGTGGTTGTGGTTGATCAGCAGTGTCAGGAAGTGGAGGATATTCTTGTCGTGTGTGAGCTTCCCAATATTTTTCCCGATGAGTTGAAAGGGTTACCACCACAGCGGGAGATTGATTTTGTGATCGAGGTGGTTCTGGGTACGATGCCTATGTCGAAGGCCCCTTATCGTATGGCCCTCATGGAGTTGAGAGAGCTGAAGGCCCAGTTGCATGAGTTGCTTGCCAAGGGGTATATTCGTCCTAGTTTTTCCCCTTGGGGGGCACCCGTGTTGTTCGTGAAGAAGAAGGATGGCAATTTGAGACTGTGTATCGACTACCGACAGTTGAACCAGACAATTGTTAAGAACAAGTATCCGTTGTCTCGGATTGATGACTTGTTTGATCAGCTTCATTCGGTCTAGGTGTTTTCACAGATCGATTTGAGGTCGGGTTATTATCAGCTGTGGATTTGCGAGTCTGACATTGAGAAGACTGCGTTCCGCTCGAGGTCTGGGCATTATGAGTTCTTGGTGATGCCGTTTGGGCTCACTAATGCCCCCATGACATTTATGGATTTGATGCACCAGGTGTTCCGTCTGTACTTAGACTAGTTTGTGGTCGTGTTCGTGGACAACATCCTCGTACATTCACGGTCTGTCGAGGAGCATGTGCATCATTTGAGGGTTGTGTTGTAGACCTTACGGGATCGCCAGCTGTATGCCAAGCTCAGCAAGTGTGAGTTCTGACTTCGAGAGGTGAACTTTTTGGGGCATGTGATTTCTGATGATGGTGTTTCCGTGGACCCAGCCAAGGTCGAGGCTGTGGTGCAGTGGCCGAGGCCAAGTTCCGTCACGGAGATTCGGAGCTTTTTGGGGCTTGTAGGCTATTATAGGTGATTCATTCAGAATTTTACTCATATTGCCTGATGACCAGGCTTACATGGAAGGATGTGCCATTTGTTTGGATAGAGGAGTGTGAGCAGAGCTTCATGGAGCTGAAGAGATTGCTCACTACCGCTCTGGTGTTAGTGTTGCCCTCAGGATCGGGAGGTTTCATGGTGTGTACGAATGCTTCCAGGGTAGGATTGGATGCCGTACTGATGCAGCATGGTAGAGTGGTGGCGTATGCATCGCGTCAGTTGAAGCCACATGAGGAGAACTACCCTACTCATGATCTTGAGTTGGCGGCTGTGATTTTCGCTCTGAAGATCTGGAGGCATTATCTGTATGGGGAGAAGTTTGAGGTTTTCACTGACCACCAGAGTTTGAGGTATATGTTTTCCCAGAAGGATCTTAACCTCGGGCAGAGGAGATGGATGGAGTATATAAAGGACTATGATTTCACTTTGTCTTATTAGCCTGGTAGGATGAATGTCGTGGCTGATGCCTTGAGTAGTAAGGTGGTGGTCATTCGGATGTTGTTGCGGAAGTGGAGGTTATGGGAGCAGGTGCCGGCCATGACTTTTAGGCTCAAGATCCCTCGGGATCAGGGTTCGATAGTTCTCGCGAGCTTGACTGTCATGCCAGCTATTCATCGTCAGGTGACTGAGGCTCAACATGCGGACCTTGAGCTACCTTGAATTCTGTTGATGGCTGAGGTAGAGCTTGGTGAGGATGGAACTGTGAGGTTTAGAGGTAGGTTGTACATCCCAGCTGAGGAGCAGGTGAGGCGTGCGGTATTGCGGGAGGCTCATGGGAGCCGGTATACCATATATCCCAGATCGGCGAAGATGTACCAGAACTTGTAGAGACAGTTTTGGTGGCTGGGATGAAGAGAGATGTAGCAGAGTTTGTGGCCAGATGTTTGACCTGTCAGCAGGTGAAAGCTGAGCACCAGCGATCGGGAGGTACACTTCAGCCCTTGGAGAATCTTGCATGGAAATCGGACCATGTGACCACTGATTTCGTGGTTGGGTTACCAAGGACATCCAACGGGCATGATAGTATTTGGTTACTGGTGGATAGACTGACGAAGACGGCTCGGATATTGTCGATCAAAGTCAATTGGAATGTGCAGAGGTTGGCCAGATTGTATGTGGAGCAAATCGTTCTGTTGCATGGAGTCCCTGTATCCATCATATCTGATCGTGATCCTATCACTGGCTCAGTAGGAGTCTCGCGGAACCCCAACCGAAAATAACGACAGTAACGAAAAGCAGCAACTACAAGAACAGCAACAACAGCAGGAACAGTAAGACTCTGTGGCCGACAAAAACTCGACTCTACAGCTACTCCTACTGTACCAGAACTCAACGCCCCGATCCCACAGTCGGGGGACTATCAGAACACGGACCACCCTAGTCACGCTACTCAGAAAACGCCACGACACCTCTATCGTGGAGGCCTGTGCTCACATGCGAAGGCCCACTCTGAAACCATGCAGTCTGAAAACACAGTCACGACCTCACCATCGTGAACTCTACACCGTCTAGGGAAAATCCCTTGGTGACACTCACCGAAAACCCTAGACCTCGACTGTGGGAAAATGCCCGAACTACACACGAAACCCCATCTCACAGAAAAAAAATGAAAACCCGCGACATGACAACTCACATCATATGACCGGAGTACCGCCCACCAGAAGCAAGGCCGGATGCATCCACTGATGTCTTAGTCCGTGCCTTAGGTGTCTCCCTCCGGCCCAACAGGAACTGAGACACCATACTAGTAACACAAAATAAGGACTAGCTGAGGTCACGCTCGTTAGCGAGTATCCTCTGCCCCCAGCTACGCGTGCACATATAGACCATCTACTCTAGGTCGGGTCCTCTAGCTGATTTTTTGCCTAGCCAGACTCAGGCTGCAAAGGCAAGGGGCCCTACGGTAACCAGCGTAAAATCATCTCACTCGGGTCACGCTCTCCACCACTCCCAAGTGGGTCCGCACCCGCATGCACAGGAAAGCTACGACTAGTGGGGGCTCACAAAATGTGAATACTGAAAACCACACACGCACCCATCACGAGTAACACGGAGTAATAGGTGGCTCACGGCCACCAAATTCTGGATAGCCCACTAGACCTAATAACCCAACAGTCCTTGAGTCACGAGACTCGGGTCAAGACCGCTGTACGTGACGACACAGCGCCATCAATCTGGCCTAATCCCTAGGTCTGAAATCACGGTAACACGATTCTCAAGGCAACTCACAAGCCACCGAGTAGATCTCCCATCCACGGGACACACGAAAAACTTCCAGCCCCTGACTAGTTAACTGGACTCATAGTCCAAGGCCATACACATAGCCCACTCGGAAACTCGGAACACACACAGGGTCACTCGGACCCCAAGACCCATAAGCACGCTAATCGAGGTAACACGGTACCTCTAGACACCCAAAAATATGATCACAGTCCCCACGAGACGTCCGGGACACTCACGGGGCCATAGGTCGGTCATTGGGTCTCAACCGGACCGACCGGAGACCAACACAACACAAAACGGACACAGCAAGAACGAAAATCACCTAGCGGTCCTCTCTGGACCCTTAGGGAGCCTGGCGATCTCCTCCGGATCGCATGGCCCGGCCAAGCAGTCTAGCCAGGACCGCAAGGATCGAAGATGAACCAAACCCCTAGCGATCACTCCCGGACCGCCAAGCAGAGTGGCAGTCCTCCGCCTGACTGCTAGGCATAGCCTAGTGGTTAGTCATAAGGCCGCTACCCCACTGACCTCACAACGACTCCAACCAGAAAAACGGTCACCCCCAGACCGCAAGACACCACCTAGCGGTCTCCACCCAATCGCTAAGCTCCCCTGGCGGTCCATCACGTGATCACAAGACTCGAACCGACATACGGGGGACCCTAGCAGTCTCCACATGACCGCTTCACACCCAAGCGATTCCTGGAAGGACCCGAGCCCGAAAATGGTGAAAACCATGGAAAAATCCATTCCACACCCCGTACACACCCGTGTGAAGGGGAAAATAAGGGGCAACTAGTCCCCAACCTCTCTAGCACCGAGAGGATCCATTGAGACCCCAAAAATGTGAGCAAAACTCTAGATTTGGCTCGCACTCTAAAATCATGTATTTTCTCCAAAATGCTCAAATAAGCCCGCTCGACTCACCACGGCCTATAAAACTCGCAGGAAAGAAAGTACGCGGGTCAAGGATCTATCCCCCTGTCTCCACCGAAGATTCTGCGCACCGAGGACCTCGATCCATCGGGAAAATGCCGCTAGAAACCCCGTCGGTGCCCTACACTCGCGAACCGGCTTCACCACGCCACTATGCCTCGATCCTTGACCCGTTTTCATGTTCTTCGCCCTCACGCCATCCTAACTTTCTTTTTGGGTTTGCAGGTGAAGCAACTAAAAGATGGAATCTTCATAAATCAAAGGAAGTACACAAAGGAGTTCATCAAGAAATTCAAGTTTGACGATGCAAAGTCACAAAAGATGCCGATGTCAACAACGGCAAAATTGAACAAGGCCGAACAAGATCCGGCTTCGATCCCGACGAGCTAGGCACGCCACACGTAATGACATCAACTTAGCTGAAATGGGCCTAACGAGCGCTGTTGGACGTTGCTGGGTTGGATGATGGGATGGGCCTGGAGCTGTGCAAGGGCCTGCTCTACAGTGCCCACTAGTTGCCTGGGCTTGATGAGCATGGCAGTGAACATGCAGCCTAGGGCCAGAGCCCACGGCGGAGAGCAGGAAGGCGTCCGGTGGCGGCAGATGGGTCCTTGGTAGGGAGGCCAGTGGCGGTGGCAGGCGCTGGAGGTACGCAGCGATCACGGGACATCACCGGCGTGGCCGTGAAGGAGAGGCAGATGGCGGTGGCCAATGTGCCTGAGCGACATGGAAGGGCGGCGGACGTCGGGAACACAGGTGCGACAAGCGGTCGGGGTGGTTCGCAGTAGGTGGTCCCGTCGTGGGCGAGCGATGAGCGATAGCCATTAGCAACCGGGCCGACAAAGCAGGGTCGTGGGTGGTTGCAGGGCAGGGCCGCAGCTGGGGGGTGGCCAAGGACTGCAGACAGGGTGACGGATGTAACGACCCGAGATCCGAGTACGGGAAAGGAACCGACGCGACTCGAATCTCGACCCGCCACCCACGAGCCCAAAGACTCGGAAGGGTTAAAGGATAAATGTGGTGTACATAGAAATAGGAAATAAAGTAGGACAACTGATATAATAATAGAAATAAATAACTACAACAGAGTCCAGTCTAATAAAAGTATATTCTAAAGTAGTAAAATGTACCACATGTCAAGTGAACACTCAACCCGATGAGTTGGCAGCTAAGAATCTCCACGTAGTACCCTCGAACCACGAGGAAGAACCGTAACACTTGAAAACCAGGGGTAAGCCTCCTATCACTGGCTCAGTAGGGGTCATGCAGAACCCCAACCGAAAACAACGGCGGTACGGAAAGCAACAACTATAGAAAAGAATAATAGCAATAGTAGGAAAAGTAAACACGACGGTCGGTAAAACCTTGGCTCTACAACTACTCCTACTGTACCGAAAAATACGTCCCAATCTCGCAGTCGGGGGACCACTAGACCACGAACCGCCCTAGCCACGCTACTAGGAGAATGCCACGATGCCACTGCCATGGAGGCCTATCCTCACAGATAAGGGCCCAAACCAAAACCACGCAGTCTGTAAACACAGTCACGACCTCGCCATCGTGAACTCTACACCGGTCTAGGGGGAAGTCCTCGGTGACGCTCACCGGAACCCTAGACCTTGACTCCGGGAGAATGCTCTAAACTATATACGAAACCCCATCTCACGGATGGGAAATGAAAACCCGCGACATGACAACTCACGTCATGTGATGGGAGTACCGCCCACCAGAAGCAAGGCCGGATGCATCCACTAACGACTTATTCCTCAGCCTCATGTGGCTGCCAACAATGCCCCAGGTGGAGTGTAACGACCAGAGCTTAGGGTACCGATAACCCGATACAAGTATCGAATTATCGCTACCAAGAACTGAGGATGCCACCCAAGAGGCTGATGAGGCCCCTGAAGGGTTAGTGGGAGTTGTTGAGGAGGCGTATAAACAATTAGAATTACACCGCGCATACTAAAATTTATTAGAGTAGGAAATTAAATTAAAGTGCGGAAGCATTTAAAAGAAGTATATCAGAGTGATAAATATAAATGATAGTCTAGAATTTACAAATGTACAAGTCCGACAACAACTACAATAGTCCCACTGTACAACTACACGGGGCATACCCCGGACAAAAGTACACCAGGACTGACGGACACAGCTGTCGCTCTAGGCACGGTCTCCAAAAACTCGCGAGGGATCGACAGACGGCTGGGACGGCTCACCTGTAGAGAGAAAGGGTGAGTCATAGCCAGACACAGTAGGGGTCACGTAGATCCCTACCATGCACTAAACATGTAAGCATACAGTAATAAAGGTAATTAGAGCATGCATTTAATGCAGTAAACAGGCAGTGGCATAATTAAATCATAGTTTAGCAAAGAACACCTATCTAAAACATTCACATTTTTTTCATAAAACCAAAAATTTCCTTCATTTCATCATATATCAATTGTCGCATAATGTGTGTCAACAAAACCAAAAACTACAAAAAAAATAGAACAAATATCACTCCGCCGGTCTATCTCCCGGGTCGACGCTGTCCCCGGTGCCCTCATGCCGCTTTGGCGGTGGCACCATGGCGCTTTGCTCCTCTTGTTCCCGTGGGCGTCTCTGCTCCACCTCCTCATTCCTCCGGCAGGCGGAAGAGCTAGCTAAGACATCTCCCCCCGACGCGCTCAGTGCCGCGCTTCGTGAGCCTCCTGCTGCGCCACTCCACGACACGGTCCGCTCGGGTGCTCGGCCCATTAGCTGGATGGCCCGCTACATGGTCTAGAGCTTGATCTACAAGTCATGAGCCTGAAGACGTTCCTCGCGAGCCTCGGTCTGGTACTGCTCGATGTTCGCTACATCTCGACTCAATCGGGTCACCTCTCCCTGGAGCCGGTCAATCTCTCCCTGGAGACGGGGCACCTCGGCCGCTTCCGCCAACGTTGCAGCTAATTCCCTCGCCTGCACATTGCATTTGCATATTGTTTAGTCTAGGCATTTGCATAATCATGAAGCATTTTTTAGGAAAAAGCTTGGTTTCTTACCCGCTCCCCGAGGGTAGCCTCGGCCTCCTCGGCTCGAGCTACGGCTTGGGTAAACTCTGCGTCCCGCTCAGCCCGTCCCCCGGCTGGCTGAGTAGAGGAGGACGGCGCATCCGGTCTGGTCCTCTAGGCTCCCTCGGCCCGCTGCATTTTAAAAGGTCAGTTTAGTTTGCATAAAGCATTTTAGTTTTGAGTGTAAGAAAACTCACCAGAAGCTCTAAAGCCGCTCGGTACTCATCCCGCTGTTGCAACGTAGCGTGGAGAAGTCCCTCAAGTTTGGCAATGCGCCCTTGTGGGTCTAGCTGCATTTAGAAAAAGAGAGTCATGCATAGCAGTCATTCATTCATTCATATAGAACAAAAAAGGTTGAGTTTAGCATTTCATACCGGTCATCAGGTACCACGGGAGACCTGGCCGCCATGCCGATGGGTGAAGGCTTTTAGATATTCCTCATCACTGTCCGTCCCTTCTGTCATGGCCTTGCCCTTATGTTTCCAATCTTGAACATATTTTCTGGCTCGGCCGCTCCAGTCAATGTCACTGCCAATCCCTTTGGCAGACTTCCCCGGGCACTCGTCATGTCGGTGCGGGAACCTCACCGCCGGCTGGTGCACTCCCCTCGTCCTCATGATCAGTCGATAGTGCAGGGGCTCAATTACATTTATGCAATGAAGCCAGATGTCCCATCCATGGTAGGCTAGGGAGGCCTCGACCCACGGCTGCCCCGCATGATCCTTATCTCGATATGGTGTCCAACGCACCTAAAAGGGCCATTCATTTGTCAGCATAAGGCATGTCAGCATTTAAAAAGCATTTAGCAACATATAGAAGAGCATCTAGGAAGTCGGGCTATTTATCGATGCATGCGGGAATGAGTCCAGGTCCTCTTGGATCGCCCGAGTCGATCGATGAATTGACCCTGCGCTCCGGGTGATGTTCCACCGCCTCGCGATCGGAAACCGCCCCGGGTATAGCTCAACGCCTCAGCCAATCCCAGGCAGGTACAAGAAAGCCCAAAATTACATTTGTTAGAAATGTCAGCATTTCAAGCATATTAGAAGCATAATTAGAAGCATAATAGAGAGCATAACAGAGGCATTCAGGTGTTTTACCTGTAGAAATGGCGAGAAGCCGCCTAGCATGGTCACCCGATCAGTCGCGCTGAGCGAGTGGAACAGGAAGGCTAGCACTGCTGCTCCCCACGCATATTTCCTCACTCAGCTCAGATCTGATAGTAGAGGAAGGAGCCGACAGCTGATCACATCGGCCCGCGTGGCGAACAGAAGCTTCAAGAACAACAGCATTAGGAAGCGTTTGAGGACTATGTCTCCTTCTGGTCCCTGCTCCACCACTACGCTCGGACATGCCTGTTCGACCACTCGGTCGATGTGCTGCTCTGGGAGTTCACCTACTGCCGCGGCTACTCTTCGGAGTCCCAAACTTTCTTGGAGCACTGACCGCCATAGTTGGGACAATGGACGCCCCGGCCTCATCAAGTCCAAGCCGAGTAGCTCCTGAGCAAGCTCCCGGTAGTCGACGTATGCCCACCCGCATGGAGATCAGAAGCTTCCTTGGTCTGGCTGGCTACTACCGTCGGTTCATTGAAGGCTTCTCCACCATTGCAGCCCTAATGACCAAGTTGACCAAGAAAGGGGAAAAATTTATCTGGTCAGAAGAGTGTGAAGATAGTTTTTAGATGCTCATGGAAAAGCTGACTTCGGCCCCAGTATTGGCACTCCCTCAGGGGAATGATGGCTTCACTGTTTATACAGATGCCTCCAGGATCGGCCTTGACTATATGCTAATGCAAAATGGCCGAGTGATCGCCTATGCTTTGAGATAGTTAAAGGACCATGAGAAGAACTACTCCACTCATGACCTTGAAATGGTAGCAGTGGTCCATGCTTTGCGCATCTGGAGACACTATTTATATGGGGTTTGGTTTGAGGTCTTCACCAACCATCAGAGCCTCAAGTACATATTCACTCAGAAGGAACTCAATTTGAGGCAAAGAAGATGGGTCGAACTATTGAAGGACTATGACTTCACCTTGTAATACCATCCAGGCAAGGCAAATGTTGTTTCGGAAGCTCTCAGCCATAAATTGATGGCGTTGAGCTTGCATCGAAAATGGAATATAGTGGAGGGTGTGATTGAATCACGACCCAAGAAAGGGAAGCAATTCGGTCTCTTGGCAGGGTTGTCAGCTAGACCTACATACTTAGAAAGAATTGTTGAGGTGTAAAAGCAGGGCATGGCATTGCAAAAGCTACTGAACAATGAGGACTTCCATGTGGGGATTGATGGGCTCATCATGTTCCGAGGATGGATTTGTGTACCAGATGATGTGGAATTGAAAAGGGAATTGATGTAGGAGGCTCACAGATCAAAGTTCTCCATCCATCCTAGAAGCACTAAGATGTTTCAAGATATGAAGAGGATGTATTGGTGGCCAAGAACGAAGCGAGACATAGCAAAGTTCGTGTCCAAATGTCTCACTTGTCAGCTGGTGAAGATTGAGCATCAAAGACCTAGCGATCCTCTCCAGACTATTGAGATGGCACAATGGAAATGAGAATAAGTCACAATGGACTTCATGACTGGTCTACCCATGACCCGAAGGAAACATGATACCATCTGGGTAATTGTGGATAGATTCACAAAGACTACACACTTTCTGCCCATCAACAAGTAGACTCCAATCGAATCCTTAGCAAAACTATTCATCGCTGAGATCATTCAGTTGCATGGCACACCTTTATCTATCATCTCTGACCGAGAGCCTCGATTCACAGCAAGGTTCTGGAAGAGTTTGCAATAGGCTATGGGGACAGAGTTGTTGTTCAGCTCGGCATTCCATCCTCAGATTGATGGGCAAACTGAGCGCACTATCCAGACTTTGGAAGATATGCTGAGAGCATGCAGTATTGAATAGAGGGGGAATTGGGACGATCATTTGCCACTGATAGAATTTGCACACAACAATAGTTACCATTCCACCATCGGAATGGCACCATATGAAGCACTCTATGGGCAGCGATGTAGATCACCGGTGTATTGGTATGAAGCTGGTGAAAGGTAGCTATTCGGACCACAGTTGGTACATGACAACTCAGAGAAGATATCTATGATCAGGCAGTAACTCCTCACAGCCCAGAGCCGTTAGAAAAGTTATGCAGACCAGTAGTGGAGAGAGTTGGCATTTGCAGAGGGAGACCATGTGTTCCTAAAGGTGTGTCCCACCAAGAGAGTCATGAGATTCGAGAAGAAGGATAAGCTCAGTCCTAGATATATTGGGCCTTCTGAGATTTTGCAAATGGTTGGTGAGGTGGCTTATTGACTTGCACTTCCGCCTGCTCTATCGCATGTACATCAGGTCCTTCATGTCTCTATGCTCAGAAAGTATGCCCCGGATGCCTCACATGTTATAGAGTATGAGCCCTTGGAGGTTCGAACATATTTGTCATATGTGGAGCAGCCCAGTGTGATCATAGACGGGAAGGAACATGTGTTGAGGAATAAAGCATCTGGCTGGTGAAGGTGTTATGGAAGAATTCTCATTCCGAGGAAGCAACATGGGAATCAGAGGGCAAGATGCGCCGGGAATATCCTTAACTATTCGGTAAGTAACCTTAAATATTTTAAGTTAATTTTGGGGACAGAATTATTTTAAGGGGGAGAGGATGTTAAGACCACTAATTGGACACTGGCCCAATTGGGTACATTTCCAGCCCATCATGTATTTGAATATTTGATTATTAATGGAATAAAGATGGAGTTTTGAGTACATATTTGTGTAATTACATCTTAATGTATGATTGTCTTGCGCTCTGATTATTTCTTGCTTGCAAGAGACTTACCATGCCGACTGTACACGTTTTCTCGAGCTAGTCTTCTGCTGTAATTAAAGGCGCAGGGCGTGACACTAAGGGCTTGTATCTCAAGGCATTATGTTTCAGATCTAAGAGGCACGCCAGGAAGGCACACCAAAAGGTCAACATGAGAACTTGGGGTTTACATACATAGAGCTGTTTGGAGGCAGAGAACAACCCCCCCCCCCCTTTTTAGACCCCAATTACATCTCTATCCTTTATTGTGCAATCAACCACATGCTCATCTGAAGTGTATGGCTTAGATCAATTAGAAACTATAGCAGTATCATTTTCAAGAGGCTCCGAACCTCCGTCCTTGGTTAAATTGCTTTCCTGCCACAGCAGTATCTTCTGTAATAGGTCTGTGTCGGAGTCTCAGAGAAGACCGACATATTCATGGGTTCTGTTCCAGGCTTTTCCATGAATCCTGATGGATGCAGCAGAGATAATTTTGCCTCCTCCTTCCAGAATGAAAATATAAGGGCCAATATGGCTCAGTCTATTGAAATCTGATCCTCGGTTCAGGTTTATTCTAATCCTCCGGTCGCTACTGGGTAGAAAACACTCACTCCTGACTGCAAGAGCGGCAGCAGTCTTCGAATTATATTCAGCCTTCGGAGCCGGATCAGAATTGGAACCTGGGTGTTTGTTATCAAATCATCGGATAATAACTATTGCCGTCTTCAGAATGCCTCACATGACATATACCCAAAAGGTCAGCCAGAGCAGATCTTAAACGCAAATCAAGAAGCTCATCTGTGAGGGATATTTCATCCACACCAAGAGTACGTCACTAAGGAAGTAACTGAAGCTCTCCTACTTTACTGGTTTTTGAGATAGCCCTTGCTTCCGAACCACTAGCATCAGACTGATGAGAGCAACATTTATACAGCTTAATCGGATAATATATGACAAGGCTTCCAAGGACTGAATTCGGGGCTGGAAGGCGCCAAACAGATAACTACATCCTCTGTCATTGTCAGAAAGAAGATTGACCCTTTGACATTAGGTAGTTGCTTGATGAAGACCCAAGCCCATCTAAAAGGACCTCTAGACCACTGGTGCATCTGAAATGGTCACGAGCTCATGGGTTTCAAAGTAACATAGGTCTCAGAGCACCAAGAGTGAATATTGGGGTCATAATTCGGTTCATTGCCCTTAACGGATGTGCTTGTTCTACCATTTGGGGGTACAGTCCTGAACATGATCATAACATGTTTTGACGGACTACTTTTAGCTAAACTGGTGGAATTGCCACTTAAAGCAGAGTGTGCGACTTTCCTGAGAGATGCACCTTTCCAACCACCACCACTTGCATTAATAATATCAGGGTGATCAACTCCACTGAAATTTTCTACAAGGGATCTCACACCAGGCATAGCTCAACCTCACAGTGAGTGGTTCCATAGCTTCCTTGCCTAATAGATCAGGAGGCTTCATGGCTGAAGCTTCCTGTACTGCTAACAATAAATTTTCCTTGCTTCTCTATATTGATGAAAGCAACCTGCATCTTTTGTGGTGTTGAGATGCATCACCTGCTGCAACTACAGGATGACAAGATCCACACATCTCTGATCTGGGATGTACGCCGACAGAGTGCTAAGGACTTTGCTGGCAGTATCGGTGAGAGCCTTTCCGGAGCAGCATCAGCCCTAAATATGAACCTGCATTGGTTTCATTCTGACAGAACACTTGGTCTAAGTTCATATCAGACATACTTGATATGTTTTCCATGTTGTTGTAAGTATCATCAATTATTGGCTTAAATGCATCTGAGGTTGAGGCCAGATGTGTTAACTTTGGTTCTTCATCAAGCCCATTTATTCCAAGACCCACATGAGAGTTGTGTGGCTCTAAAGCATAACCCTGAACATGCATAATTAGCTGACTGCCTCCCTCTTCACTCTTAACTGGATTCCACATACGTGCTGTAACCAATCCGAGCCTCCAGGTGAATTAGCCCATGAATGTGAGATTAAAAATCTCCACCCGTCACAGTAAGAGATTCAGTTATTTCCTGGTTTTCAGGCATTGTATTGTCCCTGAGATTGTGGTAACGCAGGCCCTTCACATCAGGAATACCAACTACAGATGCAGAGTTATCCTCTGTACATATTCCATGACAAAATCTTGCAGGCTCCTCGCTATTTCAGAAACTGAAGTTAAGGCGCTGCGACTGTCAGTTCTTTCTTCACGAACCTGAGTAAATGACCTAGATGCACCACAAGTGCTGCCGCATTTAGTGGTCATGTTTTGGCGTTAACTGCCACACTACGTCAGGAAAACATATTTTTTGTTCCCAAAACAGCATTATGTGCTCTCTTCCGCATGCCTTAATTGAACCAGATAGAACCTTAGCATCATATGGGTTGTTGAATTGCTCCATTGCCAATCCTCTCTGCTCAGTATTCGTGTTACCAGTAATCACGAAAATTCCCTTGCCAGAGCACCCGTCCCCAATCCGGATAATTGGCCTCTCTAGAATTCGAGTGGAAGAATGTTTTGACTGGATACAAGCACTTTCTTTTCCGCAGAGTCTGTGATTGACAGAATGTTGAGAAGGAGTTTTGTCTCCCCTTTATCCTTTCAATTCTATGGAGTCTAAAATATTATCAATCTCCTGATCTTCCAGTTTCACACTCCGGTCCCCAGAAGCATAATAAGCATAGTCTTTCAAACATAGATACAGGCATACTGAGAAATCGCCTTTGTGATAATGCAAGACATCTTCGGCTATCACCCGGAGGTCCTTTATGACAGAAATTCTCCTTTTACAATAAACATCATTTTGCAATGTTTCTTCCACTATATCAAAGAAAGCTACCTCTGCATCAGTTCTCAAGTGCCTCCTGAACGTGTGCATGATCTCAGCTCTCTTCCGCTCAGGAAATGTGCTGCGACAGTCATGGTCGTCAGGTAGTCATTTGTTCATGCATTTTTCATTTACCCATGTTTTGGAAGTTAAAATTATGTGATGTTTTGTTCCTTTATTAGTTTCAGTCCAGGCGGAATTTCGACAGCACCTCCCCTAGACCCAAGATGGATAGGGGATAACGTGGCGCACGTCCACAAGAAGTGACGGCTCCAACAAAGTGAAGGTGCGCACGAAAGTGGCAGCACCTAAAATGGTCATGCCGAAGCTTGATGCAAATCAATCGGTACGAAGGGGGGGCAAAGCATGAATCCTGCGGTGTTCAAACAGAGGGTGGGAGAGAAGCCACCGGGCCATCCTATGAGGAAGGAATGGCCAGTGGCGCAGGGCACCTGAGGAGGGCTGCGGTACTTAGACGCATATGGTGGAAGTCATGGCAAAAGCGTAGGACCCTAGAAGAAGCAAACACAAAAGAAACATATGTGGGAACAAGAACCGCTCACAAACTTTTTCATTTATTTCCATGAAAAGGGAAATACATGGCTAATACATTGCAAGGAGAAAATAAAATGGAAACAAAAATACAAGGGGGTGATGGAGCATTCGCTCCTTCCTCACTCTGCTAAGCTCTCTTCTTCTCTTCTTTCCCTCACAGAGGTGGAATCGGTGACGACCTTGGTCGGAACCAAAACCAGCCTCTGTGCCTTTCTCTAATTAGCCTCCTCTCTTCTTTCTTCTTGCGAAGGGCTTTTTATACCTATGCCGTCGTTGACGACCGCTCCCGAGATGGATCAATCCGAGGTTAACCTCGGTCTTGTTCGTGTCAACTGGATGCTTGCGTGTTCAAGCCGGAGGCCGACAGCTCGGCGAGATCCCGGTTGGCTTCAATGTGATTCTGCTACACGCCAAGGGCCACACGCATTGACCAGTGTGTTCACCACCGGTTGTGCCGGTTCAAACGATGAAACAGCTCACCGGGCAAAGAAACGCATGCCACGTGCTGGGCAATGGGCTTGATAGCCCTGCTGGGTGATGAAGAAAATAGGCTGTGTCGAGTGAAGTGGCAGCCAGCCTCGCCAGATGAAGAGTGGGGTGTACCGGATGTTGAACACTAACCGCACCGGATGAGGGTGACCATCACCATATGAGGGAGTCCTAGGTAGGGGCATCACCAGTTATACGGACCTCCCACCGGATGCATGGGACCTGCACCGGTCAAGATAATGTCGTCAGATGGGAGAGTGCCACTGGTTGGGGAAGGATGAGAGTTCAACGTTGCTGCTGTATGGAGAAGTGTTTACCAGATGGAAATATCCCTTCCAGATGGGGCATTGGTACCGGATCGAAGGCGCTACATTTTATTCAAAGTTTTAGAGGTCCTAGGGACTTCCTGCTTCATTTCAATGAGCCCCACACAAGCCTTCGTATTTGAAGTGTCATGACTAGAAGACTTTGCCCCTTACAACTTGACATGCCTGAGGGAGTCAAAGCACCAGCAGATTTTTACACCAGAGGGTGTGCTTGCAATTTGACTCTGTGTTTGCTGTGTCCACGTGTTGGGATGCTGCAATGTTTGCTCAGCAGTTGCCCTTCTCAGTGGATCCCAAGAGCAAAGTCTCAGGATTAGATCAATTGCTTCTGAGCTAGCATTGGAAATGACATCTCGAAGGTTGGCTGGCCTTGTCATTGTTTCTCAAATTCCTTTTTCTATGTTCCACGTTTTGGTATGAGGACAATGTATTGCCTTCCCCAGGTCCAGAGGGAACTGTTAAAGTTTCTAGAATAGCTGTTATTTCAGGATCAAGAAGGGATCCCCATTCAAACTTAGTGATCATATCAAAAGTTAAGTCATGATTCTCAACTTGCCTTACCCACCACCATGGAAGATGACCATGGTCTCGGTTCGAGGGCTGCTACTTATAGGGGATCGAAGTCCCCAGAAACAAAGACTCCCACCGCCTCATGCACATCCAGAGAAACTGAAGCGACGGATCCCAAAAGTCGCGCCTTCTCAGAGTTACCTAAAGGGCGTCGATTCGTATCCCTAGAGGATCTCGTAACCATTCAAAAGGAGGAAAGATACACGCAAGAGATTTTTTCAAGATTTCGCAAAGGAAAGAAGGTCTTTCTATTTTGAAGATAAAACGTTACAGAAATAGAGACTGCCCTCAGGCAGGAACAAGAGAAAGCAGAAAAGAAAAACAAGCAAGTGCGGGCGTCCTTCTAAGGATCCCCCCAGACGTATTATCACGTGCCCCGGGCACACTGGGTTCACATGCGTTGATAGCACCGGTAGGAGGAGAGTCACCGTCCAGCTCCACCACCTGGGCCTCTGCCGCTGAGGTGTCCATAGGAGCACACTCTCCCGTGCCCGACACTGACGTCGGCACCCCAGCTTCAGCTCCAGCAGGCTCCTCCTCGTCTTCGTCAGCCTCCGGGCCATAGGGCGGCGAGGGGGGAGGAAAGACCGGGGCCTCACACCCTAGGCTCGCCGCGGTAGCCTTCACAACAGCACTCCAACCCTCCCGGAAGCCTCGATCACGAGCTGGCCCATAGAACTCCAGGGCCACCTCCGTCAGCTCCTCTCGGTAGGCCGAAGAAGAGCGAAAGCTTTCCACCGCTTCCTCACCCGCAGTCGATAGCGAGGAGCGTAGCTTGGTCAGCTCGGCCTCAATCTCCCGAGCACGAGTCTCCGCAGCCAGGGCTTGCTCCCCCAGCTTGACCGCTCGTTCCTCGATAGCACCTGCTCTCCCCTCAGCGACGTCCACCCGCTCGCGGAAGGCATCTCGATCGCGTTCCATGCCGGTGAAGGCCAGACCTTGCTGGAAGAATTGCTCGCGGAGCTCGTTCCGATCTGACTCGGACTCCTTCAGGCTTTTCTCCAGCTCCGCCTGAGAAGCCCGACTAGATTCCAGCTTCCCAGCGAGACCTCGAAAATGGTGCCTCTATAGCCCGAGAGTACTCACGACCAGACAAACACTCTTGGCAGCTGTCGCTGTCAATTCATCCTCGACCTCGGGGCCGGACTCACCCAAGGGCTTATGCTAGCCGATGCTCTGCCCCATAAGGTCGACGGCGACACAAATATCTGCCAACTCGGATGACTGATCCCGAGGTGGCGATGGCGGGCTGCGTTGCGGAGACACCAACGAGGATGGAGAGTCCGCACCAATGGCTGGAGCCTTACCCTTGTCGCGCCCCCGCGCCAAAGGGACGGATGCAGGGGGGCGACCACCGATTCTCCGAACGCCGGTGGCAGCGGAGCCTCGAAAAAGGGCCGCCCAGATACTAGCGGAGGCGGAGCACGATGCCGAGCGGGGGGGGGGGAGTCCTCACTCGCTTCCTCGACCGATGACGAGCATCCATGACCGCCAGCACATCATCAGTCAGAGCTACACGGCTACCGCCTGCCATGTCGGAGCCCTCGTCAATGACACCGATGACTTCTTCAGCGAGGCCCCTCGGAGGACTGAGACCTCCACTCGCCACGGAACAGCTCCCGTCCATAGCAGACACGGCCAGAAAATGCACCAAGGGAATTTCGGTACGGACCAGATGCTGCAACCTCCCTGGAGCAAACACCGCCTTGACTGGGGGGGCAATGACCGACACCTAGCCGGTTCTCGGAACCACGTGGTCTACGGGGCGAGGAACATTCCGCGGCAATCTGACAATCTCGGAGGTCCAGCCCCGAGGCTTGCACCCCCCTGAAAACAAAAAGGGATTTGGTTAAGCTTCTTCCATAGACAGGGCGACCTATTGAAGGGACAAAACCCGTACCCTGCCGCAACGGGGGACATAACTCCAGCTCCCGGAGTAGCACCGGAGTCAGGACCAAGTCTGCATCGACCAGAGGATACCGTTCAATGGCTTTCAGCTTCTGCCGATCCTCGGCCCGGAGGGAAGGCTTACTATCTCGCCAGGTGGGGGGGAAACCTCCACGCATCCATCTAGTGGAGGCCTCCTAGTCCTGCGACTTGATGAGGGATACATACTTCTCCGTCTAGCCTTTACGATTGTACGCGATGAAGGAAACTCGGATGAGGTACTTTATTAATTATCATTTAAATTAATTTACGCATTGTAATCCCAATTCGTTATACGACTCCTCGACAAACTCCACTAACTCTTCAGGGGCCTCATCAGCCTCTTGGGTGACGTCCCCAGTTCTTGGTAGTGGTAATCCGATGTTATCGGGTTATCGGTACCCGGAGCTCTAGGTCGTTACAGTTGGTATCAGAGCGGCGTTGAGGACTCGTATAAGGAATTGAAATTGCATAGCATGGTCCAGAGCAAGTCCACTAGAGTCGTCTACTACTGGCTTAGGACGTTTTTCGTATTTGTTAATATGATTTCCATCGGTATGTGCTTTTTAGGTGTCGATGGCACGTCGTCAGAAGGCGCATGTTTCCAGGGAGGGAAGTGGTACTTCTCCTCCTGTGGTGGTTGTGATGGTTTATTCGCCTGCACCGAGTCAAGTTCCAGTGGCTCCTGCCCAAGCTGAGGAAGGCATGCCGGGTGATCAGAGTGGAGCGCAAAATGAAGCCGTGCTACCTCATCTGCCTTCTGGAGTAGGGCAGGTGATATCTCAAGTGCGTGCCCAGGTTGAGTCCACTCAGCCAAGTGTGCAGCATCACCTTATCCCTCAACCGACTGGGCAGGCGTATCAGGTTTATCTACTGAGCGTCCCCGGAGTTCCTTCCAATGTTCTCGCTGTCGATGGTGCTTCTTCCTCTAAGTCAAAGGGTAAAAGGTTAAAGGAATTCAAGAATAAGAGGCGTGAGAAGTGGCGTGCCCAACAGTCTTCTGCCGGTGCTATTCCATCGTCAGTCCCATCTTCTCAGCAGTGTCAGGGACCTGCTGCCCATCAGCCGGGATCGTATGGGAGGTGTGGTGGTAGCCACCCTGGCAAGTCATGTTCTTTGCCGGTGGTTTGTTTTCGTTGTGATCAGCCAGGCCATGTTGTTCATGACTACCTGTTCAGGCCGAGACTGGTGCAGTTCTCTCCATTCGCCCAGCCACAGCAGCCCCAATTCTAACCCGTGCTGCCACAACCTCAGCAGGACTCACCAGTGTCTCAGCTTCCTTATGCTGAGCAGTGGCATCCTATCTTTTGGAAGGTGCGTTTCTATTTTTCGATTAGTTAATTTGTGTTTTAATTATTTCTATTGTTTGAGTTTTATGTAATTTAGTTATCTGTTAATTATTCATTATGATGGTGCTATTTGTGTGATTGTGGCTTTCTCCTCTCCTGTCCTTGCCGTTTCTCTCATTCTACTTTCTCCCTCGTTTCTCTTTTCCCTCTATTTTCCTCGACGCGGGGCGCGCGACTGTGCCGAGTTGACTGAGGTAGAGACGTGATGGAATGGGCTAGAACCTGATGAAATAATGGATGAGGTAGACGTTGGCAGGATTCGTGGGTGGATCCTAGGCTAACGTGGCTTGATTATTTTATCACCTGTGATTTTCATAGAAGTCTGATCCTCTGCGTGGGCGCAGTGGCTTGTCACCTACAGTGTCGATAGCCCTGTGAAGTAGTCCGCGTTGTGCTTCGTATTTTTCGGTGGAGTAGTTGATTCTACTCTTTCCTTGTTGTATCCAATTGTTCGAATTCGTAGATTGTTCGGTGTTATTGTTCGATGGCTGTCTTTTATGTTGTTTGCGCTGTTTAAGAATTCCTTAGTGTTATTCCTGTTGGCATTTCCCTTCTGGTCGGGATTTGCTGATATAAAATTCTTTTGTCAATTGCTCAGGTTGCAGTTGACCATTCGAGTTGTGGCGATGACCGTACATATTTTTACGATATTTTGGTCATCCCAGTTTAAATCTGGTCAGCTCCTGACATGTTTCGCTTCTGTGGAAGTTGAAGTGCTCGATTGGACCTTTTTGGCTGAGAAGCTGCTCGAGCGAACTAGGCTCTTCCATTTTTGGTGAGCTTCTGTTAGTAAGCTCGATGCTTCCCATGTCGTTTGGTAGATCTCCTTGTGAGGTTAGCCTTGGAATTATCGTTTCAGTATCACCTTGTCCTGTGTTTGCTCAAGTGTGGGCAACTTAATTTGAGCCTAATCATCTCCTTGTTCTATGGTTGCGTGGCTTTGGACCTAATTTCTATGTCGAGAGCTGATGCGTACCATGTCTCGTCGTGCCGTACCCAATGGTCGACGTGTTGAGAGGCTCAATTGCCATTTACAGGATGCAAAGGTAGGCCGAGATTAGTGCTTTTCCTTGGGCTTTGTCACCGCAAGTTGGTCGATGATGCCACGACCACTGCACACGGGTCCCCAGCCACGACACCTCGCACCATGGTCGATCACTTGGTCAACCTCCTCAGCCACTCACGGCCACCAACCGGGACCCATAATCCGTCAGAGATCACTTCTCCAAAACACGATCTCATTCGAAGACACAACTTCCATACGAGTCTAGCACACAGCTTACCGACTCTGACCATCATGTCCTCGGCCACTGCCAGGTGATATCTTAGAAATCGCATCCCGTCCTAGCACCAACTGCCTGACACGACTTCCAACGTAAGAATAGGGTACTCATGCGACAACCTTGCCAGAACATTTCCTCAACTCTCCATCCTGCCAGTGCCACAAATCACAATGCCTCCATCAACGACACAACAACAACACGTCTCAAACATCCCGAGACAATCTCACACCGAGGAACCAATCCTCCGATGCTCTACACATCCTCTGCAACTCTGCAAGCTCCGATTCACAACGCATCAGAAATCACAACACTAGCCACGAGTTCTCGCGAACACTGCCCAACTGGCACTCATCCTTTCGGAATAGCACCAACGCCCTTACACATCACGGGAATGGGTAATGCTTCTCATAGACAATCATACAGCCAAAACACAGGATGCATCTCGCACGGACTTCATGGCACACAAGAGGGCCAACCAATCTGAACACATAATGCAAGGCGACAAATTTGGCAAAATACAATCTCTCCAACCAAGGAGAACCTAATCATGCCTCTGACAAATCAGGAGAAAAACTCCACGCTTGGCCTGACCTCAAACCTCAAGCATGCTGGGAACCACACCTTCCAGCAAGATCGATACGACCTTCAGGTCAGCTCCTCTGAAAACACTTGTCGAGTGTCTCGTCAAACCACACTCACAACATCTCTCAATGCACCACCATCACAATTCCTTGAACTGCGACTCACCATGCCTCAAGCATTGGTCTTGCCGATCACCAGCCACACTCTGCCACAGCAATTAAGCTAGCTGCTGCCACACGCTCCTTACCTACAGCTGCCTTTGACCTCGAAACCAACAACGTGCCAAACACTTACCAAGGAGTGAAGAAAATCCACCAAAAATGCCAGGCTCGAAGATAGCTACATCTGTAGCAACTAGACATCGCTCTCTCGAATATGTCCGTGCTAACACCAAGCCATTCTCGAGCTGCCACTGCGCAGACCACCACATCGAGAGCCACAACATGAATCATGATCGGCACCTGCTAGCGCTCATCCTTGAGCCCTGAACATGCCGCAGAGCCTTCACATCTCGAACCAAATCCAGAGCTAACACAACTCGCTCACATGCAAATGCGCAGGATGAAGAGATTACTGGGACAACTCCTCTCACTCTTGCCTCAAAATTAGCATAAATAATTGGGACTGACATGTCATCATAGATGCCACAGAGCATGACAAGAAAATTAGGCTCGATAATCAGCAGCTCACCAGAGAGATCCTCTAGTTGCCCGAGCACAATTCTCAACCAAAGCATCCGCTCTGCCACCTCGAACCATGACCTCAGTGCCTTAGGGGCTGGTTAAATCTCGAACGAGAATGGCCAAAATGAGAATAACTCCCTCGGATGATACTCTCGGCCACTTAACCATGAGTAATCCTCACCAGCCACTAGACCTCACTGTAAGTTCCTTGAACGTAGCACCGCAGTGATGCACGCCTGCTAGCAACCTCTACCCAACGCAGCACCATTGGGGCCACCATCGATGAGGGAGAAAGCTCTCGACCTTGATCCTCAGACCCCACGTCGGGACTCTGACGATGACAGCAACCACCTTCACAGCACCAACGCCGCGCACTCACGCTCTCACACGAGAAACCAAGCAAAAAATAAGCACGAAATCCTATGCCAGCTGTCGACTGTACTGGACCTTATGGACTCTGATCAATGCAATATCTCGAATTCCCATGTACACGCTACAACCATAGCTCTGATACCAACTGTGGCGACCCGAGATCTGAGTACCGAAAAGGAATCGGCGCGACTCGAATCTCGGCCCTCCACCCACAAGCCCGAAGACTCGGAAGGGTTAAAGGATAGGTGTGGTGTACATAGAAATAGGAAGTAAAGCAGGACAACAGATATAATAACAGAAATAAATAACTAACTACAACAGAGTCCAGTCCAACAGAAAGTACAGTCTGAAACGCTGCCATTGTAGGTGGCTCAAAAATTGGGTTTGGATAGCCACCAATGGTTTGAGCTACTGCCTCTTCATGGGCGCTCCTGACCTCGTTGGGGTCGTTCTCTTCTTGAGTGAAGCTGACCTCTTGGTTTTGGACCTCGTCAAGATTCTGGTCCCGGTGCGGTCCCTGGTTAGAGGTCCCTGCATGGCCACTATATTGGGCTTGGAGGTTCCTCCTAGCGGCGGTCCTGGTGTTACGATACACTGCGTCGCCTGCCGGATTGGGGTCACCTAATCGGGCAGGTTCATTTAGACTGGCAGGATTGTCGGCGGGATCCATTGCTTCCCTGCCGGAGGTATAGCAGGTATATACCTTCATGCTATCCCCGGTGTCTGAGAGTCGGACCGTTCTCCGCTTCTTCGGGGGCTGCAAGCCTATGTAAGAGGATGCCCCCAATCGGTCAAAGACCGACGGCCGCGTGGACGGGGCCTTCGCTAGTCTATCAAATACTGAAACCCGATTATGTAATATTTGAGCTCCACTGGCCGTCTCGGGTTGGCAGGGCTCCGAATTTCGAGGAGCAAAGTTGGATTTTCAGTAAACCCCCTTTCTCTTCCTCCCTTGGACGGGCGAGGGGTTGACATCCTGGATCGTTCGACCAGAGTTTTGGTGGAGAGATGGAGCTTGGTCGGGCTTACTAGCCCTGGCTCGTTTGATTTGGTGGGCCTCCGGCTTGGTGACCCAGATTTTCTTCATCTTTCGGGAGCATTGTTGAATTTTGCTGCCCCCATGCTTGGATTTGGACTTCACTTTGAAGTCTGGTTCGTCCTCCTGTACTTGGCGGAGGAGGGCGAAGCGGTTGGAAGTTGATATTGTCGGGACGTGGTTGTCCCGAGGTAGGCTCGGCTCGGCACCGTCTAGCCGGACGCGGATGCTTCCAACCAAGACGGTCTTGCCGGACTTGGAGAGTTTCGCCGAAGGCCTGCGGCTTTGACGGCTTCGTTGTCGCCCCCATTTAGCAGGGACGGTATAGGAAGAAATGGTGTGGACTGAGAAGACTCGGCTCGGTGGAGAGCGGGACCGGTTGCCCCTGGCGACTGCAGGGACAGCTGATGCCGAGAAGACTTCTTGAGAGGCGGGAACCACCCCGAGAAAAAAGGGGGACCCCACGATAGCGGGAAAATCCCCAAATACAATTGGGGTCGCTAGGTAGCCGTGCCTGGCATGATTGGCGACTACAAGAGGGCCGTATGTGACAGCCGCCATTTCACGAGTTGGAGACTTTGAAGACGAGAATGCGCCTTTGATGGTGGAGTCCTCTCCTCGCTCTCTCCTGAAAGGGGCAGAGAAGGGAGATCAGAGCCCTTATTGAAGTGCAATGATCCTTGGCAAAAAGATGAAAGGCGGAAAAAGTTCCACCGGACATGCCAAGGCCCGGGCCCTGGCCGATTTCGTCGCTGTTTACACGCGAAAAAAATTAATAAATGCTAGCATTTGATTTGGCATTGTTTTATTCACTCCGCACTTTTTCGAGTTTATCAGACGATTTAGGATTCGTGTACAGGACCTTTCCCCACCGACCGAGGTCGGTGTTAATTTACATCGGACAAGTCCGAACACCTTTCATTAAATGCCAAAGATTTTTGACAGCAATATCGACCCTAACATCATAGGTCTACCCCTGAATAATTTTCACGTCGTACTATAGGAGCTCGCCCACTCAAGGGTGTATTTGTAATTTCCTCCCTTCGGAGGAGATATTTATAATTTTCCCCTTTTGAGGGTACATATGAAATTCTCCCCTTCTAAAGGGTATATTTGAAATGTTACCCTTTTGAAGGGTATATTTGAAATTCCCCGCTTTTGAAGGGTATATTTGAAATTTCTTAATCATCGAAAACATGTTTGTCACTTGTGTTCCACCGGGGGATGTTTTCGTAATTTTCTACCACTAGGGGTATTTTTATAGTTTTTCGATGCTAGGGGGCCTTTTTATAATTCCGCTAGGGGGCCTTTTTGTGTAATTTCCATCCCATTGATGCTATTTTCACAATTTTATCACATGTAAGAATACATTCGGCAATTTCCGGACGACGAAGGGTATTTTTGTAATTCTTGGAAGTCCAGGGATACTTTTGTAATTTATGTAGACCCTTTTTCATTCATTCAAATATATGTATCAAAGAGATTTTTGTAGAATTCAGCGGGGTCCTCTAGGCCTTGTGCGGGACCAGCCGGGTTAACAGACCCCGCGTGGGTCTTGGAGGGGCCAAAAAGACCCCGTGCGGCCTCTTTTCTGTCCGGGTGGAGTTCTCCGGTCGATTCCTCCTCTTAAACCCTACTTCAGGCCCTTCTTTTGTCTCTTGCTTGCAGCGGGACGCGTGGAGAGAAAGACGAGAGGTTTTCGGCGTTTGTTTGTGTTGGTTTTGTGCTATCGGCGATGAGGAAGGAGTGTGTCTCTGTCTAGACTACGTGATACACGGCTTTCGGTCTCTTCTACGAGTGCACATAATAATCTTCTTCAACCTTTCTTGCTGTAACATATCCCATGGCTGAGCATGGTCGGGTTGATGGACCCTGGTATCGTGGAGATACTCCACGGCATGACGGTGCTGGCTTGAAGCTGCGCTGCGCCCATTGATTAATCATGAGGGCAGCTCCTCGAAAATACTTCGAGAATATTTGGGGTGCAACAAATGTCCCCCACGGGACGCTCGCTGAAGACGTAGATAAGAGGCGGGTGACCCATGTTCTCCGTAGGAGTTTGTTTGTCCTGCGTCTCTTAGAAAGTGGGATGACGCAATGGGACTTTGTAGGACTATGCTTTTTTTTTGCATTGCTGTCCTTGAATGTCTAGCCTGACTTTTTTGTTGCTATTGCTTCCATAATGCTTGCAGACATGGCTTGTCGTGGTGGAGACAGAGATCGGTCCAGGAATACCAGGACAGGGGGTGCTGATGATTATTATATCCGACGGACTGATCGGCCCATGCCGCCTTTTCCTCCTCACACTATCACTGAGGATAACTTTGATGAGGTGGATCGTGGTTGTTACTGGGTTACTGAAGTTCCGACGGAGAGTGTTGGTGACAGCGAGGGACTTGTTGATGTTTCTCACATTATAAGGCGATACTGGGTCTACGCATATGACCGGTCAAGGGGCTATCCAGCCCACTATCCCTTGGACTGTCATCTTCACCTCTTCCTCCAGAGTTTCACCCTTGTTGGCATGGAGAGCGATGATCCTCTTTTGCTAGAGGAGAGGCACCGCCTCGAGTGAGTTATATTACTGGGGAGAGACAACATGCAGAGTCTATGTACTCTTTTCTATCCGAGCTTTCCTGAGGGTTTTACTCAACAGAGGCAGTATCCCGATTGACAGAGTTTAGGCTTTTTTCAGCATTTTGACAGCTTCTCTATCCGCGCGACACCATTGGCTCCGAGAACCTGGCACTTACATGGGCAACATAAGGCCATGGAGCCCACTGTGGATGGTTTGTTCTTGACATCCTTGGGGGTGAAATTTGCGAACGATGATTTTGTCCATGACTGCTTACTGGAGAAGATCTTAGTATTAAAGACTCCTAGTTGGTATGGGAAGTGGTCAGTTGACTCTTCCTATAGCTATAACCGAGGGGGGACAGAGTGGCTCTGGGGCGTTCTTTCTATCTACAGGTCGGTGCTGGATAGGGTAGGGGTATGCCACGCAGTTATGACAACTTTATACTCCTACCCTTGCCATACCGGTCTGCTATAGGCCCTAGCTAAAAGATTTGATCACTGATGGAACACATTCATTACCGCTGAGGGAGAGACCTCTCTAGATCTCTGGGCCTTCCCGAGGATTTTTGGTCTTCCCATTTGTGGGCGGCCTTACGAAGAGATATCACTTGATGACCTACATCTCAGTCATACAGATGGAGCCGGCAAGTACTACTTACCTTATTGTTTTAGATTTCTGATGAAGACATGAAGGGACTTGGCTGAAATAGGAAAAGACAAGACTCCTCGTACTCCCCGGGTCACTTTAAATGCCTGGGTGAGTCATTTTTATAGCGGCTCATACTGCTTCCACGAGGACTTTGCCCAGTCAGATGTGAACTGGGGACAATGCCGAGAGATTATCTTGGATTTCCCTTCATATCCTCGTCATTTGCCTGCTCTTACACTGGGATGGAACTCCAGGGGACTGTCTCCTCTCATATACTTAGCTGTCTACTTGGCCTACTGGCTAGCCAGCTTTGTGATTCCTCATGGTGAGGAAGGTCTTCTGTGGACCAAGGTGATATATCCTGCCTGCCTGATGGCATGTGGCCAGAGAGTTGCTATCGCCCCTGTTGCCCTTGCGAATATATACCATTCTTTTGGGGCTTTGACAACATATTCATCAATCCCACAGCGTGCCCGCACCGAGGGTGCGCAGCCCACTCCACTCCAACCCAAAGATGGATCGCCAGCTCCAACATTTCGAGAAAATAGAGGACAAAGTCTGATACCTGGACAACGTCCTCTTGGCCACCAAGAATCACGGCCTGATCGACGATGAATTGGACTTCCATGATCCCTTCTCCAGGGAAATAATAGACGTCCCCATCCCGCCGAAGCTCCAACTGCCGTCGTTCACCTCCTACGATGGCACCACTGACCCGGTCAACTACATGCACAGCTTTGAGTCCCATCTGGTGGTCCACCAGGCCTCGAACACTGTGAAGTGTCTGGCATTCGTAACGACCCTCTGGGAGAACGCCCGGGCTTGGTTTGAGTCCCTATTGGCCAGGACTATTTCCTCCTCCCAGCAGCTCAAAAAGCTATTCAAGAAGAACTTTATCGGTTGTCGAAAGGTAGCCAAGTCTGCAGTGACCCTGCTCGCCCTCAAGCAGGGCAAGGAAGAGACACTATGGAATTTCATCTCCCACTTCCGTGCGGAGGCACTACGGATCCCATACCTCGATGTCGGCATCGCCACCACAGTCCTCACCCAGGGGACTCAGGACCACATCCTCCGGCGCGCCCTCGGGGTCGAGGTCCCGATGACCCTTTCTGACCTCCTCGCCCTCCCGCAGAAGCACGCGTGCTGCGAGGAGAATACAGTGGCCCTGGGCCGCACGGTCGGAACCGATCAGTCTGACCGCAAGAGATCTACCAACCCACTGAAAGAGGGTCGAAGTAAGTGGGAGCGGCGCGACGGAGACTGCCACGACCGCTCCGAAAAGGAAAGGGGCAACTATAGCCACTACACGCCCCTGATGGCTCCACCCGACCAGATCCTAATGGAGATCCGCGAGGAGCCATTCCTCAAGTGGCCTTCTCGAATGAAGTCAGATCCGAGAACGAGGAGCAAAACGAAGTACTGCCTTTACCACCATGACCACGGCCACGACACCGCCGACTACATCAACCTAAGGGATGCCATCGAGGACCTCGTCCGGAGATGACTCCTCGACAAGTTCCTCACCAAGGCAGTAGAGCGGCGACAGAAGACGCCTCCACCGATCGACAACTGGCCCAACGGGAAGGAGATCATGATGATCTCTATGGGGGCGGCCGCGGGGGGAGATAGCACGAGCAGAAGGCGGCGGTACGTGACGGCAGTCTGCACTGCGGACCAAGGTGACGACACCCTACGTGGGAATTCCACCCCGGGCCGTCTAGGAGATCCCACTGTCTTCTTCGAGGACGACCTAGACGGTGTGACCACACCCCACTCCAATGCTTTGGTGGTCTCGGCCACCATCAACCAATGTACTGTGCATCGCATTCTAGTGGATAATAGAAGCGGACTCGATGTCATTGCCTACGACTGCCTTGTTCTCATGGGTGTGGATATGTCTCGACTCGCACCATTGCACAAGCCACTATACGGGTTCTCTAGCACGACCATCTGCCCAGAAGGGCGCATCTCGCTCCCGATCACGTTCGGGACCGCGCCGAAAGAGGTAACCTTTCTCATCGACTTTATCGTAGTTCGTGCGATGATAGGGTACAACACCATCATTGGTCGGGAGATCCTCGGCACGCTTCAAGGTTTTCCTTCCTCTTATCATCAAAAGCTTAAGTTCCCCACCCCCTGTGGGGTAGGAAAGGTCCGAGGAGACCAAAGGGAGTCTAGGAGATGCTACCTCATCCCCACGCGTGATCGACATCCTGAAGAAGCACTGCCTGAGAAAAAGGCAAGGATCCAAGATCCAGGCCCGAGCACGAGCGCTCCGGCGGAAGACTTGTACCTCATCCAGGCGGGAGAAGATCTGGGCAGAATGCTAAGGGTTGGCATGAACCTATCCGAGCACGATAAGTAGGCCTATACGAGTTTTCTCACGGCCAACCAGGATGTGTTCGCTTGGTCTGAGGATGAGCTTCCTGGGATCCCACCAGAGGTTATCACACACCAACTTAGGTTGGACCCCGCTTGTCACCCAATACAGCAGCGTCGAAGGCGTTGTAACCTTGAGCGACAGGCTATTATCAGGGAACAGGTGAGCGAAAAGCTACACTCAGGACTACTCAGGCCTACTCAATACCCAGACTGGGTAGCCAACGTGGTCCTAGTCCCCAAGAGCAACAGAAAGTGGCGGATGTTAATCTGTTTATAACATTGACAATTTTTGCAATACTTTCAGCTGCTTGGCTGGTTATTGATTACATTACTAAGATTGTTTGAGGGTCATGCCACTTCGGTGGTAATAGCTTATCGTACACTCTTATTTTTCACATTTTTCACACCTTCAAATCTTATGATAGTCGGGACTTTTTGTCAGATATTCCTTCCGTCAGAGTAGGACTGCTATGACGAGGCCTCCGTAAAACTCCACGAGCCTGGGATTCTCACTAGGACGCTGAGCAGGTTGTACCATGAATGAAACCACTGACTCGACTAAATTTCATTTTGGGCATTGTGATTGTACTGTCCAGTCCCGAACAGAACGCAGCCCTACAAGGACCGCTACCAGGAGGTAGCGGCCATAGCTTGACCACATTTTGCTTCTGATCTGGCCTGTGCGCCAGTTCTGTCCAGTCGATTTAACCTTGTTCTAAGTCGACTCAGCTCTATTTAAGTCGACCTATGTCACCTTAATGGACCGTGGTTATCTTGACTGATCCCTCTTTCAGTCCAGCCCCCTTCCAGGTCGACTGAAGACCTTGATTTGTGGACTAAACTTTGTCATTCTGCCATTCTGGCATGATTGCAGTTCCCTCCGGATCGCCTATTCCAAATCGAGGCTCACTCGAGACTGCTACTTGGGTTCCCAGCCTGGTGCGTTGACCCGCTAGCCTATGAGTCGACGTAAGCTTATGTCTGGCTTCTATTAATAGCGGTTACCCCTGAACCGCTATTTTCTGATTGCGGTTTCAACCGGACCGTGATGAGCTTCTCCACCTAGTGAGTCGACCCCACGTGCCTATGAGTCGACTCCACCCTTTTGATTGCCCTTCTGATCGCGGTTCTCTCTAGATCACTAGCATCAGAAAGCAGTCCTATGCAGACCGCTATTGGACCAGTGCCCCTGATTTTTGCCGATTTTTGTGTGGTATGGCAGCAATGTTGAATGTTAGCCCTTCAAGCTACTATCTAGCCCTTTTCACAACCCTTTAATGACTCTTGGCTTCCAAGTCATAATTCTATGACTTCCATTCAAAATTCATGCTAAGGAATTGTTAGTATTGGTGTGCTATAGGCAAATTTAGGGTCGGGTAGGCCTGATAGTTGTACGATCTTGTTCATTATTAATGAAGTGATAATTGAGCGTAAATGTGTGATTGTATATTACTTTATGATGTCCCTAGGATATGTGGTTATAAAGTCTGCTCGAGATGGGATCTCGATCATGAGACTAACTTTACATGGACACATACCTTAAAATTATTGCTGGTTGGAGGGTAATCACTCGAGGACTTTGATTACCTATTAAACTAGTACACATGATGTGTGTGTGAGTAGTCTCATGGTCACCGGAGCGGGGTACCAACACATATGTGTAGGTGTACGTCCTAGGAGGATGTACAGTGAACTGATCTGCTATTGGATCTTTAGATGGTTGATTATACCTAATGTCAACTGAAGATCCAATTATGTAAGTAGCATCATTGGTCCTTTGACTTGAGACATTAATCGGATCTTACACGAGGAGCAAAATAATTTAATGAGTTGGCTAAGTGACTTTAACCATAAGTCATGAATTGTCAAGTTAGTAACCATTTCAGGATACATATGAAGATCATCAATGGTCAAGAGGGGATCACTCACTGTGGGGTATATATCAGACAGTTAATGGGTCATGACATTGACACTCCATTAAATCCTTGGCCAGGGACGTGTGAGTTCGTTTAGAACGAACGTCATACGCTTTAAGGAGGTCATGGTCGAATGGCATGATCATGGGGTTTGATAGTTACCATACCCTCGATCGAACTAGACTCATAGAAGGAGCGAGAGATTATAGCGATACGGTAACTGTAGACATACATGTACCATATAGGGTGGTTTGAACCTGGCGTCCTCTGGGATCACGTAGATTTGCTTGACCCAACGTGATCAAAGGTTTGAAATAAATTAAACTATTATTCGGCTCTAGTAGAAGAGAATAATAAGTTTAATTTAGTTATAATTGAGAATTAGAAGTTAATGGGCCTTAAACTAGAGTGACTGTGAGCCTAGAGGATCACACACAATGGATTCTCGGGTGACAGGACATTATTGTACAAATGTATATATTAAAAGCCTTAAATTCCTTTTGGAAAGGAATACAAGAAGGACTTAATACACATATGTTCGTTCTGCTAGACCAGGTGATCTTGTTTCAAGACCTACGTAAGTCTCTGCGAGCTTAGGATTCCCACTAGGACACCGAGCTAGTTGTACCCTAGAAACCCAAAGCTCTAGAAAGCACTTGGCGAACCTCACATTTTTTATGGACTGACTCGAACGCGGCCATCAGCTGACCGCCACCTCATGATAGTGGTCTTGGTATGACCACGTTCTACCAGTTGATCCTTGTGTCGACCTGTTCCTTCTTCTGTGTCAACTCCATCCTGATAGCGGTCTTAACTTGATCGCTAACTCAAGAAAATGGTTCTCTTGAGACCGGGTTCTGTCTAAATGCTGCCCAACCCGTGGGTTGACCCAAGGTTTGGTTATACTTTGTTCCTTGATGGTCTGGAACCCAACACCTTGTTTAATAAGTCATTAACACACTATGGAACTATGATAATGCATCGTTACATTGCTGGAATTCCTCCATAGCAAAATATCCAATTAATTCATCCTTGATCTCATGGTTTTGTTTTGGTGCATTCTTACCTTGGTATTGTTGCTATAAAACTATTGTTAAACTTGACATTATTGGCCTACATTTATATTTCTCGTGAAAGTAGCTTGATTTAAAACTTGAAGATAAAAGGACGGACACGGATGGTGTCCAAAGGCTCCATGCTAGCACCCTCAGTACATGGCTGAAAACATACTATTAACCATGAGGTATGATGAATACTGGCGGCGCATTGTGCTGGGAGTATTTCTTTTATAAATGGGTGAAATCCACAAAATCTCATGATTGACTATTACATACTTGTTACATGACTTTTTAGTGCATAGACTTTTCAAGGTTATGATAAATACTTTTTCTTTACATGCTAGCACATTTTTGTTAATGAAAGGCTACATTACAATCTTGCTTGATCATTATTTCACCCGGACAATTTTCTAGTAAAATACTAATAAATAAGGGTTCAGGAATTTTCTCGAACACCTTTAAGGCGTGGGTGACCCAACCCCTCCTATGGCTCAACAGACAAGACCAAGGGTCCCAACCAGCTAGCCATGACCCACGGCAACATCAACAAGTGATTGGGATTACCCATGATCACTCAGTTGCGGGCTTTTCCCTCATTCTACACTGCCACCCGGGCCAACCCGGGGGTGCCCTGACTACAAGCCATGCCACGTAGCACCTAGCAACAAGGTCGGGGCCTACCCCCAATACACCTTTTCTCAACCCTCCAAGGTCAAATGGAGACCTAGCTAAGTCAACCATAGGCTTTGGAGGCCCACAACATGCATATACGGCTCACGCACGTGTGTCAGGAATTTCCCCGAACACCTTGCGGGTGCATATATCCCGACCACTTTACAGCAAGCTGTGGGCCATTTCGCTGCTCTGATGCACTAGTCAGGTTCTGCAATGACCCTCTAGCAAGTCGGGACCACCCCCGACCCTCAGACATGTGGCGATGAGCCTTGAACTTGTATCCCCCGGGGCAACCCAGGGCTACTCCGTTAACCCGCCTTACAACGCGGCACATATCGTCAAGGCGGGGCCCATACTCCCAAAGTGCCTTCTCCAAAATTATGCAAGCTCCTACCCTCAACCCGGGGCCAATTCTAAGGCCCCTCAGCCAGTTACCCAGGCCATTCGACAACCCTAGGTGTGTCAAGAATTTCCCCGAATACCTTGCGAGTGGCAACTACAACACGGCATCCACAAGCCCCCACGGGCCAATCCCAATATCCTAGAGCAGCAAGTCCTTCAAAGGACGGCCCTAAACGACATCAGAAAGCTGTCAGGGCTAACCCCGCGGCCGCAGCTCACCCCTGGGGCAAGTTTGCCCCAGGGCACGGCCATGCCCTAGGGAGGGCAAACTCCCTGGGGGTTGCGCCCTCCTCCTAGTCCAAGGGTCCCACGACCCTTCTTAGTCCTAGTCTCATGCAAGGATCATGCAAGGATCGATCGACATACCCATGCGGGGAAGAATTCAAAAAGACGAAGTCTTGGGATCATGTGGAAGGATGCGAGTCAATGTCCTCGGTCTATGTGCACGAGCATCCAGCCAACTAGTCAAAGCCACGTATCCTTCATCTTATTGTGGTTGCACTGAGTCAAGGTGGGGCCAAAAGAAGTAAACAAATTACATTTTATCGAGAGGGGGGCCCTCTCTCTCCGGTTCGTGCGAACGAAGTCCACCGCATTTGCCTGGTTTCCTGTCGTGGGACACTCCTTGGACGCCATAAGCTTTGAGAGAATAAGGGTGGGATTATCAGTGAAGAACATTTTGATCTCCACGACCGCAGAATTTAATTGGTCAAACCCCTTGATATTTGCCCCCAGAAGTCACTCATTGACTTTAGGGGAAAGTCCTCTTCGACAGATTGTTATAGTATCCTCTTGCGCCGGAGGGTTGTCACACCTCATACTGAAGTCCCTCCATCTCTTAATAAAGTCCAGCACAGTCTCTCCTCACCTTTGCTTAAGTGAGCATAGTTCGGCGAGAGACACCTTCCTCTCAGCTAGCTGGAAGCAGTCAACGAACTTCTTTTGCAAGTCATCCCAATCGACCACTGAATTTGGTTTCACCCTGGAGTACCATTGGAAGGCACTACCGGTAAGAGAGGTCGCAAAGTATCAAAGGAGATACGACTCTTCAAGCTCGAGCTCACCGATGGCCGTTATATAGTAGGCCAGGTGTTCATGAGGTGAACCCTGCCTATTGAACTTTTGGAGCTTTGGTGTCTTTAGATAATCCGATGGAAGCTTTTTAAACTGGTGATGAATAGGATAAGACACACTGTACAAATCGACAGTGGCCATACCTTCGCCATGCTGGGCAAACTTATCTTCAACTATTTTTTCTATCATACACATTTGAGCAATGACTTCTTTAGCTCCTGGGGCCCTAGAGGATTGAGCATTAGGTAGGACCCTTGGTACCTCTATTATCGCCTCGGTCTATAGGTCATAGGGAGGTACAGACTGTCTGTCGACCCCAATAGGGTTAGGCGCCCATTGCTCCCGCCAAGGGTCTTGATTAGGCATCGACATCTGAGGTCTTTGAGCATTCATGTTCATCTGTCGCTTCATTTCAAGCATGAGATTGGTCATTTCAATGTGCCATCTCTGCATGGTTTCAAATTTGGCATCATCAGACATTGCCTGGAAGGCGGCCTTCGTAGGTGGCTCAAAGGTCGAATTGGGATAGCCATCATCATGAATGCTCACAACATCATCAGCATCTGCTTCCACTTGGGGTAGATTTTCACCTTGGTTTTGAGGGAATTCTTGGGCAATTTCTTGGTGCTGCTCCTAGGAGGAAGTTCCCACTTGACCACTGAGCTGGGCTTGCAGAGTCCTTCTAGCGGCATTACGGGTATTGTGGTACACCGCATCTGTTGCCGGATTTGGATCATCTGCCCCAATGGGATCATTTGGGTTGACCGGATTGCCAATTTGTTCCATATGTTGCCTCCCGGAGGCGTAACAGGTGTAGATTTTCATACTCTCACCTTTGGACTACTCTTCGTCTTTTCGGTGCATGGGCACTGGGACGAAGGGATGTCCCCAACCTGTCAAAGACAGAGATCTTTACAAGAAGGGTCCCCGTTAGTCTTTCAAAAACGAAGACCCGCGGCAGGGGTGTTTGGGCACAGTTGTCTGCTTTAGCTTGAATAGGTCCTGAGCTCTATGATGTGAAGTTGGGCTTGCGATAAGCCCCTTTTCTCTTCTGCCCTTGCATAGCACCTGATGATGCCACGTCACCTTGGGGCTGGGTGCGCGCAGGCTTGCTGGCCCTTGCTTGGTGACCCAGATTTGTTTGACTTTCTGGGGACGTCGTCTGGAGACCTTATCCCCGTCATCGGACTTAGTCTTCTTTTTGAAGCCTAGCCCGTCTTCTCACATTTTGTAGAGGAGCGAGAAAAGGTTAGAAGTGGATACGTTTGGGACGCATCGGTCCCGTGGAAGTCTCGGCTCGACGCCGTCGAGCCGAACGCGTAGATCCCCGACAAGTATGGACTTGCCGGATCTTGAGGTTTTCGCCGCTGGCCTCTTGTTTTGTCGGCGGCGGAGCTACCCCCATTTGGCGGAGACGGTATTGGCAGTGAGCATGTTCACAGAGAACACACGAGTTTGGATCGGACAGGGCTTGTTGCCCCCAGCAACGACAGATGGAGCCGAAGAAGGCATCTCCGACTGAGTGGCAGGGATCACCCCTAGAAAGAAGGGGGAACCAACTACCGCCGGAAAATCCCCAAACACAATGGGGACGGTGAGGTAGCCATTGCTTGCATGGCTTGCAACAACGATCGGGCCGTAGGTGACTGTCGCCATTGCGAGAGTTTCCTTTACTTTTCGAACCGCTTCCTCCTAATCTGACTTAACATCGAGTTAACTCGGGTTATCTATGTATTTGAGTGTTGAGTAGATAGCGAGACCACCTACTTGATTAAGTCCAACTTCTTTCTTATTTCTCGGAACATTAATGCCAAAAAAAAGAAATTAAACATAATCTTATAAGGTAACTCCTCCCTCAAGAACAAGAGAAGATGTGCTGTCTGGGTTCTTGGAAGTCTGCAAGACATCTGATTCTTTCAAGAATGCCGCGAATCTGCAGGGTATTAAAATCGTGGCCCTGCCGGCAAACAACGGTGAAGGTGGTGAAATCAATACTTGGAAGTGGCACCACTAGGATCGGCGGCAGCGGCAGCAGCAGCATGAGGAGGTGCTGAGCGTTCTGGTTGCGATGGCTGCGAGGGGACCGGTGAGGCGAGGAACTGCTTGATGTCCGCGATGAACAGGTCGGCCTTGCTGCGGTCGAACAGCTCGACGGCGTGGTAGCCCTCCCTGTCCAGCAGCGCCACCGTACCCTTCGCCTGCTCTTCCAGCATCGCCACGAATTCCCGCTGACGGTCGATCAGCGGATCCCCCAGGTAGCCCCTCACCAGGCATCTCGGCAGCAATGGCCGCCCTGTCCCCGCCTCCTCTGGCGTCACCTCGCCGCGGACGCGCCGGTGGTGGTGGATCATGGGGTTGCAGAAGACGTGGTCCCTGTCGACACCCTCCGGGAGGGACAGTTCCCACATGAGATGGTTCACCGGGAGCGGGACGAGCCTGTCGCTCCCCGACGCCGCCTCCGAAGTCGTCGTCCCGGCGCCGCCGAAGTAGGGCTGGTTCAGGATGAGTCCCTCCAGCCCCAGGGGGCGGAGGTCCTCCGCTTCCTCCACCAACAGCCGCCGCGCCGCGTGGTAGGCGATGTTCCCCCCGGAGCTGCTGCCGGCGAGGAAGCAGCGAGCGAAGTCGGCGCGGCCCCTCACCCAGGGGTCCGCCGCCTCCGGCTGACACGATGGGTCGGCCTGTCGGAGGAGCCAGCGAACGGTGTCGACGGCGTCGTCATAGGCGGCCGGGAGGCGGTGCTCGGGGGCGAGGCGGTACTCGACGGAGACGACGAGAGCGGGCAGCTCGTTGGCCATCCGGCAGCAGCTGTCGTGAAAGGGCTCGGTGGCGGCGCTGTAGAGGATGAAGCCGCCGCCGTGGAAGTAGACAATGACGGGGAGGAGCTCGGGCTCGGGTGGGTGGGTGGGGAGGAAGAGGCGGAGCCACGTGCCGCGGGAGTGGTTGAGGGGGACGTCCCTCGAGAGGACGGCGGCGGAGGGGTCGGCGTCGGAGGCGGGGGCGAGGGGGACGAAGGTGGGGCGGGTGAGGGATCCGTCATGGTTGCGCGTGATACGGAGAAACTTGTATGGATCCATGGCCGCTGCTGCCGTCGCGGTGCCGGAGGAGGAGGAGGAGGAGAACGGTGTGTGGTGTTTCCCCGAGCTTGTAGCTGGTTAACGATGTGGTCACTTTCTCTTCGTCTTTACCAGGTAGAGCCTTGAGCGGATTGACCAGTTATGGGATGCCACGTCCCTTTGTATACGTGGCATGATGGTTATAAAATTACGTCGCAGGCGTTCGCTTCGCGTGAGGCGATTGTTGCAGCAGGCTGCGACCCAACCCAAGACTGCGGTGAGTAAGTTCGGGTGGGAAGGGTTGGTGGAGGAAAGGGAAGGCTTTTTTGCCATTTTGCACGCACCCGCGGTTGCATACGATCCCGGCCATCAGCCAATTGGAGTGGGACCACGTGGGTTCACATCATGCCGCTCTACTCTTCAATCCTGGACGTTAACGATAACAGTTCCGTCACGCAACAGGGAAGGGTGCGCTTCCAGAGTGATGAGGTCGACGGAGGCAAGAGTCCACGCCACGGAGAAGGGAAGGAAAATTCACAATGTTTTAGAATAGAAAGAGGCAGGTAATGAGAGTGCCGGAGGAGGAGGTGTAACCGGGGTTTGCATGCAATCCGCTTGTAGTCGTAAAAAAGAAGGAACCCGTTGTCCTTTTTTGGGAACGGGATCGTCGGTTTAGCTCCTTCTGCTTCCTCTTAACAGGGTGTTTAGTTATAATTTTTTTCTCTTTTTTTTTAAAATTAAAACTAAGAAAGAGAAGATAATTAAACATGTTTGACCAGATCTATTCTATTTTTTAAGGAAAGAATCGTAAACAATTACTTGTGAACGTTCCTTTCACTTCCTCGCTCGAATCTATCTTTACATCTTCCCCTTCGCCCTCTTCCCAGTGCCGACACCCCTCATCCCCCTTCTTCCTCTATTTTGCCCACCCCCTTCAAACCGGACGCCGCAGGACCCTTGCATACGCGCCCAGGCCGTTGCAGGTCCCCTTTCCCCTGCCGTCGCCACACCAGAGGGAACCTGCCATCCCCCCGCCTCCTTCACGATCATAGTCGGCCTGCCGCAGCCGCAGAGGCCCCTTGCCTCCATTGGAGGCTGCATCGCTGGTGAGCAGGGCATTAACCCTGCCTCGACAACTCGCCGGCTCCGCCCCATGAACTCAATGCGCTAGCCACCATCTCCATCCACCTGCACGGTTGCTGGTGGACCGACCGATGCCTATGCCCGCGATCAGCCGCGCTTGTCGTCGCCCCTACCAGTTCTAGCACCCTGTGGTCCTCTGCACTGCCCCGGCGGTCACCAGTGGCCCCCCCATCCGGCTAGTCCGGGTCATGCCACCATGCACCCTCGCCAGACGCCCACCATCCCTGTTGCGTCCGCTAGCTAGAGTCGGTCGTCCCTGACGACGTCCGAGTAGCAGCTGGCACTTCCCAGCGTCCACGCGCCGACTGCCTTCCTTGCTTGCTCCTGCAGCGGGCGCTATCGCCACATGCTAACGCCTTGCCGATAGTGGCAGTCCGCCACTAGCCAGTGCCCTGCTGGTAGTGGCAATCCTCCACCAGCCACCACCTGCAGCTATGGGGCCACTCATCACCCCGGCTGACCTTCCCCTCTACTTAGTTTGGCAGTGGCGCTGAGAGGACTTTCCTAGATCCACGTAGACTCAGTTCAAGTGCCTCGCTTTTCAGCGAGTCAGTTAGTAGTTGATAGCTCGCTTATTACTTGCTTCTCATATTTGGTTAAATTTGCCATCATTTGAGAGCGTTAGGATATCCTAGCTCGCTTTATTATTTCGTTGTCGGATTGTGTGAATGTGGGTGTTTCTTCTGAGAGCACCTATTTTGAGTTATTACGTGTAAGATTGATATCCTAGACCATGATAGTTTTACCTACCGTTCGGTCCGACGTTTCTCACTGCGAGGGATGACTTCTTAGAGCGTAGTTACTGTTAGTTTCACATATGTTCACTATCGGAGTTCATGTGCTTGGCAGTTTATTTGCTGATATATATTGTAGCGTATTGTTGATCTCATTTAGTCGCCTATTGGGACCCATTTAGGTTAGCCATTCCATATCATTATTGGTATCAAAGCTAGGTTGGCAGTCTAGGGTAGTCACTTCATTGTTATTCCATGCCTTGCATTCATTGTTAGATCGTTGCATTGTACTTATTAAAAAACATTGCGTCCATATCATATCACATTGTGATTGGCACATCTTAGTTGGTCCAGTCTAATGTCACATGCCCACACGTAGTGGTGCTCAGTACCACTTGTCAACACCGATGCTAGGTTTACACCCGAACATAAGTCAGGTTCGCACTAAGATATGTCAGGTTCACACGAGGACCCTCCGAGGGATCCCGACTTTGCCGAGTTAGTGCACAGACTCGTGGTTCAGTTAGAGAGGATGGACCAGCGCTTGGTTGGCTTAGCAGATAGGGTTATAGAGTCCAACCGTACTGTCTAGAGGGGCTCGTTGCATCACTGCTTTGGAGGGATCCACCCAAGGCCAAGAGCATGATGGGGCAGTGGATTGCCCTGATCCACATCCTTAGCATCCACATCCCCAGCCCGCTCCTAGAGATGTCCGTGCCGATGATCGGCATGATCGTGATGAGGAGCTTGATAGGGAGTCTTTTGGGGAGTGGGATGAGACTCCTAGGGCTCTAGCTGCCCGGAGATATATGAGGTTTGATCGGAGGCCTGATCATGAGTTTGATGATGAGTGGAGGGCATACCGAGATCGGGACTGGGATATTCGGAATGCCTGTACCGAGGCTCCCAGTTTTGACGGTTCCCTGAAGTTGAAGGTTTATCTTGATTGGGAGGCTGGCATGAACCACTACTTTGATTGGATGAGGATGTCCGACTTCAGGCGAACATGTTTCACCAAAACGAAGTTAACAGGGCGAGCTCAGATTTTTTGGTCTAATGTTGAGGCCCTTCAGGCGCAGAGGTTTAAGGAGCCTATTGATTCATGAGAGGAGATGAAGTTGAGACTTTCGGAGAAGTACATCCCCGCGACGTACCGACACCAGCTAATTGATAAGTGGTAGAAACATCACTCAGGGTACTCGGTCTATATTTGAGTATATCGATGAGTACCTGTTGAGGTGCGGAGCTCATGAGGGCGTGTTGACCCTTTCCCAATTTTGGAGGGGCCTTCGCTTAGTTTATTAGCAGGAGTTGTTCCGTCAACGTATGTCGACTATTGAGCACACCTATCAGGTTGTGTGTGAGATGGAGCAATTTAAGATTGAAGGGACTCTTGCCCTCTGGCAAGACCCACATATCAGCGTCCCCTTGACCGATGTACTGCCCTCGGACCCTCCCAGAGGAGGCCTGCCATCAGACTCCCCGAGGCCCCTCGCCAGGACCCACCTTCTCATCCTTGGCCTTTTCCCCAGAGAGATGATGTGCATGTGTTACTTGCTCCTCACTCGTCCCTAGATTGGTGCGCCACCTGTCAGGCAAGATGATAAGGGGAAGGCCCCTATGGTAGAAGCTTTGTCTCAAGATGGTAGTTCCCATAACTGCTGCTATTGATGCCAGGGGCTTGGTCATTATGCTTCTTCTTGCCGTACGAGGACCCTGGCCATTGAGAGTGCTGATCTGGAGGCTCCACCAACCCTAATGGAGGTGAGCTATGAGGCTGAAGTTGACATGGCCAATGAGTTTTAGTTAGAAGAGAGTGTAGTCGGCATGGAGGGCGTGTCTGGCGATGATAGGCTTGGAGTCGTTCGCTGCATTCTGACCCAGCCGAAGGAGAGCAACGACTGGGACCGCACTGCGATCTTCTACGCCTACAACCACGTGGGTGGTAAGGTGTGCAAGGTCATCATTGATATTGGGAGTTGCATTAATGCAAGCTCCACTGGTACAGTCACACGCCTTGGGTTGACGTCTGTGCATTACTCTCTCCCCTACCATGTGTCCTAAGTGGACGCGACTTCCATTCCTGTTTGGTCGAGGTGTCACGTACCGATACAATTCCACCCATATGAGGATCAAATTTGGTGTGACATCTTGCTTATGGAGGTCGGGAGTATTATCTTCGACAGGCCATAGATTTTTGATGTGGATGCAACCCTCTACGGTCGGTCCAACACGTGTCTTCGAGCATGGTGATCAACGCATCATTATTCATCCCTCCTGACCACGAGCATCTTCTCCGTAGGAGAGCACTCCACCCCGTGCCATTGCTATGACTGGTGCACCACAGTTGCGCACCACTGCTACTCTTAGTAGCACTCAGTAGGGTACTAGTCCTACCTCCATAACTCCCCAGTCTAGTAGCACCCCTACACATCATGTTTCTATTTTAGGTGCCCCGGCTTCTAGGACCTTATAGCTGATCACCGCTCGAGAGTTTGAGCAGGAGCTTCCCGAATGTGATATTATCTATGCCATAGTGGGAGGGAGATTACAAATGAGATCACTGAGGAGGCACCGAGCGATCACCCCATTGAGGTTGCCTTACTCCAAGAGTTTGGGGATGTCTTCCCTGAGGACCTTCCAGATGGATTGTCGCCAATGCATGACATCCAACATGACATTGACCTAATCCTAGGGTCCACGTTACCCAACCTGCCACACTATCGCAGCTTAGAATGCCGAGTTATAGAGGTAGGTTTAGGAGCATCTGAGGAGAGGCCATGTGAGAGAGAGCATGGGCCCTTGTGCCGTTCCCGCACTACTAGCTCTAAAGAAAGATGGCACTTGGAGGATGTGCGTAGATAGTCGTGCGATGAGTCGCATCACGGTGAAGTACCATTTTCCCATTCCCTGCTTGGACGGCATGCTACATATGCTAGCGGGAGCCACAATATTCTCAAAGATTGATATGAAGAGTGGCTATCATCTAGTCAAGATCCAATCTGGAGATAAGTGGAAGACAGTCTTCAAGATGATGGACGAGCTTTATATGTGATTGCCCATACCCTTTGGGCTATCCAATGCCCCTAGTACTTTCATGCGGTTGATGACCCAGGTTCTACGACCATTCATTAGGTTGTTTCTGGTCGTATATTTTGATGATATTCTTATCTACAGCCGCACTAGGGATGATCATGTGGACCACTTGCGCTAGGTGTGTTTCACCCTTCCTCGTGAGAGTTTGTATGACAACCTCAAAAAATGTTCCTTCATGATTGATCATGTTACATTCTTGGGATTTATTATTTCCAGTGAGGGTGTCTCTGCTGACCCGAAGAAGGTTAGGGCGATCGTAGAGTGGGTAGAGTCTCAGACCATCCATGATGTGCGCAACTTCCATGGCTTGGCTACCTTCTACCATTGATTCATTCGTTGGTCCAACACTGTTACGGCTTTGATCACAGACTGTATTCGGAAGGGAGCCTTTGTTTGGACGAAGGCCACTGCTTCGCCCTTTCGTGACATCAAGGAGCTGATGACTCAAGCACCTATAATTTGACTGCCTATTTCTTCGATGGTGTTTGAGGTCTCGTGTGATGCTTCTGTGTCGACATAAGTGGAGTGTTGAGTCAGGAGGGCCACTCCATTGCATGCTTCAGTGAGAAATTGAACGATGTGAAGTTGAAGTACTCTACTTATGATAAGGAGTTTTATGCGGCAGTATAGGCTTTGAAGCATTGGAGACTACTTACTATTGCAAGAGTTTGTGCTATATTCTGACCATGAGGCCCTCATATTTCTCCATGCCCAGAAGAAACTCATAGATTTTAACGAAGGCAGCGTCAACGCAGAGCCTCTACTGCGTTAACGCATGCCTGATGTCCACCGACCTTCAACTAGTAAAGGTCGACCTTTGTTCTTAGCAGACAGCTACCGTGGCTTCAAGTGTAGCTACTTAGGCATTGAAGACTTTCATTCAGCTGCGTCCACGTTGTCAGCAAGCAGCGTTGACGCCTTGGCTTGCATGAGCTTTGATTGACGCCTTGGCTTGGCAGGCAGCTGCGTCCACGCTGAAGTCCCACAGCGTTGACGCCTTAGCTTGCATGAGCTTTGACTGATGCCTTGGCTTGGCTGGCAACTACGTTCATGCTGAAGTCCCACAGCGTTGATGCCTTAGCTTGCATGAGCTTGCAATATGAAAGATAGCGTCCACTACTGCGTCCACACTCCTGTTCAACGGCGTTGACGCAGTGGCATCTTTTTCAACTGACGCTTTGTCTATCTGTTCTGCAGCGTCCACGCATTACCAAGAAGCGTCTACGCAGTTGTGTATAGATCCCTTAAAGAAAGACACAGTGTCAACCTTGCACAAAGGAAGTATATTTGAATATGTTTAAAACATGTGTTGCTATCATTAATCAATCACATCATGGTGGTCATCATCAAAACCAGGAGGACAACAAGTTTCTCCCAGGGCACCACCCCTGGGTACCCTTGATCCATTTCCCTTCTTGCAGTTCTCACAATTGTGGTCATCCGCCTCAGCTCAGGAACAACGCGAGATAACCCCTCTTCAGAGGGTGATCGCCAGAGGGGTTACCCCAAAAAATGAGAATGATCGTAGAGAATACCTTGTGAAGCAGGGATGATGTGAGTTGTACTTCCACCTTCCATCGGCCGACCAATGAAGGGGGGTCCCCTTGAACACAAATACAATAAACAAGAGCAACAAGTGGATTAGAACCAAGGCGTAGTATCAATCCTCAGTTAATGATGAAAGAGTGCAATTGGACATGAACACACCTTGTGACAACCCAACATCCAGGCTTGGGTAAACCCGAAACCACTTGGATCCTGACTGGCCTCCCAAGAGCGGTAAAGCTCTGAAGGGATAAAAGGAGTGTGTGAAGGTGCATAGGAATACATTGAACTTTCAAATAAGGTAGTAAACAAAGTAGTAAACAAATATTATATTTGATCAGGATTGCTAAAATAGTAAAAATAAAATTATATTTTCTATAACAAATTAAACTAATAGCTACAACGACTAGCAGAGTCCAGTCCAACTAAAGACAAGTACAATTCAACAGAAAAGGGAACGGACCCTCAAGTAGGGGGAAGCCCGACACTAGCAAAGCTGGCAACTAAGAACCATGAATAGCACCAACAGATCACGAGGATGAAGAGCAGCCACACCTGAAAAGTCAAGGGTGAGCCTTGTGTCATTGGCTCAGTAGGGGTCTCACAGATCGCCACCAAGAAACCAAAGCAGTAACAGCAGTAACAACAACAAGAGTAATAGCAGGAGTAGGAGTAACAACAACGGAAGTAAAGAGGAAAGTCGTACAGAATAAACCACGATAGTCGATAAGACCTTGGCCCTCTAAACTACTCATTATCGGTAAGAACACGGATTTCCAGACACATAGTAAGGAATCACCAAACTGACATAAAGAAACTCTGATTACATTGCCAGAACACGTCCTGCTATAATAGATATGTAGGCTTCACATCACAACCTCTCAGACATAGGGAAACACTACCCAAAACACTGGCCCACACATGACCTCACCATCGTGTGCGCTACACAAGCTACGGTGAAGCCAGACACAGGCTACATGAAGCACCACGTGAAGGAGCTCACGTTGCACAAGAAAGCACACGAATCACGAGAATCATAAGAGTCAACGTCCTGTGACAAAAGTACCTCCTCACTAGAAGCAAAGCCAGATGCGTCCACAGACATCTTACACTGCGCCTCAAGCGTCTTACACTCTCCTCGAACACGGTGACTGAGACACTGTACCAAGTACAAGGAACAACAGTAATGAGTTACTAGTCAGGGTCACGCCCATCGGCGCTCGTCCAAACGCTCCTAACCACGTGTGCACACACTAGTCCAATGCCTTGAGGTAGGCCTCTAGCTAGTTTTCCCCACCAATAAGACACTACTGCAAAGTAAGGGGGCCCACGAAAATTAGCCTAAAACTATCTCACGGGAACTCGATCGGGGTCATGGGAGGCGGGCCGAGATTTGGGTCGCGTCGATTCCTTTCCAGTACTCAGATCCCAGGTCGTCACAGCTGGTGTCAGAGCGAGGTTGTGGAGGTATATAACAATCTGAAATGACTGTAGTGGTCTAGAAGGTCCATGAATATCCTGTACAGTTGGCGACTGACTTAGGGGCTGTGTGTGTTTTATGGATTTTGTGGTTGTTTTCCTTGATGTCAAGTGTGTTATGGCGCCACGGTGGAGGACTCGTTCCCAGCAAGGAGAGTCGGGCGATGGTCCGGAGGAGCAGAGCAGAGCTTCAATTTTCGAGGGTGTAGCTGGAGGTGCGCGAGCTCCAGGGATGTAGGATTTCTTCTGTGGTATGTTTGAGTATGTGCTTCAGCGGCAGCCAGGAGGTCAACCGCTGGGAGGTCAACAGCAGCAGGGCGGTGATGCTGGTGAGGGCCAGGCTCATGGTGGCCGTGGTCATGTGCTGAAGGAGTTCCTACAGTTTCAGCCGCCTCCTTTCTTTAGGTAGCCGAATCCAGAGGTGGCCAGAGAGTTGCTGGATGATGTGTAGAGGATTTTCAGTGTGATGGAGTGTGTTAAGGAGGAGTAGGTGGTGTTAGCCACGCATCGGCTTCAGGGAGCAGCCCGTTCTTGGTGGATGTCAGAGTGTGGTGTAGCATTCTAGTCTCGTCCTCTTCGACAGATAGGGTGGCAGGAGTTCGTCATGATTTTCGAGCGTGCCTTTTGCCCATCTTTCTTCAGGTCGCAAAGGTTGTGTGAGTTTATAGAGCTGACTTAGGGTGACATGTCGGTGATGCAGTACCGCGCCAAGTTTATCGAGTTGGGCCATTATGCTTCACACATCATGGCAGATGAGGAGGTGAAGACCGAGCAGTTTGTTGGTGATCTGAGGGTGGAGTTGAGGCACCATCTTCTTGCATCAGGTTTGACCACTTTAGATGTGGCGTGCAAGGCAGTATCAGCGCTGGAGAGAGATTTGCAGAAGGTTCGGGGGCAGGGTAGTGCTAGTCAGGTGCAGGCAGGATTCAGCCAGCCGATGGAGGTGCAACAGCAGAGTATTATCCAGCTCTGAGCAGGTGGTTCCGTGGCAGTATAGTCTGTGGCTCCCGTGCCAAAGTCGTCGTCCTTCAGTTTGAAGCTCAAGAAGTTGCTCAAGGAAGTCAGGTTCGGTAAGAGACGCCAAGACCGTAAGGGGCAGACGCAGCAGGAGTCATCAGGCAGTGTTTAGCAGCCAGTAGCTTTTTAGTGCCAGGGTTCGGTGACTAGTTCTCAGGGCGGTTGTCCCAGGTGCAGTGGTTCTCATCTAGGCAGGTAGTGTTCGGTGCCCGTGGTTTGCTTCAGGTGTGACCAGCCAGGGCACATGGCACGTGACTGTCCGCAGAGACCGCGTCAACCACTCAAGTTTCAATAGCAGCAGCAGTTTTAGCCCCAGCAGATGTCGTCGCAGCCGCAGCAGTACCAGTAGAGGGAGTAGTTTCCTTAGTTGACTCGGTCAACTATCGTGGGGAGGCAGAGATTCCGAGGCAGAGTGACCCACATGACCCGAGCAGAGGCTGAGGCATCGCAGTTGGTAGAAGGTACTCTTTCGATTTTGGGTTACGCGGCTCGTGCTTTATTCGATTCGGGAGCTTCACATTTGTTTATTTTGGAGGATTTTGCTCAGAGTGTGGAGGACCCGGTGGACGTGATGTCCTGTGACTTGTAGGTAGAGTTGCCTACCGGTGATTTCGTGCACACCCCGTATTGCTTTGAGAAGGTGCCTGTGTGGGTGGAAGGACGAAACTTGCCAGCCAGACTCTACGTGTTACCGCTTCAGGACTTTGATGTGATTTTGGGCATGGATTGGCTCGAGTCTCATCACACTTTGGTGGATTACGGATCGAAGAAGGTCTACTTTCGACAGCTTCGTGGACCCACCTTTTGTTACTGAGGTATTCGATCTTCCTCTTCCCGCTTGCTTATTTTAGCTATTAGGGCTCGTCATTTGCTTGATGCGGGTTGTCAGGGTTTTCTTGCTTCTGTGATTTTGGTCGATCGACAGTGTCCGGATGTGGAGGACATCCCTATCATATCTGAGCTTCCCGATGTTTTTCCCTATGAGTTACCAGGGTTGCCACTGCAGCGAGAGATTGATTTCGTGATTGAGGTGGTCCCAGGTATGGCGCCTATGTCCTCCTAGACCCCTCACAGCCAGGGGTCGCCCCCACACTCATCCACCCCATTTCCCCTCCCATCTACCCCATTCCCCATCACCTATCTCCACCCTGTTCATGCCAGTTCACAGACAGCAGTAAGGGTCTGAGTTTCAGAGGCTGTCACGTCTTTAACAAGCATCTTTTGGTGGAGTATCCTACATTGATGGAAATATCTATGAAGCATCTTCGTAGGCGAGGTGGTCTCGCGTCCATCCGACGTCTGTGCTGCTCGGGAGAGCCATTCTCCCTCGACTGCGCAAAGTTACTCCGGCAGGGAACCAGAGCCCAAGAGAATAAGCGACCGCGGCTACTCCAGGATGACTTTGGATGTGATTTTTGTCTGAGGTCTTCTCCTCCAATCCCTCTGTTAGAACCAACAAGAAGGGAGTCATTTGGATCTCGGAGCACAGATTTCCAAATTTTCACCCCGGAGTGCACAGGTCAGCTTCCCCTGAGTCAGATCTGACCCTTCCCACCATTCTGGTTCTTGCGATCTACCCCGACCTCCTCCGGTGACCCCGTTGGTCTCTAATCGAAGAGGACATGTCCACGATCGCAACGGCTCTGGTCCCAACCTCATCAGACCCGGGAGTGTTCGTGGCTACCACTTCTTCCAGCACCAGCAGTTCCGGGACTGCCAGAGCCAGGTCCGACCACTCTGATCCCGACCCTGCCTCGACTATCGTCAGCATTAGAAAATTCTCCAGAAATTTGAGCGTCTTCCTGGGCCAACCCAAGACATTTTGGCGCTGGTCCCATTGTCATCTGAGATCGGTGGAGTCCGTGGCGGCACTGTCATCGACTCCCTATCATGCTATTCCAGAAGCGGGCAGAACCAACGATGTTCGCCAATTCGGCTTATCTTAAGTTCCCCCACCCCGCCCGGCCGGCTTAAAGCCCCTCCCTGCAGGAGGTAGTGTTTGAGTGTAATCCTACAGTCCCCCACCCCTAGTCCAACCCCCTTGCAAGGGGCGTAGTGATTGTAATTTGATTAATTCAGGTTGAAGCTTCATCGGCGCAGCGTGCGGGTGGCGATCCCACGCTCCCTGCTCGCCCTGGCCTCCGGTCGGGGTCAGCGTCTTCACGCTGGGCAGGTGAGCTTCAGGCCCCAATCCTCTGCTGGTTTTACTTTTGCTTGTATTAGTATTGTTTCTGGTTGCCCATCGGCCGACGAGTTGAGTGCCCGATCTCGAATTACTATTATATGAGTGACTACCGCGGGTGAATTGTGAGAGAGACATTACACCCCACGCCTTCGGCGTGCTCGCTGCCCATGAGATTGGGCATCCCAGGACCCTAGGGGTTCAACCTCAAGCTAGCCAATCCTCAGAACAATGAGTTTCCATCCCGGACCCTCACCACCATCACCGAGTTGCCTACGGGCACTAGTGTATGCTTAGTGGGTGAGTCTGCTCGAGTGAAGTTACCCGTCCGTGCATTGCTTGCCTTGCTAGGTCCAAGGGTCGAGCTAGTTGCTGCCTTCCATTAGTTGTGTCACACCCATTGTGGTGCCCTCACATCAAATGGTATATAAAAAGACGTCACGGGAAGGTCCGGTTACGTCGGTCTGGAAAGTGACCTTTCTAGCGTCGAGGAAGCCTTTGGGCTCGTCCTTCGCCTCGTACCACTTGGTGATCGGAGTCACCCCTCCTAGGTTGTCTCATATCAGGGTGATCATCTCCAGTGGGATCTTGGGGAGCTCATCATCAAACTAGGCAAACACGTCTTGGTTCACCGTGAAGAACCATCGGTAGGCTTCTTTCTCTTGCTCGGACAGTAGTGAGCCTATCTATAGGGTATAGTTTGGGTTTTCACTGACCTAGATAAGGAAAAGATCCTTAGCTGGTATGCTCTCGCTCGGTCCAAACACGCCTATCCTAGGTTTTTTCTCGGGTGGAGTGTCTTCCACCCTTCTATCCCTGGTGGATATCAAATAGCACCATTAGGACTCCCCTTGGTCACCTTAGATGTCCCCTACTTCGTGGGGGATGGGGAATTTCAGTTTCCAATGATATGACGAGGGGATGTGTAATGACCTGAGATCTGAGTACCGGAAAGGAACTGGCGCGACTCAAATCCTGGCCCGCCACCCACGAGCCCAAAGACTCGGAAGGGTTAAAGGATGGTGTGAGGGTACACAAGAAGCTAAAAGTAATTACAGGGGATGTGTTAGTCATGGCCAGCGATCGCTCATGGATTCGTAGGACCATTCCAAAGCTACCAGCTATGGACCGCAAACAATCTTCATGATACAGATTGGCTGGCAGGGAGGGGAAGCCAATCCAAACTAGCACCGTAGGTGGATCTGTTTCAAAGCTGAAATCCGTCGTCCAGTGAATGAATCGGAAGAGAAAACCCATGATATACAAGTTCTTTTGAATCAACAATTTCATGAAGTTAGATTCGTAATCAAAGTAGAGAAGAAGATGTCTCAGACTAAGCTTGCTAATTACAAAATCTAATGAGAGGGCCAGGTGCTGCAGCAAGTAGCTCTTGATCTTAGCAAAGGTAGGATGACCATACAAACACTTGGCCACAATAGGAAATGAGAGGAAGTGGACCGACGCCTGGACCTCTTCCTTGGAGAATAACACCACAGGCTCACCTCTATCAGTAAACGTAGGTTCCTTCACCTGAAAAGCTATTCGAGGCTTCTGCTTTGATTCCATTAAGGCCTGCGAGAAAGTCCGGTGGCTACCAGCAAGAGACGAGGAGGAGGCATTTCCTGTCAGCGTCGAGGAAGGAGGTGGAAGCCTTGCCTCACTAGCCATGGCCGGTAGGAGGGCGCACAGAGGGTAAAAGCAGGGCAGGAAGGAAAGGAGTGGTCAGAGAGAGAGTAAGTAAGTTGTTGGAGGCTGGAGGCCAGCCCGTGAGGGTATGTTGGCCTATGTTGCTGGGGACTGAAGCTAGAGGCCAACCTGTAAGGGTGTGTTGGCCTGTGTTGCTGGTGTGGCTGGTTGATCCTGAGGTATGTCAGCCGAAGACCGGTCACTGGCTGACTGGTCAGTGACATGTTAGTAGCCAAAAATGTAGTCGATGTCGGCCAATTGTTGAGATATGTAGACAAAAAATAGGAACTGCTTGTTTGACTATTGAGATGTAGTAGCCAAGGGATCTAGAGCTGACCGACTGACTGCTAGGGATGTCATACTTAGAGGACTGGAACTAGAGCTGGCCGACTGACTGCTGGGGGTGTTGTAGTCGGGAGACTGGGATTGGAGCTAGAACTGGAGTTGGCCGGCTAACTATTAATGCATTGTAGCCAGAGACTTGGACTGGGGCTGGGACTGGAGCTGGCCAGCTAACTGCTAAGGCATTATAGTCAGAGACTGGGACAGGTTAGCTGACTACTAAGGTGTGTAGCCAAATGCTAGAGCATGAGACTGGAACTGGAGCTGGATGGCTGATTACTGATGCGCAGTAGCTGAAAGACTGGGACTGGTCGGTTAACCACTGAGGTGTGTAGCCGAATACTAGAGCTGGAGATTGTAATTGGAGCTGGCCAGCTGACTGCTGCTGCATAGTAGTGGGAAGACTGGGACTGGTTGGCTAACCACTAAGGTGTGTAGCCCAATACTGGAGGTGGCGACTAGAACCGGAGCTGGCCGACTGACTACTGATCTGTAGTAGCTGGAAGGCTGGGACTGGTCGGTTGACCACTAAGGTGTGTAGCCGAATACTGGAGCTAGCGACTGGAACTCGAGCTAGCCGGCTAACTATTGATGTGTAGTAGCCGGAAGACTGGGACTAGTCAGCTGACCGTTAAGGTGCGTAGCCGAATACTAGAGCTAGAGGCTAGAGCTAGAGCTGGCTGGCTAACTATTGATGTGTAGTAGCCGGAAGGCTGGGACTGGTCGACTGACCATTGAGGTGTGTACCCGAATACTAGAGCTGGAGACTAGAGGTAGAGTTGGCCTGCTAACTACTGACGTGTAGTAGCTGGGGGACTAGGACTCGTCGATTGACCTGTCACGCCCCGAGCGCGGAACATTACCTGGGGGTGTCACGACGAGTCTATATCAATCATATCAATCAGAGCGTAGTGCATTCGACACAAAGACAGAGCGCACAATATGGCAATAAACCCAATCCTTTATTTATTCATAATCACCCTCAATTAGATTCTCTAATAGTTTGACTCAAAATAAGAAGAAAATTACAAGAAATATGGGAGTAGACAAGACTATGGGACTCTAGACACTTGGATGGCTCTATGACTTCACTCTTGCTCTTCCCCATCTGTGTTTGTTACTTCCTCATCGGACTTACCTGAAAAAGAGGGGAAAAACTATATGAGTGAGAGCTCAGTAGGTACTAGATCTCAAATACTAGCATTGCTTTAAGTAAATAATTACCTTCATTTCATCATATATCAATTGTTACATAATGTGTGTCAACAAAAAAAATAGAAAACTGCAAAAAAAAACAAATAAAAATATTACTCCGCCGGTCTATCTCCCGGGCCGCCACTATCCCCGGTGCCCTCGTGCCGCTTCGGCGGTGGCTCCATGGCGCTGTGCTCTTCTTCTTCCCGTGGGCGTCTCCTTTCTGCCTCCTCATTCCTCCGGTGGGTGGAAGAGCTAGCCAAGATGTCTCCCACCGACACGTTCGGTGCCACGCTCCGTGAGCCTCCTGCTACGCCACTCCGCAATGTACTCCGCTCAGGTGCTCGACCCATCAGTCTGACGGTCCGCTCCATGGTTCGCAGCTCGATCTTCAATTCAAAAATCTTAAGGCGTGCTTCGCAAGCCTCGGTCTGATACCGCTCGATGTCTGCTACCTCTCCACTCAGTCGGGTCACCTCTCCCCGGAGCCGGTCAATCTCTCCCCGGAGATGGGGCACCTCGGCCGCTTCCGCCAACGCTGCAGCCAATTCCCTCGCCTATACATTGCATTTTGCATATTGGTCAATCTAGGCATTTGCATAAGTCATGAAGCATTTTTTTTAGGAAAAGGCTTGGTTTCTTACCCGCTCCGCGAGGGTAGCCTCGGCTCGAGCAACGGCCCAGGGAAACTCTGCGTCCCGCTCAGCCCATCCCCCGGCTGGCTGAGTCGAGGAGGATGGGGCATCCGGTCCAGTCCTCTGGGCTTCCTCGGCCCGCTGCATTTCTCAAATGGTCAGTCAAGGTTGCATAAGCATTTCAGTTTTTAAGTCTAGGAAAACTCACCAGAAGCTCTAAGGCTGCTCGGTACTCATCCCGCTGCTACACCATAGCATGGAGGAGTCCCTCGAGCTCGGCTATGCGCCCTTGTGGGTCTAGCTACATTTAGAAAGTAAGGGTCATGCGCAGTAGTCATTCATTCATATAAGCACAGAGGTTGAGTTTAGCATTCATACCGATCGTCGGGTACCGCGATAGACCTGGCCGCCATGCTGACGGGTGAAGGCATTTAGATAGGCCTCGTCGCTGTCCGCCCGTTCTATTACGGCCTTGCCCTTATGTTTCTAGTCATGAACATATTTCCTGGCTCAGCCACTCCAGTCAATATCGCTGCCAATCCCTTTGGCAGATTTGCCTGGGCGCTTGTCGTGTCGATGCGGGAACCTCACCGCCTGCTAGTGTACTCCCCTTGTCCTCATGATCAGCCGATAGTGCAGGGGCTCGATTACATTGATGTAATGAAGCCAGATGTCCCATCCCCTATAGGCTAGGGAGGCCTCAACCCACGGCTGCCCCATATGGTCCTCGTCCTGATACGGTGTCCAACGCACCGAGAAAGAGCCATTCATGATCAGCATTCATGTCAACATTTGTTAGCATTTAAAAAGCATATAGAAGCATATAGAAGAGCATATAGAAGTCGGGCTATTTACCGATGCGTGTGGGAATGAGTCCAAGTCCTCTTGGATCGCCCGAGTCGATCGCTGAATCAACCCCACACTCCGGGTAATGTTCCACCGCCTCGCGATGGGAAACCGACCCGGGTATAGCTCAACGCCTCAGCCAATCCTCGGCTGGACAACTAATAAAATGACTACTCCCTGAAACCGGCGGCCTATATGGACGCAGAAGGCCTCCCTCCTTGTGCTAGGATCAGTCAACAGTTCGGCAGGGCTTCGCCTTAATCCTTGATCTCCCTCTGTACCTCAAGCTTAACCTTAGGGTCTATTTATAGGGTCCTTAGGGTCTTAGCTCGAATTTAGGATAATCAAGCATTTTCAGGCTAGGATAATTAAACAAAAGATGGAGATAATACAATTATCTCAATCCTGGAACAAACGGCATCCAAAATGGTTGAGAAATCGCGGAGAAATCCACGGGAGAACCTTTGAACAAATCTCCCAAAATGAGAGAGATAAAACATTACTTTCTCCATTTTCGAGAGGATATGCGGTCTTGCGATAGACCACATAACCAACTTGTGCGGCTGACATTGGGCCGTACAATCCTGACGGTGATAATATATAAAACCTCAAATTATCTTTTCAACTGGCCGAAGAGTTCGGCGTTGGACTCTGAGGGATATGCGGCTGATGTTACACCATACAAGATTACATGCGATCATAGGAGGGCCGCACATGTGCTCGTCGGTGGTGTGGTGGCCGCCTGCATTTCATACTGAGATTCTGCCATCTTCTGATATACTCCAAAGCAGTTTCATCAGTCCTCTGCTTGGAGGCATATAATTCGGCCATAGTTATTTCTCTTTCGGCAGCATGGAATCACTCACAGAACTTCCATTGCATGTCGGGCCAGTCATTGATAGACCCAGCTGGTAAGTTCGAATACCACTCAAAAGTGAGTGCTGTGAGGGTGGACTCGAAGAACTTGAGTAGGTAGGACTCGTCAGCCGCCAAATCGCCCATTACGTTGATGTAGTAGGCGATATGTTCCTTCGACGAACCTTATCCGTTGAACTTGTCAAACTTTGGCAGTTTATTGATGCCGGGAGGCAACCTCTTGGCCACATGATGGATGGGGTAAGGTACCTGGTACAGCTCAAAAGTGGCACGATCTTTATCACCCCTGGAGGCCAGCTTCTCTTCAATCATCTGATCTATCATCATTTCATTTGTCCTCGTCAGGTCGACCGGGTCTGGGTGGAGGCGGGCAGGTTGTGCCCCTAGAGCAGTCAGTACCATCACCTGCGGGGCCATGGGAGACCCTTGGGGAGGCAAAAGTGGTGGCGGGACTGGTTCTGCGTGCAATGGCTGTTGCAGAGGCATGCCCCCAGTGTAGCTGGGGATTGGTGGAAATGCTACAGCTCGCGGAGTCGCTTCTGAGGATTGACCGCTGCCCCCGGGCACTTCGAGCAAAACCTTGGTCTGTCAAGATGTTGTGGGTTGGGCATTCCTTTCACCCAGTTGTTTCTTCAGCAGTTCGATCTCTCGCAGGCACTGCTGCACCATGTACAGCGTTGCAGGGTCACTGGTGGGGAGACTGGGCGTGCCCCCTATTTCTTCCGCTGGGACATCCTCAGATGATGTGGAAGGCCTGCCACCGGTGCCTCCAGTGGTAACTACATTGGCAGCCAGGGCCATAGAAGGTTCTTCATGAGAGATCTCTTCGACGCCTGCTTGTGCTATTTCGCCTGTCGCTCTTCCTCTTCTGGTGAGAGGGCCGAGTCTGGCGGAGAGTCCGGCTGCCTCTTCGGGGTCGGTTGGTAGAGCCCCATATCGACTAAAGACTCCTGCCATGCTGCAGGTGAAAACTTTCCAGCTCCTGTTTCTTCTTGCCATCCCCCTTGATGGCCTGCTCGGGAACACCAGCTTGTCGAAAATCGATCATCGGGATGACGTTTCCTCCTGCAAAGGGGACTGGCGTAACTCCTCTGACTGGTCCTTTGACTTCCAGTCGGGTCTGTTCTTCTTCCTAGAAGGCGGAGGCCACTGCCCCTAGTAGTCATTGATGACCCAGCGGAGTGCTCCTTGGGCCTCGGAGGTAATTTCTCATTGCTTGCTCAGTCCCTTCCCACTCCTGGTCAGGGAGAGCAGCCGGTGGTCATGTGCTGACAGCAGCAGGGATGTAGGCTGTAGGCTCTAGGCCGGCAACTTGGTGCCTGTGCCTGCAGTGCAGGCGACAGGAATTTTCTGGCAGGGCTGATGCAGCGACTGTCAGCTGGTAGGTCGGGGTCATCATCTCAACCCTTTCATCTCGTCGGGCCCTCCTCGGGCGGGTGCAGCCAAGCCCAGCTTGGGTGGGTGCAACGGTCTGGGCTTCCCTGGGAATCCAGACTTGTTTGAGCTTAGGTGGCTTGTGAACCGGCATATTCTTCGGTGCTGCGCCCGGGAGGGCGAGCATCACCTTCTCCTTCATCTTATCCAGCCCCTGAAAGGAGTTGCGGACTAGAACAATTTTTTACGATGCGGTCTGAAATTACTTCAGACTTCCGCCCATTGAGGTGGACTCAGATGCTCCCAATGATCATGTATTTCATGGAGCTGGAGATTCGGTGCCCCGTACTAGCGCCAGCATTGCTCCTTCGGAGCCTCCTCCTGTGAGATGCCGATCCTTAGTGAGATGGACCGACAGCCTAGTGCATGCGATGCACGTTGCAGCTCAGCGTCTTGGCGGGGATGCCATTGTTGTCCTTGGCCAGAGCTCGGCCAGCAACAGCTCTAGTGGCTCCCTGGACGGGAGCATTGGTCTTCGGCTCATCGGACACTTCTACGTCCAGTATGTTGACAAAGGCCACCCCAAGGAAGTTGGGGAAGCCGACCTAATGTGGGCATCCCTTGCCCCTCCACATTTTTTTCAAGGCTTGGATTGCTCGTCGGCAACTAACCACGGACTTTGTGATCATGCTCAAACTTATATGCAGTTAAATAAACTATTGACGGACCATGACTGATCTGGAAGAATGCACAAACTTTCTTTATGCCTGATACAGATGTACACGGACCTTGTGTATGCACAAAAGAAATGTGCACTGACCATGTTTTGACACAAGATAAAAATTGCACGGACCTTAAGTGTGTGAGACAAAGATCTGCACAGACATCCTTATGCTGAATGGCCTTTATGCAATGAACAAGGACATGATCAAATATATGCTGTCTATCAACAGAACAACATGCAGCAAACGCATATTGACCATAGTGTAGCAACAAGACAATATGTAGTAAACACACATTGACTCATAGTATTTGCTATCATCAAAACACAGACACAATAGCTCGAAGACTGAAGTATCACGCTCGATGCTTCATCCTCTTGGATGAAGCCTTGTATCGAAGATCTTTCTCCGGTCCCCTCCTCAAATGCCTCAATTTCAATGAAGCCCGTTGAGCAATTCAGGAGGTCCAGGAAGGTATCTGGGGCATGCATCAAGGAGGAAGATCACTCACCAGTATCTTATTGAGGCAAGGCTACTGGTGGCCCACTCTCTAGCGCGACTGCTAGACCTATGTTCAAAGGCGCGATCGATGCCAGCGTTTTGATCATCTGGTCCATCAGTCTGCCTCAGAGCTCATCACCCTTGCCGAGCCATACCCTTTCACCCGATTGGGGATCGACATCCTGGGTCCATTTCCTACGGCTCAGGCATAGAAGAAGTTCGTCATCGTCGCCATCGATTATTTTACCAAGTGGATTGAAGCCGAAGCCATCGTAAGGATTACCGAGTCGGTCGTATAGAGTTTCGTCTGGTAGTCGATCATTTGTCATTTTGGTATCCCCCAAGTGATTGTGAGCGATAATGGTCAAAAATTTGATTTTCATTACTTTAAGAACAAATGTGCTGACCTACATATCCGCAACCACTTCACTTCAGTAGCCCACCCCCAGGCTAACAGACTAGTCAAAATGCCAACAAAATTATATTAAAAGGCATTAAGGCTAGGCTCGGTAAAGCCAAGGGTAGTTGGCTCGAGGAATTTCCAAGCGTACTATGGTCACACCGAACCACTCCGAGAACTGCCACCGGTGAGACTCCTTTCTAGTTGGTGTATGGCATGGACGTTGTGATTCCTTTGGAAGTCGGCATCCCATCTCTTCGAGTCATCAACTTCTCACCCGAGGTGAATGAGCAGAAACTACTCGAGAACCTCTATATGGCAAGCGAGATATGAGAGATCGCAAGCATCTGAGCCATGGAATATCAGTGGTGTCTCACTCGGTATTACAATGCCAAAGTCTGAGACAGGCACTTTCACATTGGAGACTTCATCCTAAGAAAAGTCGAAGCCTCTCGACCACTGAAAGCGGGGGGAAAGCTAGCCCCTAATTGGGAAGGTCCCTACCGAGTGGCCGAGACGCTCGGGAAGGGGGCGTATCGACTGTCTACCATGGAAGGAGCGCCTATCCCCTGAACATGGAACGCGACAACATTACGAAAGTTCTATTTCTGAGCTTTTTTCAAAAATGTAAGTGACATATGGCAATAACAGCTTTCCTTTTCCTTTCATTAATGTTTCTTACATCAGATAGGCCGCAGCCAATACAATGCATATCAAAAAATAAAGATACTACATCCACTGGTACTATAGCATGAGCTGATTACTCGACTGACACGACTAGCCCCCCTAAGCCAAGTCACTAACTCTACCCAGTGTAAAAATTGGCTCAGATAACGGGATGGATGACCCTGTTGGCTCGGGAAGCTTGAAAAAAAGGTATCAGAGGAAGAGAGGAAGGCCTCCTCTGCCAACTCTTTAGAAGGCATAGGGCCAAAAGTCAAACAGAAGGCAAGCACTCGTGAGCAGCGCAAGCAAGGGTCAAGCTACAGGTACCATCCAAAGAGTGAAAGAAAAGAAGTGGGTTGAAGAGCAAAAGAGGGAGAAGGGAGTAGTAGGAGAGGTGAGGAAGGAGCAGGGTGAGGCCATAGTGCTGAACGCCCCCCTCCCTCAAGCCTCCTTTCACTTCTATATTCCTCCTAATATAGGGGCGGTAGTCAAGAAGTCGGGAAAAGGAGCGTTGCTATATGCTAACCCTTCTCCTATGCTACCCGCCCATTGCTAACCATTCTTCTATGCCGAAGTAGCTGGATCACCCCTACGGCCGCCAGGGTCATCGTCTTCTGAGTCGCCCTCCATGTTCCGCTGATAATCCCCCATCATGAAAGGTAGATGCTTTGCGAGAAGGGAGAAAGAGGAGAGACTGCAAGGGAAGCCTAAGCGGTGAAGAGAGGTGGAGACACCCTTCGGGACCTTTTTATAGGCCGAAATGGGGAACCCCCGCCTTAATTGAATCTTATTGAATCTCTCCTCGAAAAAATGTGAAAGGCAAGAACCTTTCCCTAAGAGTAGTTACTCTGTTTCCCTCAGCGGCCCTCTCATAGGGATACGTAAAAGGATAAGTCATTCAAAGCATGGAAAGCGGAAAGGCGCTAGTGCCACATTAGCCGCCTGGATGATCGACACGCAAGATGCCTGCAAAACGTATAAAATCTCCATTTTTCTAACAACTGCAGATACGGTAGCGAAATCGTGACCAAGGCAGGAAGGAACGATCATTCTAGATTTTGAAAATTACTGCCAATGTATATGGAAAAGAAAATTCATACATGGCAACATTCAAAAAGAGAAAGAGCTAGCACATCAAGCTCATGATCCTCCTAGTTTATGGAGATGGGGGGACTCTAAGAGGCCCGTGGCCTTTCCTGAGGCTCGGTGCCCTGAGGCTCGACGAACAAAGGATCTTCGACACCAGGAGATCTGCCCTCGGCATCCTCGGGGGTAGCCGGTCTAGGCACTGACCCCACTCATGTGGGAACTACCACGATCGTGTGCCCCCCCCCCCCTCGAGGTAACTAGAGTTGGCGATCCCTCTACTAAAGCGGAGGCATCCTTGCCCCCCTTTCACTCGACGTCGGAGAGGGAAATCTGCGGTATCTTCATCCGAGTCGTAGCGCTGCCCGGAAGTAAAAATGAGCTCGTCGAGCACCTACTGCTGGGCCTCGGTGACCGCTTAATGGAAGCCTTGGATGAATCCCTTCCGCAGCCCCCGACGGTAGCCTAGCTTGTAGTACGAGAAGGTGGCCTTCTGGAGAGCTACGTGATAGTCCTCTGAGCTTCTATATTGGTCGATCGCCTCTGCCCTAGCTTGCTCCGCTTTCTTCTCAGGCTCGGTCACCCTCTGCTCCGCTCCGAGCAACTTCATCTCAGCCTCAGACAGCTTCGCCTCAGCTTCAATCCGTGCAACCTCGACTTCCCCCCGCACTCACTTGGCCTCTCCAACCTGGCTGTTGAGCTCTTCCCGCTCAGCCTTCCACTGCTCGTAACACTCGACTTGAGCTTGATGCTGCTCTTCCAGGACCTTGCTCTTCAGGTTGACCATGTAGCGAGCTTGGGCCAACTACTCGGCCAGTGTCTGAGCCTCCTCCTGGCTCGACTGAGTCCATGCCCAGAGCGAGGATGCCTCTCATCGAAGGATTTCAAGCTCAAAAGTCAGTTGCCTGATCCTCCGATCGGACTCAGCACAGACTCGAGAGAGGGACCTCTCCTCATTGTCCAGCCGTATGAAGAAATCGGCTATCTCAGCCCCCACTTGGGCCGCCACCCTCCATCACCTTCTTGAAGAGCAGGGAGGGGGGACTATGCCTGAACTCCTCCTGAACCAATGAAGGCGCCAAGGATCGCCACCTTTGGTATAGAGAAGCCCAAATGGCTGGGGCACCGGTCGAAGGGGGAAGAGTTCTTTCTGGAAGAGTCGAGACTGGGGCATCCCCCCAAGCGTCCCCATTCTCGGGACGGCATTGCTCGGTGCGGGCTGGGTCGTTGCCTCGGCCCGCACTCCCTCAACCTCGGCCAGAACTTTGGAACCGACTACCTCTGCTTGTTGTCTGGCAGGCTCGGCGGTAGCTTCCCTGCTAGCAGCAGCTACCTCTAGCCCAGTGGATGGGAGATCCTAATGGTAGATTTCCTCAACTAAGGGCCCCTCAACTAGGCCAGCACGCTCCTCGATCGGGCAGGCGACCCCCGCCTTCTTTAATTGCTTCTTCTCAGGGATCAGGGCCTTCATTGAAGACAGTAGCAACCGCTCCCTAGGGTCCTTGCATTTGGCCCCACGGTGGTAAGGGGCATCATCCCAGGCACTCTGCTTGCCCTTATCTCGGGCATAGGAAGGGACCTCTGAGGCTCAGGGCTCACTCAGAGCAGGCGTCTCCTCCAAGTCGGCGACTCATACTCCAACAGTTGCTCCTCCTCATCGTTCGTCTACCTCGAAACTGAGCAATAGAAGTCAAATCCTTAGAAGGAGGCCTGCCTGCCCGACCCAGAAGCATAATACAGGACCCTAAGATTCTTACCTTGTGGTGGCACTGCACAGGAGGGATAATCCTCGATATTAGCCACCGTCATGAATTCGACGGTCGATTAACGATTCTCCTAGAGAATCCTGGTCTCCTCCTCTAGCTCCGAAGAGACCGCCACTTGCTTCAGAGGGAGAGACGAATGGAAGTTGGGCTCCATCGGGAAGCTCCAGGAGACACCACCTTTGGATGAGCCCACCCAGAAAAATTGGGTCTTCCACCCCTTGTGAGGAGAATCTCTGGCAAAGAGAGACACGTAGCTCCTTCCCCTCTTCGCCTGGAGATAGAAGAAGCCCTTGCCCGCATGGGTTTGCTCCTTCAACTCAAAAAAAGAATGGAAAAGATGCAACGAAGTGCGAAGCCCGCACGAACGATAGAGAAAGATGAAGGAGAAGATAAAAGACAAGGTCTGGGTTTTTATGAAAAATGTCGGAGTCTATAAATATACACTGAAGGGAGAAACCCTCGCCCAAGCAATCAGGGTTTTCCCTAGGCCGCCCCCTCCCCTTCTCTCTCTCCTCCCTGGACAGGGCGCCCCACTCTCTTTCTCCTCCTCCTGCTGTGGTGGATGGTGCTGCTGAGGAGTGGTCGACGTGTGGATATCGAGAAGGAGAATCTGTCTGATCCTACTGCTCGTGTGGATACATCTAGAGGCCGGACACTTGGATGGCTAGCAGCCCGATGAGCCTCTATTCGATCGTCTTCAGGCATCTAGGAATTAATTAATCCTGCAAAGGTATGGAATTGTTCTTCTTAAGCGGGTCCCTCCAAATCAATTTTTTTTAATTTTGATCGCCAGCAACGATCCACTTATTAGGGTTTTGTTGTTTTCGCTGCTTCTCTGATCGAAACCTAACAATAGATAACAGTGCCGGTGACGAAGTAGGTGCATCGCTAGAGGAGGGATCACAGGGGTGCCCCTGGCCTTCTACGGATGGAGACAGCTTCTTGGGTGGTGCCTGCTGCTACTGGTTGTTGTGAAGATCTAAAATAACTTTATGGATGTTGGCCCAATCGAGCATCTCCTTATCTTTCAAATCATAAACAAACTCCCAGAATTCAAGACAATCTTTAACCAAATGCCCCTACTGGCAGTGATAATCATAAAATTGAAGCAAATTCCGAACCGCGGGTCGGCAGGGCACAACTGGAGGGAGCTGCAACGCGTGAGTGGCCATCAAAGCTCTGAAAATATCTGAAAAACACTCTAGCAATGGAGAATGAGGAGCTCGCTTCGGGCAGGGAGGATGTCGAGGGGTATGAAGAGGTGATGGAGAAGGTTGTAGCAGTTGCGTAGGCAATGGAGTATGTCTAGTGGTGGGATTAGGCAATGGTACAAGAGTGGGAATGTAATGGATGGCATCTACCTACTCGGGGTGGGGTGTTTCCCTGATCGGCGGCGGAGGCACATGCGGGTATGCGGAGGCAGAAGGCTGACTGGTGGGGGGTTGGTATGCGGGAGTCTGATGTGCGGAGCTGGATGTAGGGTAAGGCTGACTCATAGATGGCTGACTCATGGGATTGTAGGGTTGGCTTATGGAGGGTGAGGTGTAAGTGGATGGGGATGGTGAAGACTCGGGGTCAAGGGAACCTTGGATTTGTTGGTGAATGAAGTGGGCTCGACTGTAGAGTTATTGCTAGGACGTGATGCTGTTGAGGGCTAAGATAAAGCGATATTCTGGCATTGCATTGGATATAAGCATCTTAATCAGCTCCTACTTCGGAATGTGCACCGGGACTTGTGCAACAAGGCGACGCCAGTGGTTAGCGAATGTGCAGAAATCCTCTTCAGGCTTCATCATCTCATGGGCCAGATCTATCGTAGAATACTTGGGCCCTAGCTGGTCCTGATACTGTTGAATAAACTTGTCTTGCACGGCTTGAAAATTGACAACTTGCTCTTGCCGAAGAGAGAATAACTAATCCCGAGCCGGGCCTTCCAAAGACAGACTGAATAGATAGGCCATCAGGCGTTGGTCGTGTCGAAACTGGGCCGACTCATAGAGGAACTCCTTCAAGTGCACGTAAGGGTCACCGACTCCACCATAGCGGTGATATACAGGAATTTGGGAAGATAGAGGAAGCCAGAGATTTTGAAAAGCAAATGGAACACTTAAAGAGGATTTGGGATCGATCCGGCGTTGGAGCTCATCAAGCTGGCGTTGGGCTTGAGCAATCATCTCCTATGTAGGGAGAGACCGAGAAGAGTATGGACCGACTTGAGCAAGAGATTGTGAATTAGGGCCAAGAGCAGGGTAATGGGCCGGATGAGAGGATCCGGGCTGAGATGAAGAAGGGAAGCGCATTCCAGGAGTGGAAGGATACATGGGCCTAGAAGAGATGTTGGCATATGGGCCGAATGGGTCAGCAGTAACATGGGCAGAAGGAGCAAGCCTATTAGGGTGAAATTGACTATTAAAAATTGGGCCAGCAGTAGGTGAAGGAGAAGAAATAAACCCATTATGAGAATAAGGTTCATTAGAAAAATAAGGCCCATTAAGAGAAGAAGACCCATGAAGGTGATTTACAATGAGTTTTTGGGCCTGGGCCGGGTCCATTTGACGAAGAACGGTGGAAACATGGGCCAGAAGGCCAAGTCAAACTCTGCCACCCCCATGGGCACCTCGCACTTCTAGTTAAAGCCAGCGATCTTGACATTCTTTACTTCGACCAGGTGGACGTCGAAGTAGTGCTTCTGGTGCACCCGGCAGGGGAGTATGTTGACTGCTGCTCCTGGGTCAATCAGGACCCTATTGATAGGCTGCCCATTCGGTTGTCCCTTCATGTAGAGTGACCTCTTATGACTGCAGGTGGGCAAGAGCATGTCGTCCTCCATGAAGGCCACAGCCACCTTCGGGGGCATCTCCGCCAAGCATGCCTCAAGGTGTGCGGGCATCTGGAGTGCGGCAATGATGGCTTGCCGTGTCTCTTCATCCAGGGATAGTATCTCCCAGATGGTAAACCTAGCCGAGATCTTCTTGAGGTGCTTGACCATTCGGTCGGCAGCCCGAACCTTGAGTAGTTTCATTTCATCGGCCTTGCCACGTTTACCCCCAGCCTGGGTCTGGGTCGCCGGGTCAGAAGGCGACACTTCCGCCAGATCTGACACAGCTACCTGAGCCTGCGGGGTCTGCTGAGTTTCCTCCTTTTCCCTCATAAATTCGGCAAGGTCAGGGATGCCATTAAATTCTCCCGCTAGCTGGGATGGGACCGCCGCCGGTGGGGCCAGAAGGTTACTCGCAGACAGAGCCAGGCGACTGCTAGCCCTCTTGGTTCGCCGGGGTTCTTGCGGGCGCATCTGATTCTCTGTGCGGGCCTGAAGGAATTCGATGAAGGAGGGTGCACCCTGACTGTTTGACTTCTCAGGATAAAGACCGGACGGTGGGGGAATCTCTATGCCTCGAACCTCGAGTTTAGGGACCTAGTAGGGCTGTTCGCCTCTTAGCATGATATTGCGGTCGTCCTGCGGAGGGCGCTCCCATTTCTTCCCCAACCGGGTGGTGTGTCGAGAGGTGGATGCTTCAACCTGATTCGCCTCTGGTGGGTCACGGGATACTGCGTCCTCCTCCCCCTCTAGAGAGAGGGCGGTGTCGAACAGCGCCGAGAGGGTGTTGCAGGTGACGACGACCCCCTTCCCCTTCTTACCTCTGGCTCTCCTCTTTTTCTTCTTCTTTTCTGCAACGGCAGGTGGCTGCTCTCGAGGGAACTCACCCCACAGGGGAGGCTCTTGCTCTACCCGGGCTTCTACTTCGAGGGTCAGCTCGAGGGATTCAAACTCCTCCCAGGGGACATATTCTTTCAGCTCAACAGGCCAGATCTTGGGCTGGTCATAATCTTCAAGTCCATCAATAATGGCCTGGAGCCTCTCAACCGTCGGGCTGACTTCTTTGTGGATCCGCACCGGGACATACGCTTTCTTATTGAAGGTAGGCTGCCTCATGACCAGCCGTGGGGCTGTATCGTGCCAGACGGGGCTCAACGGTGGTGGTGCTGACTGGGGAGTGATGCCCCTAACATGAGCTGTCGGGGCGGGTTGAGGAGCCGATCTTCTTCTATTTTTCTTCAGCGCAGACTGCCAACCCACTTGATGCTGGGCGGATGCTACCATGAAAGCTTCATAAGTGGCGCGGGTGCTAGCCTCCGCCCATTCTTCCGGTAATTCTTGATATAAGGATATCATGTTGGCGCCGGAGGTCATGTTGGGCATTTCATGGGGCTGCGGGGGATCCACCTTATGCTCTCCCATATCCAACTCTCCCTTCTTTATTAAGGACTCAATGACGTCCTTGAAGACATAACAGTCTTCGATGGTATGCCCCAGCATCTGATGGTAATCGCAGAAGTGAGGGTCATCCTTCTTCTTTAGGTCATCGGGCCTCTTTGGTTCTGGCAACGTGATTTTGTTGTAGCTGGTTGCCCATTCGAACAAGAGCCGAGACTTGTCTCGAGAAAAGGAATATAACTTGTTTCTCATTTTCTCCCTTAGCAAGGGGCCTTCCCGCCGTTCTGTGGATCTTGGCGGTGGACGGTTTGCGGCACCTTTGGCCTTCTCCTTCTGCTTCTCAAAAGCCTGAAAGTCTGATGTGTGGACTTCTGATGGGATTGTGATGTGACACAATCCCTTGGACCTAAATTCGCAAGCAAGAACGACCCGGTGATCTCACTCATGTGGACTCACTCGTGTAGCGCACACCCAGGTCCGTAGGTGGACCGGCGATGGGGGATGAGGGTCCGAGGTTGGACCTTGAGATTCCAGGGGTTTGGCTAGCTTGGGTTGGAGGGCTGAAGAGAGGTCTGTGCGTGCTGGGCAGGGGCCTGAGCAGGTTGGCCAAAGTCTAAACGGGTGCTGGACCAAGGTCTAAGCATGCCTGGGGCAAGGTCGGTGCACATGCGGGCAAGGTCAGTGCACATGGGGAAAGTGCAAAGGACAAGGTCAGTGCACATACGAGCAAGGTCAGTGCACATGCGAGCAAGGTCAGTGCACGTACAGGCAAGGTCAGTGCACATACGAGCAAGGTTAGTGCACATGAGAGCAAGGTCAGTGCACATGCGAGAAGTGCAAAGGGCAAGGTCAGTGCACGTACAGGCAAGGTCAGTGCGCATACAGGCAAGGTCAGTGCACGTACGAGCGAGGTCAGTGCACATGCGGAAAGTGCAAAGGGCAAGGTCAGTGCACGTACAGGCAAGGTCAGTGCACATGCGGAACGTGCAAAGGGTAAGGTCAGTGCACGTACAGACAAGGTCAATGCACATACGAGCAAGGTCAGTGCACATGCAAGTAAGGTCAGTGCACATGCGGAAAGTGCAAAGGGCAAGGTCAGTGCACGTACAGACAAGGTCAGTGCACATACGAGCAAGGTCAGTGCACGTACGAGCGAGGTCAGTGCACATGCGAAAAGTGCAAAGGGCACGGTCAGTGCACATACATGCAAGGTCAGTGCACATACGAGCAAGGTCAGTGCACATGCGAGCAAGGTCAGGGCACATGTGAAAAGTGCAAAGGGCAAGGTCAGTGCACGTACAGGCAAGATCAGTGCATGTACGAGCAAGGTCAGTGCACATGCGAAAAGTGCAAAGGGCAAGGTCAGTGCACGTACAGGCAAGGTGAGTGCACATGCGAAACGTGTAAAGGGCAAGGTCAGTGCACGTATAGGCAATGTCAGTGCACATGCGGAACGTGCAAAGGGCAAGGTCAGTGCATGTACACGTAAGGTCAGTGCACATGCGAGCAAGGTTAGTGCACATGCGAGCGAGGTCAGTGCACATGCGGAAGGTGCAAAGGGCAAGGTCAGTGCAAATGGGATGAGGTCCATGCAAGCTAGACGAAGTCCATGCACATGTTGGGGTTAAGGTCCATGCTTGCTGGGCGAAGTCTGTACAGGTTTGGGTGAAGTTCATGCACGTTCGTGCACATTCAAGCAAAGTCCATGCATGTGTAGGCTAAGTCCATGCAAAGTGGGACGAGGTCCGTGCAGGTTTTGGGAAAAGTCCATGCATGTTGGGACGAAGTCCTTGCATGTTTCCGCGAGGAGGTGAAGTCCGTGCATGTTCGGGGTCAAGTCCGTGCAGGTTGCTCATGCAAAGTCCATGCAGGTTATTCATGCAAAGTCTGTGCGTGTGGGGCAAAGTCTGTGCAGGTTGTTCATGCGAAGTCCGTGCAGCATGTATGGGATTAAGTCCATGCAGGGGGGGTGAAGTCCGTGCAGGTTGTTCACGCAAAGTCTGTGCGTGTGGGGCAAAGTCCATACATGTTGTTCATGCAAAGTCCGTGCAGCATGTATAGGGTTAAGTCCATGCAGGGGGTTGAAGTCCGTGCAGCATGTATATGGTTAAGTCCATGCATTTTTGGCGAAGTCCGTGCAGCATGTATGGGGTTAAGTCCATGCAGGGGGGTGAAGTCCGTGCAACATGTATAGGGTTAAGTCCATGCGTCTTTGGCGAAGTCCGTGCAGGTTGTTCATGCAAAGTCTGTGCATGCTGGGGTGAAGCCTATGCGAGTTAGGAACAAAGTCCATGCAAGTTTTGTGCGGGCTGGGAACAAAGTCCGTGTAGATTCATGGTTAGGGTCCGTGCATGCTTGGAGCTAGATGTATTGGGGAAGGGTGTGTGCCGGGGGAAGCGTGAGCGGGCTGTGCCGGACTAGGATGCCAAGGGATGGCTGGGTTGGGGCGTGCCGGTGAAGGACAACTGAAGTGTGTCGGTGGAGGTTGAGATGGGGAGCGTACCGGCAAACGGAGCGACAGGCGTGCTGAAGAGTGTACCGGCGAAGGGTAAAGGGGAGAAGAAGGGCGTTCCGGCCAAGGGGCTCAGCTAGGGGTGTGCCGGGGAAGACCTTGTTGACAGGTGTACCAGCGAAGGGCAAGTTTGGGGGATGTGTCGGCGGAGGCCCAGGGGGGAGGAGTTGAGTGTACCGGGGAAGGGAGCGCACCGGTGGAGGGCCCAGAGGTAGGTGTGCCGGGAAACTTCTGGCTCTTGGAGTATCTTGATGAGAGTTTCCCTCAACTCTTTACTCCAAGCAATGGCCTCCCAGATTGTAATGCTGGCGAGGAAGCGCTTCATCTGGTGGAGGACCTTCCAGTCAGCTCGAGCTCGAGCGTCCTCCAGTGATGGTAGTATATCAGGCTGTCTTTTGTGGACTGTCGCATTGCTCCTCGTCAGGGAGCTGCACTGCCTTACCTTTACCACTGAGGTCAGACTAACTCTGGCCACCCGCAGACTATTGGAAGAGGGGTGCCAATGACAGCTCTTCCAGAGATGGCTGGGGAACTAGATTATCCTTACTGGATGGCCTCGCTTGTTCAGCGAGGGGAATTGGAGCTGGCGCCAGGGCTGGGGTGCTGGAGGCGATCTCCTCTGAGCCGGCAGGGTCGAAGATGCTGGATCCCTCCCGAATGTCCATCGATGGGATTGGGGTGGGTTGTTCTCCTCAAAAAAGGATGACTCACTCTGGGTCGATGGTAGTCGGGTGAAGAGGTGACTCGGGGGTCCTTCTGTGGCCTCTTCCACATCCACGGCCATGACCCCAACTACGGTCGGTGTGATCAGGTATCAGTTGTAGCCCAAGCGGGGCAGTGGTCCTTTGTCAAGTTCGAGAAGCCACTGGCCCACCTTGCCAGGAGGCATTAATTTATCCGGGGGTGGGATGGCCACCATGTTGTAGGTGTAGCCACGAAGCATTTGTTCTAGCTGCTCCACCGTAATCTCTTTGTCCTTGTAGAATAAAGAGAGTTCTTCAGGGAAGAGGAGCGTTTTGCCACTCTTAACTTTCTGGATCATCTCTTGGACCCAGTTTCTGAGGTGAGCTGGTTTTTGCATCTCTTCCCATGGGATGTAGCTATCGAGTGGGATAGGACCGGTAGGACAAGGAGGGAGGTATTCCTCCATGCTGTCGTTGAACCTCTATAGCCTCTAGAGAGGCGTTAGCTCCGTTGGGAATTACTGGGCAAAAGCTTGCCTCTTGAGTCGTCTCTGGAGGTTCTTCCTTCTATTCCTCTCCCGTTTCTTGGCGATGGCTACCTCCAGGGGAGTAGGGGGAGGAGGTGGTAGGGATGGAGCTAATAGATCCCCGTGGGGACACTGCCGGGCTGGTGTCTTCATAGAGTGAGGTTGGCGGCTCTTCTTCACCCAGATCTCAATCCAGGCACCTTCCGATGGTTGTATTGGAAGGTAGCATTGATTGCCTGCTCGATGGCCTCAACTGGTAGCTCCTGGTAGGCTGGGATGCTGGGGATGGTGTCCAAAGACATGCACGTGGTTTGATGCCTTAGCCGCAGTGGCTGAAGAGGTTTGGTATGCACCAGCAGACTGGTGCTGGCGTCTGAGGATGTGTGCGCAGTTTGATGCCTTAACCGCGATGGCGAGGGAGGCAATTCCTGTCGAGCTGGAGTACTGGGGCCGGTGTCCAAAGACGTATGCGCTGTTTGAAGCCTTAGCTGTGGTGGCTGGAGCTTTTGCTAAGGAGCAGCCTAGGGAGCATGCTTGACATCCTGCATCCTAGCCTTACCTTTATGGTCTAGCTGAGGGTGCGGTTGGGCGATGCTTAACGGTCTCTCGAGGCATTGTCACCCCTAGCAACTGTCGTGGTTTCGCACGTTGGATGGCCCTTGCAGTGGCAACCCTGACTCGTGACTTGGTGCAGCTGAAGATTTTGAAGATGTCACCCTTATAGGCTGAGCTGGGTTGCAGGGCGAGTGGGGAAGGCCCGACGGCTCCCCTACTGGGAGGACACGGCCTGATCAGGTTGGGGCCTCTCCCAGCTTTTGCTTCCCCTTCGTGTCTTGGAGGGTTGGAGCCAGCGGTAAGGCGGAAGGAGAGTGAGAGGGGCCTGAGGAGCGCATTGTTGCCTCACCCACCAGGACGGTCTCTTGGCCAAAAAGGACTCGAAGAAGCCTAGCAGTGTCTTCTCTAGAGAAAGGGAGAGACTCTAGCTCTTGCCAAGGCCGCCAGTGTACGGCCAAGGTAGTGGAGGCTGACTAATCGGCGGATGATGTCGGGGGCTCAGGAGAGGCTAGAGGAGCAGAAGAATGGATGACATTAACCGAGAAATTGCTTGGTCCCATCTCCTAATGGGCATCCTGTTCCCGATGCCTCCGCAATCACTTGAGAGCTTCCCGATTATCGGTCCAAAATTCAAGCCATTCTGGGGAATGAAACTGAGTAGGAAAGAAACAACTTGATATGCGTGGCGAAAGGCTCCTCTTGTTGGATGGCTTCATGTTGACCTGTCTACTGTAAAACACTAAAATAAAAGCATCAAATAACAAAAATCTTAGGTTGCCTCCCTGAAGCGTTAAGTTTAATGTCTTCAGCCAGACACATGAAAACTTCATAACCAACATGTAGACTTCAGATTAAGCCACCACGTTATCTCATCTTCATTGAAACACCAAGTGCTATACCACAACAAGATGAGATTGAATATGACGTCGTAGGGGCTAGAATGGTTGCCATCACAATTAGGTTGATTATGCAATGCATGGGTTAACGACCTTACGTTTAACGGGGTGGCCTGAGGTAAATACCATGAAGGATTAGTTATGCTAAAAAGATTCTCCTGTACTCTTTTTGGAGAGGATTGATGAATAAAAATTTGAAAAATTGTCGAAAGAGAAGGCTGCGCCCTCCCCTCTTGCACTCTCTCCCTTGTGGGTGTGACTCTCACCGTCTCTCTTCTTCTCTTCCTCTTGGGTGCATCGCCCAAGGCCTCTTCCCAGGAGTTTATGGTGCATGTGCTGCTAGGAGGCGACCTCCTCGATGTCCAGCAGAGCCCGAAGTGCCCCGTCATGGTCCTCCAACAGCGTGGAGGCTTCTTAGTAACCTATAGGTTGGTGCGCTCCTTGTGTGTCTGCCTGCAAGATAGAAACATGGCATCTTGGTTGGTCCACCCTCTTTCCCATAAGTTTGCCCTGAAATTTTTACTGTGTCCTCCCCCACGTCTCTCCTCATCCCAGAACAAATTTCACATCCAAATTCCATCTGTGACTGAAGTTCCATTTAGAGCCTATTTTCCCACGTAGACTGCACCTGTGCAGGCCTGCAGAGATAGAACCCATCCACAGAGGCCTTCACGCCCCCCAAACCTTCTCCAAACGCCTTAACAATTTGTACACATCCTCCCCACATCATTGCCCATTTACCATAAAATTGTTACGTCGTTCTGAGCCCGTTTGCCCCGCCTCATCCTATTCACCATCTCAGCTACCCAGTCTGTCTACACAGTCCTACAAATCTGAGTCTCATCGTGCACTGCTCCCCACACCCAAAACTTCCACTACATGTGACCCCGCCATTCACCCTCCAACTTCCCATGTTCATCCCCCATCCTCCAGAGAAAACTCAGCCCTAGAATCCACCTGGAAGCTCCGCTACTGCATTGCTCTTTCCCCATCTGTCATGCTGCCTGCAGACTGACCAGATTGCATAGGGAGACACTTCTTGAGCCACCCCGGCTCCCACGGTTGTCAGTTGCAGTCCATCTTCCACGGGAGTCTCAGAGACCTTCCTGGCCATGTCCACACCGAGTTTCATGATCAGAGGATGACCAGAGGGTGGCATTCCCAACTTCCCCGACCGCTGGTCACTTGCTTCTGTACAGGTCGGCCTGTAGTCTGCCCACCTATTCTTGCCCACGCTGAAGGTCCACGTCAGCGCCGTCGACTTCCATCTTCTTCCTGGAGGGTCGTCATCCACTACTGCACGCCGTCAGGGACGCTTGCTCCTTCCTTGGCTTCGTGGTGCGCATTCCTTGCTACTGGGCCCAGGCCATTTACCATAAAATTGTTACGCCGTTCTGAGCCCGTTTCCCCGCCTCATCCTATTCACCATCTCAGCTACCCAGTCTATCTACACAATCCTACAAATCTGAGTCTCATCGTGCACTGCTCCCCACGCCCAAAACTTCCACTATGTGTAACCCCGCCATTCACCCTCCAACTTCCCACGTTCATCCCCCATACTACAGAGAAAACTCAGCCCTAGAATCCACCTGGAAGCCCTGCTATTTCATTGCTCTTTCCCCATCTGTCATGCTGCCTGCAGACTGACCAGATTACACAAGGAGACACTTCTTGAGCCACCCCGGCTCCCACGATTGTCAGTTGCAGTCCATCTTCCACGGGAGTCTCAGAGACCTTCCTGGCCACATCCACACCGAGTTTTGTGATCAGAGGATGACCAGAGGGCAGCATTCCCAGCTTCCCCGATCGCTGGTTACTTGCTTCTGTGCAGGTCAGCCTGCAGTCTGCCCACCTATTCGTGCCCACGCTGAAGGTCCACGTCAGCGCCGTCGACTTCCATCTTCTTCCTGGAGGGTCGTCATCCACTACTGCACGCTGACTGGGGGACGTCATACCCCTACAATCCTCAAGCCAATGGACCTGCTGAAGCCTTCAACAAAACGCTATGGATGCTGCTGGCAAAGACTGTCAAGTCCAATAAAAAGGACTGGGAAGAGAGGATGTACGAAGCGCTTTGGGCCTATCGTACCATCTATAAAACTCCAACCGACTAATCACCGTTCTCCCAGGTATACGGGTCGGAAGCTATGGTGCCGATTGAATTAGAAGTCCCTTCGCTGCGAGTTGCCATTCGGCATGGGTTGGCCAGCAACGAACAAACCAATGTATAAAGAAGACTGGAGGAGCTCGCCGAGCTCGAAGGAAAGCGTCTCTGCGCGCAACAAAATATTCAACTATACCAAGCTCGCATGGCCCGTGCTTTTGATAAGCTGGTCAAAGGTCGAGAATTCAAGAAAGGAGACCTCGTGATGGTCAAAAGAAGAGAAGTGATGGCCTCCAACCCCAAAGGGAAGTTGGTTGAAAACTGGGTTGGACCGCATATCATCCGCCGAGTATATGAAGGGGGTGCCTACGTCCTGGTAGATCACAAAGGCGTCGTCCAATTTTCTCCCCTTAATGGAAAGCATTTGAAGCTGTACCACACAGCACAACCGGCATTCCCAAAATGATAGAAGCCTATCTTGGTCTAGCGGCACTCCGCCCTGGCCGAGCTACCTCCACCTTGGTCTAGTGGCACTCCGCCCTGATCGAGCTACCTGTATCTTGGTCTAGTGGCACTCCACCCTGGCCGAGCTACCTCTACCTTGGTCTAGTGCACTCCGCCCTGATCGAGCTACCTATATCTTGGTCTAGTGGCACTCCGCCCTAGCCGAGCTACCTCTACCTTGGTCTAGTGGAACTCCGCCCTGGCCGAGCTACACTCTATCTTGGCCTAGTGGCACTCTGCCCTGGTCAAGCTACCTTTATCATGGTCTAGTGGCACTCCGCCCTGGCTGAGCTACCTCTACCTTGGTCTAGTGGCACTCCTCCCTGGCCGAGCTACTCTCTATCTTGGTCTAGTGGCATTCCGCCCTGATCGAGCTACATTTACCTTGGTCTAGTGGCATTCTGCCCTGATCAAGCCACCCTTTACCTTGGTCTAGTGGCACTCCGCCCTGATCGAGCTACCCTTTTCCTTGATCTAGGGGCACTCCACCCTGGCCGAGCTACCTTTCTTGGTCTAGTGGCACTCCACCCTGATTGAGCTACCTCTATCCTGGTCTAGTGGCACTCCGCCCTGATCGAGCTACCTTCATTGGTCTAGTGGCACTCTGCCCCGACCGAGCTACCCTTTACCTTGGTCTAGTGGCATTCTACCCTGATCGAGCTACCTATACCTTGGTCTAGTGGCACTCCACCCTGATCGAGCTACCTCTATCTTGGTCTATTGACACTCCGCCCTGGCCGAGCTACCTCTACCTTGGTCTAGTGGCACTCTGCCCTGGCTGAGCTACCTCTACCTTGGTCTAGTGACACTCCGCCCTGATTGAGCTACCTATATCTTGGTCTAGTGGCACTCCACCCTGGCCGAGCTACCTCTACCTTGGTCTAGTGGCATTTCGCCCTGATCGAGCTACCCTTTACCTTGGTTTAGTGGCACTTCGCCCTGGCTGAGCTACCCTCTACCTTGGCCTAGTGGCACTCTACCCTGATCGAGCTACCCTTTACCTTGGTCTAGTGGCACTCCGCCCTGATCGAGCTACCTTTACCTTGGTCTAGTGGCACTCTACCCTGATCGAGCTACCTCTATCCCAGTCCAGTGGCACTCCACCCTGACCGAGCCCTACAAAACAAACAGTATAGCCATTCCGGGCCTTACGTCCGAATCGGCGGAAGTTCTTTCCTTGCATTAGGATTACCTTCTTGCTAACGAATAAACTCCTCTTTGGCGCAAGACTCCGTGCCCTAGCCAACTTTCATACAATATTGCCATTGCGGGCCTTACGTCCAAATCGGTAGAGAATCTCTCCTTGCACTGGCATTACCTCCTTGCCAATGAATAAACCCCTCTTCATCGGCACAAGGCCCTGTGCCCTAGCCAACAGCCATCTGCTACCGTCAAGGTTCGCACACCGTGTATCGACCTGCCGACCGTTTCCTCCCATATGTTTTTTTAAAAAAAAAAAGAAAAGAAAAAAAGGATGGGGTTAAAAATAGAGATATCTCGCCGGCCTTGGTCCTGCTAGGCTCACGCCGAGGGCATGCCGCATGGGCATCCCTCATACGGCGTCTAGCCCAAACACCCACCTCTGAAAAGGCAGCCCCAGTTGTGATAAACGTATGTCAACTCGATAATCATGCACGACCCAAGATCTTGCTTGGTGAAAGCACTCTGCCTAGATCCTACCTCGATAGTCGTGCATGACCCTGATGTCGCTTGGTGGAAGCACTCTACCCGAGCCCTGTCTCGATAATCATGTGCCCCAAGATGTTGCTCGACGGGAATACCCAGCTCGACCTTGCCTCGACGTTCGCGCATGACCTATGATGCTGCTTCATAGAGACGCCCTGTCTAGTCCTTGCCTCAATGATCGTGCACCAACAAACGTTGCTCGATTGAGGCACCCTGCCCAGTCCTTGCCTCAATGATCATGCACCATCAAACGTTGCTCGATTGAGGGGCCCTGTCCAGTCTTTGTCTCGATAATCATGCATGACCCTCAGACACTGCTCGATTGGGGCGCCTTGCCCGATCTCTACCTCGGTAATTATGCACAATGCAGCCATTGCTTGACAAGAGCACCCTGCCCAGCCTCAGTCCCAATGGTCGCCCACCATCAGACATGGCTCAATCGAGGCACCTAGCCTGGTTCCCCTCCTCGATGATCATGTGCCACTTTGGGGTCACCTAGATAAGCATGCCCTCAGTGCTGTTACCCGGACAATGGGCATACTCCACAAGTCCTGACGTAAAATGAAGCATCAGGCCCCCCCTGTCAACGGGCCCCGAGCATGACCATCAAGGTCCAGCAGTGCCTAGCTACTTTAGTCACAACGGTGCCCCCGGTACCTGACTATCGGTCACATCGGGGCCCTCGACAGCCGATCACTCAACAGCTCAGCCATAACGGTGCCCCCGACACTCGACTACCAGCCACTCCAGTCACAACGATGCTCCTGGCACTTGATTGTCAGTCACTTCTATCACAACGGTGCCCCCGGCACCCGACTGCCATCAACTACTATCACAACGGTGCCCCCGGCACCCGATCGCTCGATAACTCAGTCACAACGGTGCCCCCGGCACCTGACTGCCAGCCACATCGGGGCCCGTTGCGCCTAACTACTTAGCTGCCTCAGTCACAGTGGCACCCCTAGCGCCCGACTTCCAGCTACTCCAATCACATTGGGATCCGTGATGCCCGATCACTCAACAACTCCAGTCCCATCGAGGCCCACGGCACCCGGCAATTCCAAGCTCAACAACTTTTGGTCGCTCCAGTCATGGCGATACTCACGCCGTCCAACCGCTCCAGTCCCAACAGCACTCGACTGCCCGAGTGACAAGTGATGCCAACGTCATTCGATCACCTCGGCCTTGGTGACGCCCAACTGCGCCAGCACAACAGTGCCTACGGCACCCCTATTGTCCCGACCTCGACACTGTCGCATGACAGGAAAACATTGTGACACCCCTCGGGCGGTAACCTATTGAGTCATAGGTACTCCGATAGACACTATGTACGGATACGAAGCTACCCATACAATAATGTAATGACCTGGGGACCTTCATAAATGATGGAATTGTCCTGCGGCTTGCAAACACTTGTAATTGGGCTCTCATGCCCCCACATAAATGCCTCTCATGGCATCTAAGTCATGTAGTTCAGTCAGGAGCGGATCCCCCTCCTCGCTGAAACCAGTCTCTCTGCCCCCAGTTGTCCCTGTTGTATTGTTGTTGCCCTATCGCTATTGCACGGATTAAGCCCTCTCGACGTCGCGGCTCTCAGGGTCCTTGACTCTCTCTTTGATAGTAGAAACAAAGGTGTTCGGGCTCCACCCGATGTAACATAAACACCAATCGCTTGCGGTCGGTGGGGAAGACGTCCAGTACATGACTCCCCACAGTCGCTTGTGCACTCGTACCTGCAAAACCTCCTTCCCTCCACGTGACACACACGTGCTCACGTGTCGTGCCCTGGCAGCACATCCCTAATTTTTTTTTTAACATTTGGTTTCACAGGTGATCGCCGAGAAATCAACTGGCACGCCTGCATTCCATCCAGCCATCCCTGTCCCAGTCTTCCAGAACGATCAACCATACGCCACACGCTCTAATGTGTTCCTATCATTCTTTCCACCCTCCTTTTAATACCCATGGAATCCCCGCGTGCCAAATCGACCGATCTCGGCCTTCCGTAAAAGGCCATATAAAAGGAAGGCGGGTCCCACATGTAACCTGTTACCTCCCTCCGTGGAGTGGGTTTAAAGTTTGTAATTCAGTAAATTTGTTTAACCGAGAGTGCGACTTTGGCCGGGGTTGTCTTCCCCACGCCGAGTGTGTGGAGGTAACGGTCTTAACTTCTTGGCATTGCTTTCCTAATATATGATCATATGCCGCTGTTGGAGTGCGTTAGGAACCCTAGCTCATGAGTCCACGTTACCATTGTGAGTAAGAGAGTGAACCCATCCCGTGACTCGATCCGAGCACGGAAGTGAGTCGACCACCCTTGACTCTGTCAGTTTCTCAACTGTGCGGATCCACACTATCCCTCGCTTTGGGACGACGAGTGAACTTGCATTTCTGTTTGCGACATATAGCCCATAGGAACTCTTAGTGTCCGGCAAAAGTGCCTCTTCCATTTGTGGGTTGCTGGTCGCATCACACTTAGAGTCTGAGGTTCACATCACTTAGAGTCGGTCCCTATGTCCATCCCGCATCAAAATGCCCGGCCTCAGCCCCGACGTGGCTCAACACATTCTGGCTATTGACCCCAAGGTGGAGCCAATGAAGCAATCCCCCTGGCTCATGAGACCAGAACTAATAAACCAGATCTACAAAGAAGTCGACAAGCTCATAGATGTCGATTTTGTAGCCGAGAACCAATACACAACCTGGTTGGCCAATATCGTGTCAGTGAAGAAGAAGAATAGACAGATCAGGATCTGCGTGGACTTTCACGACTTGAATAAAGCTTGTCTGAAAGATGACTTCCCGGTGCCCATCACCGAAGTGATGATTGATGCAACTACTGGCCATGAGGCCCTGTTCTTTATGGATGGATCATCCGGCTATAACCAAATCTGGATAGCTTAGCACGAACGAATTCATACGGCCTTCCGGTCGCCTAAAGGAATATTCCACTACAAAAGGATACCCTTCGGCCTCAAGAATGCTGGTGCCACATACCAGCGGGTAATGACCCAGATATTCGACGAGCTGCTATATAACAAAGTCAAATGCTACATCGATGATTTGGTCGTCAAGATGAAGAAAAGGGGCGATCATCTGAACGACCTCAGAATCATCTTCGAGAGGTTCCGGCGGTACGAACTGACAAGGAACCCGATGAAGTGCACCTTTGGTGTCTCCAATAGAAAATTCCTCAGCTTCATCGTCCGACACAGAGGGATCGAGATCGACCCCTTCAAGATAAAAGCTATCCAGGAGCTGCCCCCTCTGAAGAATCTGGGAGAGTTAAGGTCCCTACAGGGCTGGCTAGCCTACATCTGCAGATTCATCTCCAACTTGTCGAGATGCTGCCAGCCGTTCCATAAACTAATGATGAAGAATGCACCATTTAGCTGGGATCAAGAATGCCAGCGAGCCTTCGACCAGTTGAAAGATTATTTGAAGACCCCGGCTGTGCCAGGGGCACCTGTCAAGGGAAGACCACTAATCCTATATATAGCGGCCACCGAAAATTCACTGGGGGCAATACTCACCCAGAACAATGATGAAGGAAAGGAGTAGGCTCTCTACTACCTCAGCCGAAAGCTGGTTGGGGTGGAAGCAAAGTATACCTCAATTGATAAAGTTTGTCTTGCCTTAGTCTTCGCAGTCAAGAAGCTGAGGCATTACATGATGTATCATGAAGTGAGCCGGATACCCAAGGCTGACCCTGTCAAGCACATTCTCTTCCAGCCAGTCCTGAAGGGGCATCTTGGCAAATGGGCCATACTGCTAATGGAATTCGACATCACCTACGTGTCGCAGAAGGCCGTTAAAAGGCAGGCCGTCGCAGACTTCTTCGTAGCACACCCCGTGCTCGAAGATTCCCCACTGGTCACAGAATTACCTGAAGATGAAACATTGGAGGTGGACCAAGTCCAACAAATCGCCTGGCAGTTGTACTTTGATGGAGCTTCGAGAACAAAAATAACCCCATCCAGACACATCAAAGTACGGGCCAGGGTTGGCATCGTGCTCAAATCTCCAGATGGAGAAGTATTACACACCTCATGCTCCATCAGAAAGCCCTGCACAAATAATGAAGTAGAGTATGAAGCTCTGATTATTAGCCTCCAAGTCGCCTTGCAAATGGAGATCAAAATGGTACAAGTATTTGGTGATTCGCTATTGATCGTCAAGCAAGTCCAAGGTGATGGAGGCGTATAAATGCAAACCAAATGCATACAAATGCAAAAATAAAATGTTAGTGCCCGATATCGATTCCCATCACCTGGCCATTGAACCCGCAAAGCGGGATTTGAATCGGGCGAACTCTAGATGGATTCTCACCCATCTTGAGAAAACAATCATAAGAAAGTACATCAGGGGCACTGCCATTGTCAACTAATATCCTATCTACGTTACAATGGTTTCTAGTAGCTGATACAACTAGGGCGTCATCGTGCGGGGTTGTTAACCCTTCCAGGTCTTGGTTGGAAAACACCAAGGCCTGCTGTTCACTTGCATGTAGGGCCTTCGGGGGCTCGGAGGCCCGACTTGCCCGTTTGGCATGACGCTTCCTTCCTCAGCTGCTATCTCCACCTGATGCCGCACCGCCAGTAATGACATTGATGTAGACTCCACGGGGGACATTATCGATCTCCGCGAGGGCGGCGAAGTCCTTCCAGTGCTCAGACATGTATCAGGGTAAGTGCTCCTACCGGATGAGGCACTCGATCTCATCTTGGAGCTGATGACAATCACCGGTGTGATGTCCGTGGTCACTGTGGAATAGACAGTACTTGCGGTGGTTGCGGTGCTTTGCCTTCATAGGCTCTGGTTGGCAGAGAAGACTCGAGCCCTTGATGGCTTTGTAAATTTCGTAAACGGGGGCTGTCAGGGGAGTGTACCGCTCGTACCTCTTAGAGGGCTCCTTAGTGTCTCCATCCCGGTTCTGCCTTTTTCCTTATCCGGAGTCGTGCTCAAACTGTCGCTTCTTGTCCCCCTCCCGACCCGAACCCGTCATGCTGCGACAGGCAATGAGAACTTCCTCACACTCCTCGTGTCGTAGGGCCAGGGTCACTAGCTCGGCAAGGGAGGTAGGGAGATGAAGAACCAGCTCGCGCCTCAGGTTCTCATCGCGGGTGCCCCCAGTCAGTGCGGTGATGGTCGAGACAACATCCAGGCGGGGGATACACAGGGGTTTCGATTTAAATCGGTTAATATAGGCCCGGAGCCTCTCCCCATATTCCTGTTTGAGGGCCAATGGCCCCGCTACTGATCGTGGAGGACCGCTATCGATGAAGCTCTCCTCGAATACTCACTTGAACTGTAGGAAATCGCGGATGCTGCCCTGGGCGAGGGCTCGGAACCAAGCCTGAGCGCCCTGGACCAAGGTGGTCGTGAACGCTCGGCACTTGATGGCGTCGGAGGCCCTATACAAGGTCATGAGGGCATCAAAACTGTCATAGTGATCAGCTGGGTCTCCCTGTCCGCCGTATGCCTTGAAGGTCAGAAGTGAGATCCTGGGGGAGATCTCAGCCTTCAAGACATGGTCGAAAAATGGGGAATTCTCCTCATCCTCAGTGGTAGAGGTCTTCTGCAGGGCACGCTCTTGCTCCATAAAATCCCTCTCAAAGTCTCACAGTTGGAGGGATAACTGTGGTTGCCGCTGAATCGAGGGGGTGTGGGGGTGGTCCTGCACGTTGCCTTAACACCCCTCAGGGGCCTCAGTCTCCAAGAGTGGCTGATACGCTCCAGACTTCTCCCTCCTCAGGGTGGAGGAGGCTTCTTCCTCCGGGGGTGGGGCTTGCGATGGTCCACCTGACTAGTTGCGAATTATCCACCATCCTTGGAGGATAAAACGGCCCCCTGCGGTTTGCAGGGAGGCATCTCCACGAGGGTGACTTTCCCAGGGAAGTCGCGAGCACTCCTCCCTGGTCGCCTGGGTCCTCATTATATCAATGAGGCTATCCAGTTTTTCATTGAGGGTCTGGAGGGGGTCTGCACTCCCAGTATGGGGTTGCCTCTCCACAGTGGATGGGGGGTTATCACCGGCCGGGTGGCTGACGTGCGATGGGCTATTCCCTGTAGGATGGGAAGTTGCGCCTTCCTCTGTCGCCACGACTTTCCCTTTGTCGCCGGCGGTCCACTTGCTAGAACTCCTTTGCACCATGTTGCCTTTTCGTTTGTTTCCCATAGACAGTGCCGGATGAAGAGGGGTTATCTCGCGCGGTGCCTGAGCTGATGATGATGACCACGAATGTTAGAACTGCAAAGAGGGAAACGAGTCAGAGGTGCCCAGGGATGAATCCCCAGGGAAAATGCTCCGATGCTTAAGTCAGCGATGATGGTAGAGCTCTGGTGCAAGGAGAAGGGGGGAGGAGATGAGGGCGCGAGATTCCTCTACACGAACTACACAATCGTCTGATTAGTCAGAACGAGCGCACCCTGGGCTTCTTTAAGCCCGCATAAATCATCACCTTGGTGACTGGCACGCCCTCGCACTCAATAAACCGAACGAACGAACGAAAGGATGAATAAACGAACAAAAAGAACGAAGAGTCCCCGTAAGTGTGTCCACACCCATAGAGAAGGTGTTGGCAGCTGCCAAAATAGTCGGGCGGAAGGAGGTTGAGTGAAGGAGGGTGGAGGCTGTTTAGACAGCTTCAGCTTCCCCTCCGCCTTCCATCCCTTCTTTCGCGTAATTTACCGCGGCTCGGACTGAACCAAGCCATCCCGCAAGTAAGGTTCTTGGGGTACTGATATTCTTCAGGATTTAGTCACCTCCCAGGGTGAGATCTCTATGCATGCATGACGCACACGTTTCTTCCTTTCAGCTGGTGCAGAGGAGGCGCATTCGGGATTGTGCGTGAAGCCTGCGATAGTCTCCGGCGAGGTAGTTAGCTGGCAGGAATTGGAGCAGAGGAAGGCGGAGGCTGAGAAGTTTGCGGCCATGTTCGCGGTCGCTCAGGCCGAGCCAAGCCAGCCAACAGGTTAGATACTCCGGCCAGCGGTGCCACTTAACACCTTTTCGCCTTGTAGGATAATGCCTTTATGCAGGTTTCTTCTTTCAGCCTCCGCAGAGGAGCCAGCACCTGCTCCTACTCTGGACGTGAGCGATGCTGCTGCACCTGGGGTTGCACCTTCCATCGAGAAGATAATCCCCAGACCGCCTCTGGCCGCGGGGACCGAACGGGGTAATTATTTTCACTGGCGTGGCTAACATTTTCATTCGTTTGGAGCCTAAAGACTTTCATCTAATCCAGATGCTCCTTCATTTGGTAGCTCCCCTCGCACCCCTCCCGGGGTGGATGCGGGCCCGCAAGGTCCCCCAGTTGATGAAGGCGTACTCAAGGAAGAGGCTAAAATCTAGGAAGTCACCGTCGCCGAGTTCGCGTGGAGAGGAGGCTGTTGACTCCGAGACGAATGCTCCCTCGCCGGCAAGGGAGGAGCCTGCCCCGACCAAGTCTTCGTCAGGCGAGAAGGTAGACTATGACTATTCTTCCGACGAGGTGGCTTCGGGTGAGGATTTTGTAAGTGTAAGTGATGTGACACACCCTATAGCTCTGATACCAATTTGATGTGACACACCCTATAGCTCTGATACCAATTTGATGTGACACCACTCCTTGGACCTAGCAAGCAAGCACGAACCGAACGGCGGACTCACTCAAGCGGGTTCACCCGCGTCGCACACACCCAGGTCCGTAGGTGGACCGACGATGAGGATGAGGGTCCGAGGTTGGTCCTTGAGGTTCCAAGGGCTTGGCTAACTTAGGATTGAACCCCCAAGGATCCAGGGATGCCCACTTTTGTAGGTGGCCAGCACGCCGAGGGCGTGGGATGTAATGGCTCTCTCGCAACTCGCCCGCAATAATCACTCAAATATCGACAAATTCGGGTTCAGGCTCTCTCTTACCGCCGACGGCACTAAGATGCAATACTAATTAAGCAAAGGAAACCAGCAAAGAGAAGTGATGAGGAGCTCACCTGATCGGCGTGAAGACGTCGATCCCAGCCGGAGACGGGGCGAGCGGGGAAGCGTGGGTATTTCCCACACACTGCGTCGACGAAGCTTCGAATGGCGACATGCTAATACACTCACTACACCTCACGCAGGAGGGGGATCTCGGGATGGGGATTAAATTGAATTACAGCCAAAACTACCTCCACGCAGGGAGGGGTGCTAAGCCGGCCAGGCGGGGAAGGGGAGAGCTTAAAAGAAACCAAACTGGTGAGCGATGTCAGTTCTACCCGCCTTCTGGAATGGGGAGACAGGCTGTCAGAGATGTAGCAGCTGCAGCCACTCCTGAATTTTGCTTGAGATGAAACCATTGGGAGGGTCTTCTAATTGGGTCAGGATGATGCCTAATTTTTGCAGAATTCTTTTGTCACCAGATCCGATCGGGGGCTGTCCATAAGTAGGGCCCTGGGTTCCTAGCTCAGTCTGCAGGAGTACTTTAGCAGCAGGAAGGAATGGTCACCACGAGCACTCCTGACCTCTGAATCGAGCGTGGCTGGAGTTGTTGAAACCGTTGATGAGTATTCTTCGAAATGGCCCCTACAGGGACATCGGTGGACGTCGGATCAGAAAAAGAGACACGACTACCACGACAACAGATACTGAAAAGCGAAACGACAGACACGAAAAGCATCAGCTTACACAAGGAAAAATAGTCCTCTCAGCTGACAGGTCGACCACATCATTGGCTCTAGTGCCAAAGGTGATAGGGAACACCTGGCACACAGGACGCCAACGATAAAAACACTGAACCACAAGCACAATCAAGTCAGTCCTCGATCAGATATTACATCTGATCGAGTCACAAGCTAACTCTACTCGGGAAGAGGAGTACAGCAATGCTAACTGATAAGACAATTATCCAAGATAGAAACACAAAATCATACGGAAACAGCACTCGAAACAACAACACGGTAGCACCTGCAGGATTCTGACTCCGTACAACACACAGAACCACGGAACACAACTGCAAGCAGGGTCACATCAAGACACAATAGCAGCTGATCACACGACTATAGGGAACGAGTCATGCATCGAGCAGCTCACCAAGAAAGACTCACGACAACAAGAAACGACAGGAAATCGACAATCTCAAGGGACACATCTCAAGGATTACAAGCACGCCTCGAGAGTACAACACCCGAGAGAAAGAAATGCAGAGTAAGGGTACTCGATCAACAGGAATGCCGACAAATTCCCCAACACTCACAAATGCCAATGCCAACACCAAAAAATTTACTAGCAACAGCACGGCAACAGACGACATCGAGGCACAAGAAGCCAAGATGAATTCACATCGAGAAGAAACAAACCTCTCGCCTAGTGGGTTATCAACCCACACGCTTCTGCTGCGCACTCAAACAACGCACACAGGCAACAGAAGATATCTCGGTATCCACATCTCAGCACACGCTCGACGTCATCACAATTCAAGAAAATCGCAATGTAACATGCCACGAGTACTAATCTAGCGAACAACCGGTCACAAATAGCCTAAGTGCAAGGAAGGAGAGCACCAGCATCAGCACAAAGCACAAGGAAAGATGCTAATCTCAGCTTACCTTCACGTCCTGAAACAATAAATGAGCCTTCACAACACATCGGCCATTGGACACGGCATGACGAGTATGACACACAACAGCTTTTAACACCAGAATTCGTCCAAAGCCATGCAACCGTAAAGCAAGAAAGCAGATCAGGCTCAGAATAAATGTTGTCCACACTTAAGTAGACATAGGACAAAGGCATCACCAAGACAGCAATTCTAAGGCTAACCTCGAAAAGACTCCACCAAACGGGATGAGAAACATCAAGCTCAACCAATAAAAGCTCACCAGGAAGGGAAAATCCTAGCTCGCCCGAGCAACTTCTCAACCACGGAATCCAATCGAGCACTTCAACAGAAGTGAGACACATGAGGAGCTGAGCAGACTTAAGCTGGGATGACCAAAACAACGTAAAAATGTGTACGGTCATCACACTAATGCTAAAAGTCAACAGCAACCTGAGCAAATTATAGAAAACCTTGAACAAAGTATCGCAGATTCGAGCCTTTCGACGAATACTGTCAAGTACATCATGATTGAGACAGACACCACAGCGAAAACCAAGCGATAGAGAATCATAAAACCTAATGCCAGCAGATGACTGTACTGGACTTAAGGACTCTGGAGATTGTATATCTCAGATTCCCATGTACTTCACACAACAACCGCTCTGATACCACCTGTGACGACCCAGATCCCAGATACTAGATATACCCGATAGGACTATCGAATACACTTGATACCACTTGGAACCTGCGAGGCCTCCCAAGAGCAGTAAAGCTCCTGAAGGGATAAAAGGACTATCATGTAGTACATTGAAGCCACAGAGATATAACAGTAAGTAATTAAATTTCATTAGATCGGCTTGCTAAAGTAGTAGAGATAAAATTACTTTTTAATTAACAGTTTACATTAACAATTATATACCAGAGTCCAGTCCAAGGAAAGATAACAAGTCTAACAGTATAGTTGATAGAAAAGAAAAGATGTACCAAAAAGTCGGGGGAAGCCCGATGAAGGTACCAGCTGGCCACTACGAACTCGCACACCAGGAACCACAGAAGCAGCATGAACAACGACCCACCTGAAAAATAGGGGTGAGTCTCGTGTCACTGGCTCAGTAGGGGTCACGTGGATCGCCACTGAAAAATACGCAGTAACATGCTAAAATAGTAGGTAAACAATATGTAAGCAACAGTAGTAGTAAAGCAGGAAACTAAACTACAAAGTTGTAAAGAAAATGGATGCAGGAGTAGGGAGCAAGCTAAGATTTGGGGGAGCTAAAAAGGAAAGGGAAAGAGCCGTACCGAACAGGCGCGACTGCTGAACTAACCTTGGCTCCCAAACTACTCCAAGCAATGACAGAAGGGCAGACTCTGATCTGAGGAAGTCGGGAGTTGCCGATCCGCTGACACGACGCCAGGCCTAGAATGAAGACCTACAAGAACAACAAGAAAACCTAGGAAAACCTAGACAGACGACAGACAACACGACTAGCATGTCATACACACTGCCCCACACACGACCGGGACGTCGTGCAGGGGACAGACACTAACCTCGGGAAAAGCCAAGAGAAGGCTATCCCAAAAAGGTCAAGACACACAAGAAAAATCGAGAGTCACGTGCCACGTGACTGAAGTGCCTCACCACCAGAAGAATAGCCAGCTACGTCCACTGACGTCTTATGCTGCGCCTACTAGCGTCTTGTCCATGTCACCTACCGCAAGGACTAGGCCGAGACAAAGACACTGCTAGAACCAGAATAGTACCATAACGTGAGCGACTAGTCAGGGTCACGTCTGACAACGCAAGTCCAAAGCCCCTAACCACATGTGCACACACTGGCTATCATCTAAGCTAGGCCTCTAGCTAGTATTCCCCCTCTGAAGGACGTTGCGGTTGATGAGGGGCCCACGGAACTAGCCTAAGAACTGTAAACCAGGAAAGTGCCCCGCTACAAGAGCCATCATGCTGAAGCGTGTCGTAAGGCTATGGCTAGTGGATGCTCACAAGACACGGAGACTCAAAACACGAATGTAAAAGTACAGACAGGCAAGAGAGCATTGTCGCACATACTCCGAAGCACCAATGGCAGTACAGCCACTGCTGACAACTCAGAAAAACAACTAGACCTACTCACGTAATGATCCTTGAGTCTCACGACTCAAAGGCAAGATCATCACCGACAGTGAAATAAGCCGCCAATCGGTCTACTCCTAAGCCAGAGAAAATAATGCTCCACAGGAAACGACTCACGGAGACCCGAGGGAACACCGAGAACCCTCAGCACACCTGGACATGCAAATTGAGGTAAGACAATACCTCGAGACATCTAGAAACACAGTATCAAATTGGACAAAGCTGTCGAGACACACACAAGGTCACATGTCAACCCCTGGTCTCACCGGGTTGACCAAAACCTGACACAACACAAACATACAGAGACACAGACAGTACACACAAGCACTCCTGGCCATCCCATCAGGGTCACTGCCCTCATAGGATGTCAACAGACACCCACAGGTCAAGGGCAAACCACGAGATTGAGCCAAGACAAGCAAAAATCAGAGCGGTGGACAACGACTACACTCTGGGTAGAGCGAACTATCACTCAACCGCTAGGTGAACCTGATAGCCAAGGAACAGCTGCTACGCAACCAGAGGCAACGACATAGGCAGTTCTGGATTGAGTCGTTAGGGTACTGTCGTAGTCAAAGAAAAGACCACACCCAGTCACCTAAACCGATCGATCCAGAAACCACCGACACACAGACACTGCCCTAAAACACAAACCTAAGACAGACAGACACACGAGTAGACATAGAACAGACCAACGGCCATCACGGCCAACAATAGGACTGTAATGCACCTCTATAGGGGTGTTACCTACTCTAGCGCACCAGAGTAGGGGTGCCAGGGCAAATAGACCTAAAATCCAATACAGATCATGTGACGCACCAAGATAGGCACGCCACATCAGCATAACGCACCTAGATAGGTGCGTTATGGCCAACGGACTAGAGCTCAAATGAAAGGGCATGTAACCGACCTATATAGGCACGTTACACCAGCCTAACACACTAGGACAGGTGAGTTATGGCCAACGGACCCAAAAACACTAACACAGACAAGAGGCATATAATAGACCAGGTGAGTCCGCTACAGCCACATGGCGCATGAGGGTTGGCGCGTTACACCAACCACCATAGCCAGACAAGCGCCAGTCAAGCATAATGTAACGGACCCACACAGGTGCGTTACCTACCATAACGCATGGGGAGAGATCCGTTACAGTGAACCGACTAACACGGTCTTTGAGGTAGACATGATCGTCGAGGGTCTGACACAGCAACATGCCTAAAAAATCACAGCACGTAACGCACCAAGCCAAGTGCGTTACTGGCATGTGACGGTCCTATATTGATCCGTCACACCAAGGACGTAACACACCACCATAGGTGCGTTACAGTCATGTGACGGTCCAGTACTAGTCCGTCACACGACCCCTAACCTCGAAGAACGTAAAATGACCACGGTTGTGGCGGTTTATCGAGGGACCATCACACAGTGTGACGGTCACTGGAGTGACCGTTACACAAATCCGGAGAGCAAAATAGGGGAACGGTCGAATCGGCCCATTCCACGCCCCATTCACACCGAAGCGCAGGGGAAACAATGCCACGTGATGAAAAACAACCCCTGGAGGCTAAAAACACCACATGCATCCACTAAAATGTGAGATCGGGGCGATTCTAACAAATCTACCCAAAATGAGTCACCGAGATTTTCGGACTCCTACCGGTCCCAAATGACAACCGATCGACACGAAACTGGTGGGGTTAGGATCCTGACATCCCAACGGTCAATTTGACACTAACTACATCGAGAATGGTTGCTGAGACACTACATGCTGTCCCATGAAGTGAGCCTGATCTCTAGGGCTGACCCCGTCAAGCACATTCTCTCCCAGCTAGTCCCGAAGGGGTGTCTCGGCAAATGGTCCGTGCTACTGATGGAATTCGACATCACCTACACACCATAGAAAGCCATTAAAGGGCAAGCCGTCGCGGACTTCTTCGCAGCGCATCCCATGCCTGAAGACTCCCCACTGGCCACTGAGTTGCCTGAAGATGAGACACTGGAAGCAGATCAGGTCCCGCTGGCCGTATGGCAGTTGTACTTCGATGGGGCTTCCAGAACAGAGACAGCTCCTTCTGGACGCACTAGAGTGCGGGCTGGAGCGGGCATCGTCCTCAAATCCCCTAACGAAGAAGTGATGCACACCTCTTGTTGCATCAATAAGCCCTGTACAAATAATGAAGCAGAGTATGAAGCCCTGATTATCGGTCTCCAAATCGCTTTGCAAATGGAGATCAGGATGTTGCAAGTGTTCGACGACTCACTGCTGGTCATCAGGCAGGTTCAGGAATAGTTTGATGTTCGGAAGTCCGAACTGATCCCTTACCAAGCCAAGGCAAAAGGGCTTATGGAGCAGTTTTACCTCCTCGAAATGGGCCATGTCGCCAGGGGAGAGAATGCCCAAGCCGACGCATTGGCGAAATTGGCGAGCTCGCTAGCAATCCCACCAGACTGGTCGCTTGACATCCGAGTGATCAACCAACGCCAGGTGCCTAGCATGATGGAAGAGGAATTAGAAGAAGAGGAAGAGCTGGAAGTTGCCACAGCGGAAGCCGCAAGCCTACCTGACTGGAGGGCCCCCTACATGCAATGGTTCAAGTACCAGCAATTACCCGTGCAAAAGGAAGAGAAGATCAAGTTGATCAAGACGAAGGACTCTTATGAGCTCCGGAACGAAATCTTATTCCGAATCATGGCCGACGCCAGACAGAAGATACTCCTCCGATGCTTGTCCATTGAAGAGGCCCGGAGAGTCATGAAGGAGGTTCACGCCGGAGTGGCCGGTGCACATCAGGCGGGGCCGAAAATAAAAATCGAAATAAAGAAGCTTGGCTATTACTAGCAGGCGATGTTCGATGACTGTTGTAAATATGCTAAGTCATGTCAGAAGTGCCAGGAGCACGCCACGATACCCAGGAGGCCGCCCGTGCCGTTACATCCTACGGTGCCCAGCTGGCCTTTTGCCCAATGGGGGACGGACATCATGGGCCCATTGCCCGCCTCATCCACGGGTTGCAAGTACATCTTGGCGGTAACTGATTATTTCTCCCATTGGGCAGAAGCCATTGCCCTAAGGGAGGTCACCGGGGAAGTCGTCGCCAGATTTGTCCACCGTAATATTATATTCCGGTTTGGCACCCCCGACAGAATTATCTCGGATAATAACAGCCACTTCTGAAACTAGAAGGTCTACCGACTGGCAGAAAAATACAAGATTGACTGGAGGACATCAACTCCCTACAATCCACAGGCCAACAGTTTGGCTGAAGCCTTCAACAAAACTCTCTGTACTCTCCTAGCCAAGATTGTTAGCTCCAACAAGAAGGACTGGGAGGAGAAGATGTACGAGGCGCTATGGGCGTACCAGTTAGTATACAAGACCCCAACGGGCTACTCGCCTTTCTCCTTGGTGTACGGCTCAGTGGCAATCGTCCCCATCGAGCTGGAGATACCTTCCCTCAGGGTTGCCATCCAGCACGAGCTAGTCCCCGAGAGACAGACAAATGTCGAGCGAAGGCTCAAAGAGCTCTCCGGCCTGGAGGGAAAGCGGCTCCGAGTCCAACAGAATATCCAGGTCTATCAGGCCCGAATAGCACGCGCCTTTGACAAGCTCGTCAGGCAGCGTGAATTCAAGAAAGGCGACCTTGTCATGGCCAAGAGAAGAGATGTCATGGCCGCCAACCCCAAAGATAAGCTGAATGAAAATTGGCTCGGGCCCTACGTAGTCCAGAAAGTCTACGAGGGTGGAGCCTATGTAATCGTCAACCACTGCTGAGAAGTTCAGTTCCCACCTCTTAATGGGAGACACTTGAGACTGTACTATACCCCGGTGTCCCCATTCAATGAATAGAATTATCCGCCGCCCCATTCTGGGGACGGATTTACATAATCGTTGTCTGGGCAGCTCGATCACTGCTCGTGTTATCACGGGATAGAAAAAAGATCATAGTGATTATGTGCTTCAGGAGGGTTATCTCTTTAGAGGGGGCAGGCTTTGTGTTCCCCAGACTTCGGTTCGCGATTTCTTAGTATGGGAACTTCATGCGGGAGGTCTAGCTGGCCATTTCGATCAAAATAAGACTATCGAGGCTATTGAGCATTGATTCTATTGGCTGAGCTTGAAGCGTAATGTTGCTCACATCGTGGCTCAGTGTCGTACTTGTGTTACGGCCAAAATGAAGAAGCAAACCTCCGGTCTATACACGCCTCCTCCTGTGCCTAATGCTCCATGGCTGGATGTTAGGATGGATTTTGTTTTGGGATTGCCACGAACCTCCAGGAAGCATGACTCTGTCTTTGTGGTAGCGGACTAATTTTCCAAGATGGCACTCTTCATTCCCTGCTCCAAGACCTCGGATGCTTCAAGGGTAGCCCGTTTGTTCCTTTCCCATGTGGTGTGTAAGTTTGGGTTGCCCCGTACCATAGTGTCTGACCACGATGTTAGGTTCTCCAGTTATTTTTAGAAGACACTGTGGCACATTTTAGGTACCCACCTCAAGTTTTCCACTACATATCATCCCCAGATAGATGGTCAGACCGAGGTTGTCAATAGGAGTCTGGGTTACTTGTTGAGGTGTCTTGTTAGAGACCGTGTAGGGGATTGGGACTTAGTGTTACCACTGGCTGAGTTTGCAGACAATGATTCGATCAATAGGTCTACCAGTATGAGTCCATTTGAAATTGTCACAGGTCGTAGGCCTAGAAAGCTAGTGGATCTTGTTCCCCTACCCGTTCATGCTCGAGTGTCAGAGTCAGCCGAGTCATTTGCTGAGCATGTTAGAAGTCTGCATGACGACATTCGTCGTCACATTGAAACCAGCAATGCACGGTACAAGGAATTGGCCAACGTACATAGGCACCACTGTGAGTTCCAGGAGGGTGAATATGTCATGATCAGGGTCAAACCTGAACAGTTTGCCTCTGAAACCATGAAGAAACTGCAAACTCGCGGCACTGGTCCCTTTCGAGTATTGAGGTGAGTCAGATCTAATGCATATGTTGTGGACTTGCCTGAGGAATACGGGATCAACTCTACCTTCAACGTGTCAGATCTGGTTGTTTATGGGGATCCAACGGTGATTCCTAGTGAGCCCTTCGGGCCATCTCCACCCCTTGTGAGTGACACCACCCCTGCGTGTCCACCACCAGCCCCATCCCGACAGCAGCGCGAGCAGATAGAGCATATACTAGATGAGTAGGCGACCGTTACTAGGAGGGGAGCTTACTCGCGCTGCCTAGTGCGATGGAGAGGTTGGCCCGTGACCGAGGATACCTGGATCACCCGGGTAGAGGTACAGCGGCTAGATCTAGATCTAGATCTACTGGAGCGATACCAGAGTGATCGAGACCCTTACTCAACAAGGTCGAGCTCCTCCCACTTGGGGAGAATCGGTGCGGACACCAGAGCCAGAGATCGGCTCGACTCAGCAGGCCACCGGTACCGGACACGCAGCACGGCTCAGGTGACGCCGACATCCTTGTAGCTGGGGGACAATCTGGAGTCTCCACATTGAGTTTTGATATTCGTATGTATTTGGAGTGTACTTGTATTTGCATTTATATTAGTGTATTTGGTGTGTTTTTGGGTCAAGAGAGAGTTAATTATGCTAAGTTAGTGAGTTTCTTTGTAAAAAGGTCTCTTAGGCCCGGTGGGGCCCCCACCCTCTCTCCCATTGGGCCACCTAGATGCTAGGGTCCATAGGGACAGGTCCATGGTCCAAGATGGACTTGGATCAAGAAGAAGAAAATTCAATTTTTACTTCTTTAAAGGGGGTGCCCCCTTCTTATATATGATCAGGCTTGCCATATAGGTGTTCTGAACAATGCCTTAGAGCATGATAGAAGATGCACAGACTTGGTAGCATGAAGACAATAAATGCTTCCACCGTAGTCTAGCATATGCATTGACCTTAATGCAAAGGGTGCACTGACTTGAAGCATGCATAGATCATGTATGTACAGACTAGTTGTAGTGCATAGACCTTGTACCTGTTGGGACTCCTCTGGTCTGTCAGGCAGTAGCCTTGTGCTGATCGATTTTGATGATTGGCAAATGGTTTAATGATTGGCAACAGATGATTGGCAATACTGGTTTTGATGATTGGCAATCGTGTATCATTTGGTGCTTTTGGCCTATTTGGGTTTAAGTGCAAGGCCCATTTGTGTACGTGGTGTGATGTATATAGTTTGGGCCTTGGCTAATTATTTATTTTAATCTATTTAGGATTTCTATTCTTTCAATTTACCAAGATTGCCACATATAGCCTCCTGGACGGGATACTATGGTAGATAGTCGTCACCTTGTACGTCCGTTGGTCCTTGATTTCCTCGCACAGATACTACAAGCGGGTGATAGAGTGGTTGATGGGCATCTTCCACCACTACAGGATGCTTCTCCCCTTCCTTCTCTTCACCTCTTCTCTCCCCCCTAGGACCTCTCTCTCTATCTCTCTTCTCTTTCTCTCCCCTCCCCTGTCGGATCTCTCTCCCTCTCTCTTTATCTCTCTAATCGCCTCCCCCACTCTCTTCTCTCTCCCACGCTTGCTCTCTCTCCCTTTCTCTTTTTCTCATCCCGTCGGCCTTCTCTCCCCTTCTCTCATGCTCCCTCTCTCTCTTTTCCACCTCTCACTTTCTCTCCCTCTCCCTTTTTCTCTCTAACCACGGCCCCTCACTGTTTGTCTCTATCTCTCTCCCCTTCGCACTCTCTCTGTTCCCTTCTCCTTGCACCGCCTGCAACCACCGTCGGCAACTCTGCAAGCACACTACGCTGCATGCATACACGGCCCGTCGCAGCGTTACCCCCCCCCCTTCGTGATCTCACTCACCCTATCTCTCTTTCTCCCGTGATCTCGCTCCCTCTCTCTTTCTCTCTCTAACCTGGTCGCCATCACATGCACCCTCCACCGTTTCTCACTTGCCTCTATCCCTCTCCTCTATAAACATACGCATCAGCCGCCAACGTTGACCTCTCTCTACTCCTCCCTGCACTCTCCCCTAGCCGCAAGCATCCCTACTCTCTCTCCCTTCTCCGGTGCAGGCGTCGACCTCACTCTTCTCCCTGTCACATCCCCTCCGATTACACCAGTGCCAGATGCACCTTCTTCTCACCCTCATCTCTCTCCCTCTCGCCCTTCTCCCCTCGCGAGCACTCTTGTCTCTCTACCTACGTCGACCACCTGCATCTTCATTGTGTCAACTCCACCCTCTGCGGCATCTTCTCCACGGCTCCTGTGCCTCTCGTCTGCACTCCCCGCAACCCACATGCGCACCCACTTCACGTGGCTTCGCCTCGTCTCACACCGCAGCCATCAACCACCATGCACCACCTTCATCTCCCCTCAGCTTGGTCCCCCACCACAACCACCGCCATCTGCTCCCCCTCACCGCTGTGATTGCCTACACACACACTGGTCGCCACCCTCATCGTCATCCGCATTAGTCGCGAGGTCCCTCTCCCTCACACTCCTGTCGCAGTGATCTCTCTCCCACAGACACACTCACCCTCTTCCATAGTCGACTCCCCACCGTCTCTATCCACACACTGCACTCCTCTCGCCCCTCACACTACACACACACACCATGCTTCCCCCTCCTTTGCCTCCCATCTTCATGATCTCTCTCCCTCGCTCTTTCTCTCTCTAACCCACACGCCCCTGCACACACGCACCCTTGGCCCATGAACACACCTCCCCGCCCTCCCTCTCTCTTTCTCTCCAACCCAACCTGCACACACCGACGGCATCGACCCCCCCGTCGCAATCGCTCTCCCTCTCTCTTTCTCTCTCTAACCATCGTGATCTCTCTCTTCTCACCCCCTCTTTCTCCATTCCCACTCTCTCTTTCTCTCTCTTCTCATAACTACTCCCGTCTCTCTTTCTCTTACACACACTCTCTCCTCTCTCTTCTCACTATCCCTCTCTCTTTATCTCTCTTCACTCTTCCTCTCTCTATCTCCCCACAACCCATGCACCCACGTTAGTTCTTTTTCTTATTTTTTTCCTTTTATTTCTATTATCCTCTCCCACTTCTATTTCTCATTTTCTCTCTCTACATCTCTCTCTACATCTCTCTCTCTCTAACTCCTCCAAAGATGACGCAAGACGGGCGTCCTCGGCTCTAGGACTAGTGAAAATCAAAGGCTCAAGGAGGCGATGTCACCCCGACACCGCGGCCACGATACCCTTGCCTATCGTCCTCTTCGGTGTTATTTAGGATTTATTTTTTATTTAGAATTGTAAATTTTATTTTCACACTTCAAGTTGTAAATCTCATCTTTTTAATTTAGTGAAAATCATGTATTATTATTTTCTCTCTTGGGTCTGCTCCCTATTCCCCGAGTTCGCGCCCCGGGCCATCCAGGACTGGGGCCTGATGCCGAGGATGCTGGAGTTTGCCAGTGCGGGGGCGGACGTCACCTCGAAGCAACTCTACGACATTCGGGGTCGACTGACCATGGTGCCACAAGAAGCTACCGGGACGATCTACTTCTGGAGCCTGGCCGCGCATTCAAGCCCTCTAGTGAACAGTAAGAGGGAGTGCTGGGACGATCAGGTCGAGAAGTGCGTGCATCCTATCAGCCAGGCGAACGTCACTCGGCCGTTGCTAAAGCCCAAACTTCGAGACTGGGCTCTGTCTATCCGTCCAAGCATGCTGCTATTCCGAAAGGGGGATGTTCTGCTGCTAGAACCGTACTACCCCTTTCGATTTGGCAGTAACTTCGGGTACGACCAGCACATCCCAACGCATGGCGCCCAGTTCGGTCTTGCCGCCTGGAGTCTGCGAGGGGCCCCGGTTGCCGAGCAGTAGAAAGTTTGGTGGGACTTCTTCCATCGGGCCGACACTGCCAGCTTCAAAGTGTCGGCTCCTGGTCGCATTCCACGGGTTACACCAGAGTACGTGAAGTGGTGGAATGCACGGACGGCGTTCTATCGGGCGTACCAGACCGATTGCTGGGATGGGGCAGAAAGGAAATTCTTAAGCCGGCAACCCGTGCCCGTCATCGACATTGAGCCGGAGCACCTCCTACGCCTATGGCACGGTAAGAGTAGGGACGTGGCTGACTACATGGTTGCCCGTAAGGCAGCTCGGGAGAGCAGGTCGGCACCGCAGCCCAAGCTACCTCCCGTGGTGCAAGACGAGTTCAGGAAGACCCTGCGGGAGCTTTGTCGCATTGGCTCCGACCGCTTGGACTTAATCAACTATCCAATGCCGGCGGAGGAGGAGGGCACCCCTGCAACAAGCTGGCAGGCTGAAAGGGACATACTCTACCCCTACCGCACCTTCGTGAGAAGAGACGAACGGAAGCCTCAAAATTATGCCGACACTAATTGGCTATACGTCCTTCTGCGGGTGCATGGGCTGACAATCGAAGCTCGTTCGGCAGCTATCCTGGGGTAGCAGTTGCATGTGGCCTTCCACTACGTCGAAGGGTGGGGGATGGACCACTTCAACTTGTATTGCCATCTCGCGGCCAAGAAGCATGCTGATTTGGCCGCTCTGGCTGATAGATGTCAGAAGATCGACGACGTATGCTGGCTGGTCAGGGAGGCAGTTCGCCGGGACCAGGTGCCCTACCTGACCTATTGGCCAGTGTCTCTTCGCCTCTACACCGGCCCGCATGGTATGTTCTAACACGCAAAAGTGCCATATTTCCTTTTCGATGCCATTGGTTTCTATCGAGTGTCTAGCACCAACTAACTCCTGGCCTCCTCTTGTTTTCTCTTCATTGCAGACCACCCGGACAGCACCCAGATGGCTACCTACCGGAACCTCCTCCGACAAGCTAAGAAGCCGGGGTATTTTGAGGTGGCGCCGGTGGCTCCGACCACCACCCCCTGCCTCCCCCTGCGAAGAGGTCCCGGGCGCGATCGCCGGTGAAACGGGCGATAGGTGAGGCAAAGGTGGCCAGACGGTGGGAAACGAAGTGTCGGAAGATGGAGGCTGCCCAGTCTTCGAGGACCATCCCTGCGCCGCCTCCGATCCCGTCATTCGAGGAGTTCGAGGTGGGCCAGGCCGAGCCGATCGATCGGTAAGATTCCCTTTAGCACCCTTGCCCCTGAAGAGGGCTCGTCCCTATTTTGGCTTGGGATGCTCACACCCGGGCACCTTCCATGTTCATCAGTTAGGGAGAAGTCTCTGCCTTCACCAGTCCGTGCTTTGGGCGAACCCTGGGCTGGGTCTGAGCTACCGTCGAGCCCCGTTCGCTCGCTCAGAGATGCTGGGGAGCTTCCGGTGACGTCACCGGTGGAGAAGGCGCTCGCCGCTGCGAGGGTGACGACCGAGCGGGAGGTAGAGTGGAGGAAAACGGAGGTGTTCCGGGTGGGGTCAGCCTCCCCCCTTCCTTCGATCGCCTCCTTCGCGGAGTTTGCTTCGCCCCGGGCCGAGCCGAGACGCCCCGCAGGTAGGGCCTTCTGACGTCGACACCTTCCAGAATTCGGTCACACTCCCCGGGTAACCATTTGCCTTCGTGTAACATGTATCTATTCTGCTTCCAGCTGCAGTGAGGAGATTCTTGAATCAAACCTCCGCCAGGTACCATACTGAGATTGTCTGATCAATTTTATTTGGCATTCTGAGTGATTGATAGTTATTTCTTGTCAGATCTCTTGGTCATTTTTCAGATTGTTTTAGAAGTTCTGTTCACGGCAGTCTCTTTACTTTTCACATTTTTATTAGCTGTTGTAGAATCCACAAATTGGGGTTGATCTATTCACCCCCCCTCTAGATCACCTGCTCATCCATTTCCTCATTAGGTCCGACACCCCCAACCACGTGTGCACACACAGACCATGCACCCTAGGCCAGGCACTCTATCTGGTTCTTTCCCAAAGCCCTGACTCAGGCTGCGCGAAGGCGCCCTACAGTAACCAGCCTAAAAATTGTCTCTCCGGGTCATGCTCTCCACCACTCCCAAGTGGGTCCGCATACGCGTGCGCCAGAAAGCTATGACTAGTGGATGGGTCACTAGAGGTAAGACTCTAACTCATAGAAACCACCACTCGTCACGCTGATGAGGTGCAGAACAGACCCCCGTACCACCAACTCTCGGTGCCACGGATCAACGGAGCACAAAATCGAGACACAATTAGGGTCCGACAACCTTTAAGTCAGACAAACACACAAGCCGAGGTAAAACCACCGTTCTGAAGCCCCCTATTTAGCGCCTAAATGACTCTCACTGGGTGCTCAAGGCATCCCTCAAGACCGAAATGCTGCAAGGGATAGAAAACCACCCATCTGGAGGCTCACACGACACGTTAGAAACCCCGGTCGGAAAGGAACCAGGGCAGTCCTCCCACGGCCATCACCCCACTTGGCGGCCAGTGCTAGGCAGCAAAATGAGCCTTGCGGTCTCCCTGGGACCGCAAGGCCCCAACAGGTGGCAATGCTATGGCCGCAAACCAGCGAACCCAAAGGGTGGGTAGCGGCCCATCGCCAGACCGCCACCCCCTGATGGGCGGTCATCCCATGACCGCAACCACCAGGGAAATGGCCATGCCCTGGCCGTAACCCAGTGGGTGCCTCCCAAAAGGTCATATACAAGCACCCCGAGGGCACGCCGATTGAACCAGGAAAAAGGTCAGCAGCTGGCCGCTACCCAAAGGGTAGCGGTCAGTCACGAGACTGTCCAACAAACGTAGCAGTCCCCTGGGGATCGCTGAACCCAACCAAAATTCAAAAATGCTTGGCGGCCCCCCTATAGGCTGCCAAACAGAGGAAATGGTCCCTAAAAGGATCGTGACCCCAACCCGAGCGTAAAATCAGCATAAACGGTGGGAAATTCCAAACCCCACCCCAATCACCCCCAGATGATGGGGAAACAAAGGGGATCTCTTCCCCAACCCTCCTAGCATGATTCTACACCCGCAGATCGGTCAAAAACCTCAAAAAATCGTAGATTCGGTGCTCAACCCCAAAGCATGGATTGTGCCCTCCCGGCATAAAGTACACCCCTCTCGAGCTCCCCTCGGCCTAGAAATCATGGGGAAAGCAGGAAAGAGGGCAGGGATCCGTCCCCCTACCTCAAAGGAGCCTCCAATCCTCCAGATCACTGCCTATCTACAAATCTCGCCGAACTACAAACTCCACACTCCATGCCACGAAATTGCCACTGCCACGCTCGCCACGCCGTCGCCGTCATCGTCGCCGCCACGCCAACACGTCGGCTCACCGTCTGCAGCTGGAGAGGAACGGAACGTCGTGGTCGTGCTTGGATGGGAAGGGGGTGCGCAATGGTCGAAATGGGGGGTGGGGTCCTCACGGGAAGAAGAGAAGAGGAAAAACAAGAAGGGGAAAAAGAAAGGAGAGAAAGGGGTTATTTATAGAAAATTTAAAAAAATTAAAAAATGTGAAAATTTGGGAAAAATTATTTTCCCAACCTCGGAACATGCTTGATGCACTAGTAGCCTCCCGGAGTAGGAAAACGCAACGGTTCGCCCTGTACAGGGTTCCGAAGGCTCGTCAAGGAAAAATACGTGTAAACCACAAAACGTGCTCCAGGACCCCCGAAAGTGATCCGAAACTCACGGATCCAGATCCAAAAAATGTCTGAAAAACTCAAGACATTGCATTAACTTTGGCACTTACTTGACCTTTAAACCATCTGGCAAAAGATCTCTCTCATTCCTTTTGAACCTCCATGTCATTGATGCATGGACATTGAGTAATTAATTCTGAATCAAATTGATGAAGGGATAAGTCCATGGAAACCGAGGGTGATCTAAAGAATCTAGTCACCAGAAAACTATGCAATGAAAATCGATTAGACATTGATAAGATAGTTTGGGCAAAAGGAATGTATCCCACTTTTTATGTGATGGACCCATGTTCATCAACGTGGACGAAGGAAAACTCAGAAGGCCATGTTGTTGTCCAAGGGTTAAGGACCATAGACCACATTGCACAAACCAGCAGGCCATGGGTCCCAAAGGTCACTAAGCATTTGATGAATCTATTGCACTAAGGTAGGATTAATACACCAATCCCATAGGAGATAGAGACAATCTATAAATTAATACCCAAAGCATACATCACCAGTCCTTGCAGGAAGAGGGTGCCTTGATCACATATGTGGTATTTTCTGATAGTAAGGCTCCCAGAGGCATTCCAAAAGATAAGGGCCATAGTAGTGGGTGACTGGCCCAAGAGCCAGATTGATCATGGTAGGGGAGGGGGGCAACGACCATACCCAGTGGATAAAAATGAGATATGAATTGTAGCGGATTTAAGACACACGCCAGAGCCCTTACAACTCCTAAACGTGAGTGAAAGGGGCAGATGGCTGCCTTCACCAATAGTATATCATGCACAGGTGAGTTGATGATTAGTTGGGGTGAGTGATGATTGGTTGGGTTGCTATACCATCTTCTTGTTGAAATCACCTGGTTGCCATCATCAAAAAAGGGGAGATTGTTGGGACTCCTCTGATTTTATAGGCAGCTGTCATGTGCTGTGTAGTTTTGATGATTGGCAATGCAGCAATGGTCTCATGACTGTTGTGTAGTTTTGTTGATTGGCAATTGCATTTTAATTCATGCATGTTCAGGTATTGGTTTAAAAGCTCATTGAGTGCATTTGTAATAGGGTTGCTGGAGTGGATCACTTAAGCTAGCACAAGTCCATGCATTCATAAGCTCGTTCAGGCTTTTGGACTTAGAGAAAATCAAAGTCCATGCATTCTCAAGTCTGTGCATGTGTCTGTCTGTTGAATGCTCATGTCTGTGCATGAACTGTAGCTAGGTCACCTGATTTTTAAGTCCATGCATGTTTAAGTCTAAGTCCATACAGGTTTTGCAAGATGCATTAAAGTCCATGCATGTTTTTATCTCTTACACAGAGTCCGTGCAGAGTTTCTGTTATGGCTACACAAAGTCCGTGCATGAACTGTACTTACTTTTGTTCTTGCAGAAACCAAGTCTGTGCACAGACATCTCTGTGCACATTCCACCGTCTCGCATGTTTAAAGTCCGTGCATGGTCTGTGCATTTGATGCACGACCTACACTTCAAGTCTGTGCATGGTCTGTGCATTTGATGCACGACCTACACTTCAAGTCCGTGCACATTCTTCCAACCAAACAAATGGGCAATACCATGTTAAAAGACAAAAGGGAGTAACAAATAAATGAAATAAATAACGATAAGATGCTTCAATCAAGGCAAGGGAACTATGGACAATATGAAGAGAACTGGACCGAATGATGATTAAGCAACTTGAACACTCATCCCACGAGTTAGAAAAAGGTAAAATGACTAAGGGAAAGGAAGAGAAAACCCACACAAACTGAGTAAAAGCAAGGAAGAGAGAAAAAGGAAAGACATAAGAATGGAAGAGGAGTGGGCCCCGTCTAGACCTCACCCAGCAAACCTACTTCCTGGGCCTTCACCGGTACAACCTGCCTTAGCCCTCCCCGGCACACTTCCAGCTACGCCCTGGCCGGCACACTCCCTTGGTTGGTACGCCCCTCAGCTGAGCCTTTTCCCCGATGCGCCTCTAGTCGAGTCCCTTATCCGGCACCCTCTTCCAGTTCCCCCACCGGCACGCCTCGGCCAACCTTTGCCCGGTGCGCTCCTTTGCCCGACACAGCCTCCCCATTCCCCAGCAGCATGCCCGACCAGGCCTTCGTCGGCACACCCGTCTTGCCTCCCCGAGTGCATACTTGGTGCCTTAGCCGGCACACAACTCCTCACTCCTTACCCGGTACGCTCGTCAGCGCCCAGCCCGGCACACTCCTCCTAATTCTCCCTCCGTCACACCTCTCCTCAACCCCTAGTGGTCCACTCCCCCTCTAAAGATTATATAATGATAATGATAATAATAATAATAATGATAATAAAAATTATAATAAATGAATAAATCTGAATATACATTAAAGAATTTTTGAGAGAAAATTGTTAAGAGAGAGAGTCTCTTCTTCTTCCTTGGGTGTGATGCTCAGGAACCCTAGATCCTGCGACGGGATCTAGCCGGGGTGCGACTCCCCACGCCGTCGGTGCGACGCCGAGGCTACCGTTCGCTCCGCGCTCGTGTGCAGATCCAGACCAGTCCGTCCAGATCTCGTCCCTGGGTTTCGCGTCACCCACGGCGCCCTCCTGATTGGATCTGGTCCTGGTGATTTTACCAGGGATACCTCTGCAAGCCACGAGCAATCCAGCACTGGTTTCGCGTCGATCAGAGTTCTGGATCTCCGGCAACAATTCTTCTCGTGAGGTCGCGCGTTGTTGTCTATCGCTGTGAGACAGATCTCTCCTTCCTTCTTACGAAAATCATCCAGGCCTCCCTTCAACGCCTTTGGGCCTGAGGTTTCGATGGGTCGTGCAACTTTCTGTATTCTTCACGACGCCGCCGAGCACGCTCCATTCTGACGTCTGTGCTGGGCGTGGCGAACAGTTTCGTAGGACTGCACAGGTCGACCTGTGCAGATCCGACCCAGAACCTGCAGCCCTTGCGGGAGATCCCACGACCTTCCCCCTCCAAATCTAGCTAAATCCTTTGGTCAGGATCTTCCTTCAGCCGTCACCGGCGATCCCCAACAAGCGGCGCTCCGTTCCCATACCGTAACCCTTAGTTTCTATTTTTCTTGCTCTTCTGTGCAGTTCTACACGAGTAGAACCAGAGCCGCCTTGCAGACGTCGTCACGTCCAGACGGTAGCAGATCTGTACGTGCCACTTCGACGGGTCGATCTGCGTCCCGTCCTCTGCGCGTTCCAACAGACAGCACTCCGATCCGACTCCGGATCTAGCCGTACCACCTCCTGCAAGCAGACTGCGCAGGCTGGCCAAAGCGGGCAGAGCTGACCGGTCAGGAACCAAGCCCCACCTCCTCGTCTCTTCGTCTTCATCGAGTGCTGCCCGTCAACCCACGTTCCTACAGTCCTGAGTTTAGCATTTGTAACCTGTTATCTCCCTGCGAGGAGTGAGCATTATTATCTGGGTTATATTAATACTGTTGTTATCGTGTATCGGGGTTGTCGGACTCGGCCGGGGTTTCTTCCCGACACGCTAGTCGTGGAAGTACGTGTGACGTTCCTTTTTCCCAACATTTGCTTATTTAGTATGCTTTCATATATGACGTGCTTGTGCGAATAGGGCCCCTAGCTAGTTACAAGTTACCGCGGTTGAGAGCTGTGAGCACCCGTTCTCATAGCCCCAGTCCAGCGTCGAGCCTGAACTGGAACACCCTAGGCAACGGTGGTTCCTTAACCACTGTGATCCCACGCTTCCCTCGCAAGGACGATCGTTGCGCTAGAGAGTTTCTTGTTGAGAGATGCCTCCACCAGGAGGAACGCCACGGAGGACAACCACCCGGCTTACCTTTACGTGCAAGTGCTGGCCGCACTTCGAGTTAGTCATAGGTCCTAGCCCATTTGTGTCCTGTCCCGCATCACGGTGGCTCTCCTTTTAGGACGATCCGGTGGCTCCCCCGCGTGGGTGAAATAGTGGCCCTACCGCCCAGGCGATCCGGTGGCTCCCCTGCATGGGTGATCCGATGGCCGTCCCACTAGCGCGATCCAACGGCTATGTTGGTCTTCTTCATTCGGTGGCCCCTCTAGGCCCGTGAACCGGTGGTGGGGCTGGTCTTCTCCATCCGGTGGCCCACTCCAGCGTCTGATCTGGTGGCTCCAGACCATTTGGACGAAAGTGGCAAGCCTTGCTTTTCTCAAGACCAATGGGTATTACCTTTACCCAGAAGTCCCTCGCCCTGGCGTACAGCTCCAGCAGGGCATCTTATACGCTCTTGGCAACCTTCCACGGCCTACTTGATCCACTGGCGACCTTCTGCCCACCCCAAAACTGGGTAAATGGGCAGACGATGGAGACCGGAGGAGAAGCTTCGAAGGAGTTCCGTTGACCTCTCTTCATTCCCAGAACGGCCACCGCTCCCATGTAGAAAAGGCCCTGCAGAAGAGAAAAGAAGAAGAGAGGCGCCAGACACGAAGGGGGGAGAAGAGTGACTCTGATTTTCCTGCTGCTCTGACGACCACCGCTGTGAGAAGAGAAGAAGAGAAGAAGAGAAAACACTGAGAGAAGAGAAGAATGTAAGAAGAGAAGAAGAGAGTAGACATGTGCACAGACTTGATCACATGCAACAACAACAATTGCATCGACTTGACTAATGCATGGAAGACATATGCAACGACTTGGTCGCGTGTAGCACCTAACATTGCATCGACTTGACTACTGCATTGAAGACATATGAAATGACTCAATATGGAACAAACATGAAATTGCACGGACTTAGACTTCTACAATGAAACAAGCACATACTTAAAATACGTGCACTACAGTACATTGCATTGACTTGAACCATGAACAAGCACGGATTTGAGAATTGCACTGAGTTGAGGAACTCATGAGCAAACGTTCAACAGCTTGTTTTGTTATTCAAAGAGATAGACTAAACTTGATTAAGGTGATTATTTAATTCAATCTTAACATGATTCATAAGTTGTCATTATCAAAACTAGATTTCTAACAATCTTCCCCTTTTTGATGATGGCAATAATATGAATCATGTATGATAACACACTTAATCAATTATATGCAGCATGAGTACCTACAAATGTACACTAACATGTCTGTGTATAAGAAGAAAACTCAAAGATGTTTGATCAGTCTCTCTTTACATAGCCAAAACAATTTAACAAAATATGATCACAGTATATCTCCCCCTTATCTACAGTATCAATCATCAGAAACATATCAGACAACATCAGCATCATCATGTCAGCATCATCATGTCAGACCCATATAGTCAGACTCATACAGGATCACAGTAGTGTCCCCCCCTTTGTCATTATCAAAAGGAAAAGAAGGAACTCTTGTATATTAATGACCATATGAACCTCTGTAACCTCCTCAGTCCCTGGGTGGTGCAGAGCTGGAACTACCCCTTGGTCTCCCCCTTGTAGAGCCTGGAGCTACAATGCTGTTCATTACTGAAGTCTAAAGTCCTTGAATTGAGTTTGACAGCTCTTCAAACCAGTAATGTACCGTGCTTCTCACATTAGCTACTAGGGAGGAGAGATCTTCCTGCTCTGAGAGAACATTCTGAAGTCTGTCAGCTATGGTAGTAACTTCAGTCTGAACTGTGTTGATTTGAGCAATGAGCTCTTGCTGACATGGAAAGAGTGGGTTCACCACACCCTTCATCTTTTCAAATTCTATTTTGAGATCATAGGTATGTTCAAGAATTTTAGCAATTGTGCTGAAAGATGTAGTTTGAGTATCTTGGATGCTGCTCACCATGCCTTCAACCCTGTTGCTTATCCCCATAAGAGTTTCCAAAAGTTCTCGTAATGCAGCATCAGTTCTTTGTTTATCAGCTAAGAATTGTAACCATTGAGTGTGCACAGTATTTTCCAAATGTTGCATTCTTGCATCCAATCTGTTTAGATGAAAAATTGTATAAAGAAACTGTGTGTTTATCATATCATTCTGATTTTTCACCATATTTGTCAGATTGGTCAACATTTCTGAAACATTTGGCTCAGAATTTGATTCAGGTGAACTAACTGAGGAAGCACTGGAGTCAGGAATTTTGACATGATAAGCTGGAGGTTCTTCTTCTGGTGACAATGGTGATGGTGGAGGTTGCTCTTCAGCTACAGATTGCTCTTCATGTTCAGGTTGCTCTTCAGCTGCAGATTGCTCTTCATATATAGGTTGCTCTTCAGCTGCAGATTGCTCTTCATGTGACAGTGGAGGTGGTATACCGAGCCCAACCAACCCCCCAAGATGGGGTCCATATGAAGGAGCAGGGGCAAAAGATACTCTTGGATACATCCTATAGTGAGGAGCTGGACCCATAACATAAACCTGTGGGTCTTCATCAACAAACTCTGGAGGTGGAGCTTCCTTTTTTTTAACTCAAGTCAATACCTGAAAGGCAAGACAAAGGGGAGCGAACAATCCTACAAGAGAGGGAAGGAGCGCTCCGCCCATGACGGCCCAGTAGGGAGATTTTCATTCATGGCCAAAAAAGGAGGACAGTACAGAAGACAATTAGAGACGGAGCGACGAGCAGCCTATCTTATCAAGGCGATAGGGCCCTTTGACAAGTGGAGGGAGCTCCTCCCAACAAGACCAAAAAATAATATCAGGGAGGAAGCAACCATGACCAGCCAGCATGTCAGTGAGTTGGTTGGCCTCCCGAAATACATGGACAATGGAGGCGTGCACCGACTGAAGCAAATCTGTGACTTGACTCATAACAATTTTGAGGCACCAAGGGCATGAGAACCTACTATTAGTGATATGTGCAAGCACAAGGGAATCCATTTCAACTGAGACGTGGTGGATGCCGCGGTCCCTTCAAGTAGAGAGGCCATCCCATAGTGCGAGGGCTTCTACTTCGAGGCTGGAGGAGACGCCTGGGTATGTAGCAACAAACGCAAATATAATATGACCGTGAGAGTCATGAACAGTGCCACCACCTCCCGCGCGCCCCATCCCACGCTTGAATGCACCGTCCACATTGAGCTTGAGTCGTCCAATGGGTGGTGGAAACCAGCGGATAAGCCTTGGGGCAGGCTGCTGCAGAGGTGGCACCGAGATGCCCCACAAGGCAAGAATGGGGCATTGAGAGGAGCTGAAGCTTCTACCTTTGAACATGAAGACCTGATAGATGGATCGGACCGACTGCAAGAACTGGCAAATGATATGGCGGGCATTCATGGGTTGGTCGGTGAATCACTCCTTGTTCTTGCTGTACCAGAGTTCCCAAATAGCTGCCAGGAAGATACACCTAGAAAGGCAGCCAGCCATAGAATTGAGGTGGAGGCTGCTCAAGTAGTCAAATATAGCCGAGCAGATAGAGGAAGTGGAGGAGTTGTGAAACTGCAAGAAGTCGAATAGTGCAGTCCATACATCAGTAGCTATGTTGCTGTGGAAAAATAAATGAAGACCGGTCTCTAAATGTGGAGGTGAGCAGCAATTGCATTTAGAGCATAAAGGGACTCCACAGTCGGAGATGACATCATCCAGGGGAAGGCATCCGCGCAGCAGCCGCCAAGAAAGCACAGACCATTTGATTGGAATGTGTTGATGCCAGATCATGGGCCACTGCGTGGAGGACCTGGTTGCTAATAGATTTCGCACAGAGCTTGAGGAAAAGGTGCCATTGGGGTTAAGCGTCCATATCCAGCTGTCCACAGGAGAGGTGGAGCCAAAAGCATTCACTAGTAAACCTGGCGGGCAGTGTACTTGAGTAGTCGCCATGTAGTCCTGAGCACTGCCATTTAAGGCAGCCTGCACCGAGCACAATTTATGTGGCAAGGCAGACCACACATCATGGGGCAGGAAGTCTTTGAGCGGTTTAGCGCCCACCCATATGTCCAGCCAGAAGGATGCACGAGAGTTGGAGTTGTCTTTAGAGATGAAAACCCTGTGGTGAGCATGAATAATACCAGCTATCAATTGCCATAATTTCTTGTCTGTCGAGAGGGCGAGGGAGAAAGTTGCAGCCGAGTAGTGGTCATTGTGCAAGTGTTTAGCCCAGAAGAAATCAGCCCACAGAGATTGGGAGGTAATGGCCTTCCATAGAAGCTTGGTCCTTAGGGCAATCTGCATGGTTTGGAGATTAAGCACGCCAAGACCACCACAGCTTGTTGGGCACGAAATAACCTCCCAGGACTTCCAATGTTTTTTGGGAGAACCCTCATAGGTGCCCCAAAATAAATTAGCAAGAAGTTTATGGAATCCTTTGAAAATAGAAACTGGAATGGTGGCACAAGATAAAGTGTACATGGGTACGGCGGAGAGAACGTGCCGAATAAGGATGAGGCGTCCTCCCACTGACAAGAAGTTAGATTTCCATGCTTGCAGCTTGCCCACTGCCTTGGAGAGAAGATAAGAGAAGTACACCGGCTTGTGTCAGCCTGAATAGAGGGGGATACCTAGATATGTAAGCGGGAGGGTGGCTTTCTTGAAGCCTGTGACTTGGGTAATAGTTCGGTCAAGGGAGACGGGGGTGGCCCAGGCAACCACAAAGTAGCTCTTGGTGATGTTGATGAGTTGCCCCGATGAAACCTCATATTTCTTGAGGAATTTTAAGAGGTCCCGCAGATGGCGCACAGATCTGTTGGAAAAGATAAGTGTATCATCGGCAAATAGTAAATGAGAGACCTTGGGGCATCTTGACATGGTTTGGTAGTATCCCCCTCTGCTGCGGCTAAACAAGGTGGACAGACCGTGGCTAAGACCTTCCTCCGCCAAGATGAATAAGGCGAGTGCAATGGGATCGCATTGGCACAGGCCTCTGGTGGACTTGAAGAAACCATGATATTGGTCGTTGAGGGGAACGAAGAACCAACAATTGGTAAGTAGGGGTTCAATAAGGGAGATAAAAGATAAGCCAAACCCGAACTTGCGGAGGAGCTTCCTCACTTTGTGGTTGCTCTTGAGCTTCTTCAACAACCTCTTGAGCTGCCTGAGGTTGTTCTTGTTGAGCTTCTTCATTACCCTCTTGATCTCCCTGTTGATCGTCTTTCTGTTCTTGAACAACTAAGTTAGCAACTTCTTGCAAGATTTTGTCAACTTCTTCTTCAGTGATCTTGTCAACTATGTCACCCAAAACTTCATCATCTAAAGTAATTTCTTTGTCTATTTCTGCTTCATCCAAGTGCTCTGTGGTAGCAGCTTCATCTCCTATTGTCTCCTTTTCCATCTGAACATCTTCTCCCATATCCTCGTCCTGAGGAATTTCTGTACTTCCTTCATCCTAGACTTGTGCTATTTCTTGTTGTTCAGACACTTCTTTAGCTTATTCCACTAGTTGTATTGGCTGATCAGTTGGCTGCTGTGGCTTAGCTGTCATTCCAAATTTATCAAACAGTTCACTGATATTCTGATCCAGCTGTTGCATTATTTGATCATCAGACAAGTTGAGTTCATGAGCTTCTTGCTCTAATAACAAGTCCTTGAGTTGTTTCTGCCCTAGTCCTTGATTTCACCAATAGGTCATCCACATACACTTCTAAATCTACGTGTATCATGTCATGAAATATTACCATCATAGCTCTTTGGTAAGTAGCTCTAGTATTTTTCAACCCAAATGGCATGACCACATAACAATAAGTTCCCCACGGTGTTGTGAATGACGTCTTCTCTTGATCCTCTTCCGCCAAGTGAATTTGATTGTGTCCTGAAAATTCATCCATGAACGAGAGGGTTTCATATCCTGCCGTATTATCAATCAATACATCAATATGACGCAAGGGAAAATCATCTTTCAGATACGCGCGGTTAAGGTCCCGAAAGTCGATACATTTTCTTACCTTTCCGTCCTTGTTCATGACCGGGTTGATGTTTGCCACCCATTGAGGATAGAGGACGACTCTAATAAATCTGACTTTATGGAGCTTGTCGACCTCTTCCTTCATTTTCAAAGCCATTTGAGGGTGAAAATATCTTAACCTTTGTTTAACCGAGATGGATCCTGATTTTAGAGTTAAACGGTATTCGACCAGGGTAGAATCCAAACCCGGTATATCCTTATAGCTCCATGTGAACGTTTTCCTATATTCCTTGAGAACCTTATTTAATGTCTCTTCTTCAGATGATGGTAAATTGTCACTTATGAGGACGATCCTAGGGTCTTCCTCGATTCCCAAGTTAATCTCTTTAGTGGATTCTTCTACAGCGACTGACAGTTCATCAAATCTCCTCATTCCACTAGCATATGCATCAGCCACATCCTCATATTCTTCGTCCCCTTCTTCAATAGGATATTCTTCATCAATGATCTCGTAGACTCCATACCCTTCATCAGTTGTAAAATTTTTCTCACATTCTATCTCCGATAATTGGATAGGATTTTCTATCAATTGAGGGATGTCTAGGCACGCCTGACACCTACTGGCTAGATCTAGGAGGAGTCGACGAGGGATTTGCCTACCCTTGAATTTCCTTTTAGATACTACCCATTATTCCTAACCTGACTGACTTGCTCTAAAGAAGAAGAAGACCCTAGAGAATGTACAAAAATAGACCCCTTAGAGGAGGGGTAAAGAAGGTCGCTCAAGGGACCTTGAACGAATGACCCGTAAGTCGGGGCACACTCGTGAGAGATGTAGGAGGTCTCCTCAAAGGAAATGTATTATTGAGGAGTTTAAAAATTGACATTTTTTTTTCATTTTTATTTTTGATAACACAACAATTAAAGAGAGTTGTAGAAGGAGAGTAAGGAATTGTAGCAAGGTGGTTGGATGGCTCATAGAGCAAATCATGGTTGAAAATTTTATGCGGGTTGAAAAACCCACACAGGAGTGTAAGAAGAGAAGGGGATCTGAGAAGATCATCAGACAACCATCTAGCCCAGGAAGAAGATATCAGCAAAGGCTGAGATGGGTGAATAGAGAGAATGATGGCTAATGAGTCGTCAATGGCATAGTTGGTGATGGACAATGATCCATCAATGGCAAAATCCTCCTGGTGAGGATGGTTTGGAGTAATAGCAACATCTAGAGTTTCTCCTGGCATATTGGAGATCAAAGGTGGCCCATTTAGAGGTGGAGGCGAGAACATTCTTTCTAGTGCGATGGAAATATCTTGAATATCAAACCACTTATACCATTCATACTCTAGGTCATTGTTCTTTCCTCTTTTAAAAGTTCTCGAGCAACCCTCAGCCATGTATACAACCTGTGATTGCCCCCGTGTCTCTTGTGGATTGTCTCCCATCTGAACAATAGGCCCCTTCTTGAAGTGTGAATACAAGGTCCACGTAAGAGGTTTTCTATCTTCTTCAATTGGGCCTTCAAAGCCTAAGCTGACTCTAAGGATTGCCCGGGCCTTCTTCACCGGCCTCAGTCTTCCTTGTAATTGTGCCCTTAGACCCTTGCCTTGCTGGTAGCCTAAGTTGCTCATGATCTCCCATCCCTTGGAATGGGAAGGGAAATGTGGCATTGGCCCAGGAGGCGGCTTCTTTTGTGTTGGCGAAGCGCGACTGGGGTCACACACATCTAGCAGTGAAAGAATAGGCCTATGGGTCGGCCAGACAGAGGGCATTGAAGTGTTAATAGCATCCACCATATGATGCGGGACGGGTACGGGAGCCGACTCTATGTGGTGCGGGCCTCGGACTCTAAGATGGACACGACCAGCAACACACGACTAGGGGTGAGCCTCATGTCACTGGCTCAGTAGGGGTCACGCGGATCCCCACCGAGAAAAACACGCAGTAACATGCTAAAAATAGCAGGCAAGCAACAGGTAGGTAAGCAACAGGCAGTAGTAAAGCAGGAAAGCTAAACTACAAAGCTGTAAAAGAAACAGAACAGGAAGAAGGACTAAGGAACAAGCTAAGGGAGAGCGGAAGGAAGAAGTCGTACCAGACAACGGCTACGGAACTAACCTCGATACCCTAAACTACTCCAAGCAAGGGCAGAAGAGTGACTCGGAGCTGACAGAGTCAGGAGTTGCCGAACTACCGATGCAAGGAACTTGCAAGACAAACGAAAGAAACCTAGGGAAAGGTTACACAGACGACCGACATAGACGACGGACAACATGACAAGGACGTCGTGCACACTGCCACATACACAACCGGAGCGTCATGCAAGTGACAGACACTGACCCCGAGTATAGCCACAAAAGGGCTAATCCAGAAGGTCACGAGGAACGTGAAGAGAACTGCGAAGGGTCACATGTCATGTGACTGGAGTGTCCCACACTAGAAGAACAGCTAGCTACTTCCACTGACGTCTTATGTTGCACCTACTAGCGTCTCGTCTGTTATGCCTACAGTCAGGCATAGACCAAGACACTGTCAGAACCAGAACAGTAACCAAGTCACAAGTGACTAGACAAGTGAATGCTCGTCGGCGTCAGTCCAAAGCCCCTAAACACGTGTGCACACACTGGCTTTTGCCTAAGCTAGGCCTCTAGCTTGTTTTCTCCCCCTGTAGGACGCAACGGTAACTACGGGAGCCAACGTAAACTAGCTTAAAAATCGTGAACCAGAAGTGCCCCACTGTAAAAGCCGTCACGTCGAAGCATGCCGTAAGGCTACGACTAGTGAAGGCTCACAAGACACGGACTCCAAAACACAAGTGCCGAAGTACATACAGGTAAGAGTGCCCTGTAACATGTACTTCAAAGTACCAAAGATAGCACAGGAGACTGCCCACAGACTCAGGATAAGACAACTAGACCTACAACTACAACGGTCCCTGAGTCTCACGACTCTGAGTCAGGATCATCGCGCATAGTGGAACAAGCTGCCAATCGGTCCAATCCTAAGTCAAGGGAAAATGACACTCTGAGGAAACGACACACGGAGGCCTGAGGGGACACCAAGAACCCTCAACACACCTGGATACGTAAACCGAGGTAGAACGGTACCTCGAGGCATCCAGAACCAATGTCTCAAATTGGGCAAGACCGCTGAGACACAACAAGACTACCTGTCAACCACTAGGTAACCCCGGGTTGACCGGAACCAGACACAATACCAACACACTAACACATCCACCGCCACAGCAACGCAAACAAATAGAACCAACAAGAACAAGAGCGGCGGATGACGACAACACTCTGGGCAGAGTAACTTGTCAGTCAACTACTAGGGGAAACCTAACAGTCAAGAGACAACTGCTACGTGACCAGAGACAAGGACAATGGTAGCTTCTAGATTGAGTCGTTAGGGTACTGCCGTAGTCTAGGAAAAGACCACAGCCAGTCACCTAAATTGACCGATCCAGACAACCACCGACAGACAGACACCGCCCTAAACAAGGACCTAAGACAGACGGACACACACACAACACAGAATAAGCAAATGGTCAATATGGCAAACAAGACTATAACGCACCAGCATAGGGGCGTTATAACCACATAACGCACCACAGGAGGGGCGTTATGCCAACCAGACCCGAACACTACAACCAGATGATATAACGCGCCAGCATAAGGGCGTTATATCAACATAACGCACTGAAACATGTGCGTTATGCCCAACAGACCAACATACTAACAGAACGAAGTATAACGGACCATATTAGGTGCGCTATACTGTATAACGCACAAGGGCAGATGCGTTATACCCAACAGATGCAAAAACACATTAACCACAGACCAAGGCATATAATAGACCAGAACTGATGTGACACAACCTAGGGGTGAGTTGGGACTGACCAAATGATCCTTGGACTTAGGAGTGCAAGCACAACCACAAGGCCAAGAGGCCTACGCAAGCGGGCAATCGTCGGCGCGCATACTCGATCTGGGGGTGACTCGGGGATGCCGAGTTGAGGGTGTGGGACAAGACCCTTGCTGGTAGAGGGCCAGCAAGACTCAAGGCTGAATGATTATAACTGCTACGTTCTAATTTTCTACATCGGGGCATGATAGTTTTGTGAAATTAGAGCCTAGGTTTTCTTAAACCCTAGGTTCTCGAAGTGTCATTAGAACCCATGCCATTGGTAAAGTCTTGAATCCAACCTAGTGAGATGGGGTAGAGACTCGGGTTAAGTTAACTAACAAGTGAACCCTAAAATGAATGAAGTAGGATGTTTTTAACTCTTCTCTCGGCATTGTAGGGTTCATTCGTAGTGGCGGTAGAGTGTACATAGTGGCACGAGATGCAACGTACCGTGCAGGGCAAGACCCCGGCTTTGCAACAGGTGGCAAAAGGAGGTGCACATCGTGGAGCTGGTGATCTCCACCAAAATTTTGAGGTTCAAATCCCCTATTATTCAATGGTTCTCCAGATCCGGATGAGGCAAAGCATTGGATCAAGGAAATGGACTGAATTTTTCAGGTCATGTAGTGCAGTAACCAGGAGCGAGTTCTATTGGCGACCTTCCAGTTAGAGCGTGATGCTCGTGCATGATAGGAATTAGTGGAGCCTACATTTGTAAATGGTCACGTGACTTGGGAGGAGCTCTGTGAGCATTTCAACAGTAATTCTTTATTAGATCGAGTATAAGGGAAGAAGGCGAATGAGTTTGCTTCTCTTAGGCAAAGGAACTTAACAGTAGCTAAGTACGAGGCATAGTTATCCAGGCTGTCCCGCTATACGCCACACCTGGTAACCACTGAGAAGATGAAGGCCAAGAGGTTCTTTAATGGGCTAAAGCTTCAGTATATCAACCAACTGGCACCGATGGAGAACCACAACTATGCAGAAACTGTAAGAAAAGCCCAAGTTTTAGAAGACACCATGGAGATGACGGAACAGATTAGGGGAAGAGACAAGAAGAGAGAGCAGGCTACCAGCTCTAAGAATTTCAAGCTCACCAATGGCAAGAAGAGGCCCAATGGCAGTCTGAGTTTTCAAAGGATTATTGTGTCTCTATGGCTTTGATGATGTCAATATTCATACGTCATTCTTTGATACATCTGTTAATGACTTTTGATAATGACGTTTGATATATGCTGTTAATATCTTGCTATTTGTGCTGGCTAATGCATTTACTGCAGATTAATTAAGCCAATGCTTCTATTCTATGGCATCTCAACAAACAAGTTTGTGTGCATTGTGCTGTGATCATCCCAGTTAGAGTACTTTGTGCATTCGAGCACATGTTTGGTCCATGCAGCTCAGTGAGGCATACCATGTCTTCAATGCTTCAGTCAGTGCATGTGCATTTGCATAGCCTATTACAGTCTATGTCTGTGTTGCATTTTTACACTGATTTGAATTTTTTATGCACCTGGGCACATCTGTAGTTCATGCACACTTGCACGAAGTTGAGGTTTTATAAAAGTGTGATTTTTATAGTTCGTGCACAAAGGCTCACACTTAAAGCCCTACACTTCGCACAGGCATGAGGTCAGTCATTCGTACCTTGTGCAGGTTTCATCTGTCGGATTCATACATAGTGCACATTTCTCGATTTTATAGTTCATGCATGTTTCCTCTCCTGAAATGTGGTAGTGCAGATCTATCCATATTATGGTTCGTGCAATTTTTTTGTTTAACGAGGTGTTGTTTCACCAAGTCCATACTTCGTGTCATTTTAGTCTCATACAGGTTTCAGTTTATAAAGTCCCTGATTGTCAATATGAACATCGAGTTTGAATAGTGTTCATAACTCGTGCAGGTCCTTCAGGTGACGAGGTCATGCTTCGTGCTGATTCTTCACTTTCATACCTCGCGTCGCTCTTCTTGTTTCATACCTCGTGCAACCTTTTGGGTTATACTTCGTGCATGTATTTCTGTCTTGGAATCTCGAGCATGAACAATGTTCATACCCCGTGCAATTTCTTAACTGCATACCTCGAGCAGCTCTGAATTGTACTCATACCTCGAGCAATTTTTCAAGTTTCTTACCTCGAGCAGTTACTTTCGAAAAGCCTACCCCGTGTCGCTTTTCCAAGTTCATACCTCGTGCAGTTTTTGCACTGACGAGGAGATACCCCGTGCAGCTTTTGCACTCAAGGCCATACCTCGAGCAGTTTTTCAAGTTTCATACCTCGAGCAGCCTTCTAAAGCCATACCTCGTGTTGCTTTGTGCTTAAACCTTGTGCAGTTTTGTTAGAAAGCATAAATACACATTTTTAGCTATTTGTTGAACATCAAATCTGAATATAGCACTTAATAGAAATCTTTGGCAGAGCAGGATTCATGTAGTCGACTCCAAATAGTTGAGATAAGGCTCTGATGATATGATGATGAAATAGCATGTGATGATTATTGATGATTGTTGATTCCCTGGGTTTAATTTTATCAGATGATTTGGGTTCGATTTTGGGACCTTTCGCCATTGATCTCGGCCATTGTTAATTTACATCGGCATAAAGTTCAAACGCTCTTGTTTAACTGTCAAAGGGATCTTATAGTCCTTTAGAGCAAGGGTATGATGCTAAGGGAAAACTCACTGCTCCCCCCTCCCCTTCTTAGTGGGTAAACTCACTGCTCCTCCTTAAAGAAGAGATAAGGAGATAAATGTGTGATTTGGTTAAAGACATGTGTGCGTACAGGCCTGGGAAGGTAGGGGTAGGCATGAGATTTACATTTGAGTATAGGCACAGAGTTGAGGGTTATACCACAAATTGAAGTCTCTCAGAGGTTAAACAAAACCCAAGGATTATTGGGGTATGTTTATAAATCTTTGAGAGCTTGGGGACGCTTTGCATTCCAAAGGTGTCCCGGCAATTTCTGAGGTCTAGGGGTATTTTACTAATTTCTAGACTCCATGAGTATTTTGGTAATTTTGGGTTAGGCCAGGGACTTTGGGCAATTGCTAGACTGAGCGGGGGGCTTTTATGTAATTTCTGAACTCCAAAGACGTTTGGGTGTTTTTGAAATTTTTTGGAAGGTCCAGGGGTGATTTGGTTATTTCTGGACTTCAGGGGTATTTTGGTCACTCCTGAGAAGTTTAGGAACAATTCAATAATTTTTGGTTATTGGTGTAATTTGACTTTAACCATGAGTGTAGGAACAAATTGAGGCCTAAGAAAGGAACATGTACAAGTATCCCTCATAAAAGGGGCGCATTCACAATGTCACTAGAAGCTAGGGTATTTCCGCAATTCCTTGAAATAAACAAAGGACAATTTGCATGTATACTCAAAATTTGTATAAGTACAAGGTTTTGTCAGGAAATTGTGGATTTTATAGGACTTTTCCGCAAAAATGTGGGACAGCCACAATTTGAGAAAATTGTAGGATCTTTATGCAATTACAGGGCATTGATGATTTTTTTTGTAATTTTGGGAGGGCATTTTCGTAATTTCTGATTAGTTCAGAAAATTACATATTTCTATTGTTGAAAACATATAGAAAATTACATAACAAGGTCTTCAGGGGCATGGAGGCTTCTTCTGGCGGCATTTCGGGTGTTAAGATACACCGCATCTGCTGTAGGATTCTCAGCTGGGTCATTGGGGTTGATTGGGGCGCCAGCGGCCTCGATCGGCTCCCGACCAGAGACATAGCAGGTATGCACCTTCAGGCTGCCCCCAGTTTCAGACATTCGAACCACCCTCTTTTTTCTTGGTGGTTGGGCCGTCGAATGGGCTGGTGCCCCCAGCCTGTCAAAGACTGAGACGTGCGTTGCCGGGGACTTTGCCAGTCTCTCAAAGACTGACACCCTGATCGGTAACACATGGGTACGGACGCCCCCTTTAGCCTCGAACGGCTCCGAGCTCCGAGGAGCGAAATCGGGTTTACGATAAACCCCCTTCCTCTTCTTCCCTTGTAGAGGCAGAGATTCAGCATCCTGAGTCATCTGACCAGAGGTCTTGTGCAGACGTTGAGCTTGATTGGGCTTATTTGCCCTGGCTCGCTTAATTTCATTGGCCTCCTGTTTGGTGACCCAAACCCTCCTCATCTTTCGGGAGCATTGTTCAACTTTGCTGCTCCCACTCTTAGATTTAGACTTCTTTTTGAAGTCTGGTTTGTCCTCCCGCACTTGGCGAAGAAGCGCAAAGCGGTTAGACGTTGGTACGGTTGGGATGTGGTTGTCCCGAGGTAATATTGGCTCACCGCCATCTAGCCGGACGCGAAGGCTCCCGACCAGAACGGTCTTGCCAGACCTGGAGATTGTTGCCGCGGGCTTTCTGCTTTGGCGGCATCGGCGCTGCCCCCATTTCGCGGGGACAACGTAGGACGAGACAGTATTGACCGAAAAACTTCGGCCTTGCAGGGTGTGAGACTTAATGCCCCCAATGGTTGTGGAGACAGCCGGTGCTGCAGGTGCTTCTTGGGTGGCGGGGACCACCCCTAAATTCCAGCAGGAGTGTGCACTAGAAGAGGCACATCCAAACTTGATGGCATGATGCCCAATTCAGCAGATAATAACTTGGAAAAATGCCCAGATATAAAGGAGTGAGTAGCACCAGTGTCGAATAATATTCTAGCATGGAAACCAGATACTAAGAGTGTACCTTCTGACACATTTTCCGCTTGTTCCACATCCTCACTAGTAAGAGCGAATACCCGCGCCGGTGCTCGAGGACGTCCAGTAGTCTTCATAGGTGCAGCTGCAGCAGTTGCAGGTGGAGCTAGAGTTGGCGAGAGTAACATCATCTTAGGACAGTCTTTGATCTTGTGTTCCGAACTGCCACATCGAAGACATTTCCCTGTTATCGTCCAGCACTCTCTACCTCCATGCCTTTTACCACAATGCTTGCATTCACTTTTGATGAAAGCTGCTGATCCCCCTGCTCCCTTTGCTTGCATAGGAGCCGGCTTTGCAAGTGATCGAGTAGGTGCCTGGAAAGAGGGTTTCTTCGCATGGTCCCCTCGCTGGAAAGATGACGAAGGCCTCTTCAATTGAACCTTTTTCTCTTCCTGGTATTGTTCCATATCGCTTTCTTGTCGGCAAGCAGCACCGAGAGCTTCTTCCATCGAGTGGTGATTGAAGGCCACCAGTTTTGTCCTCAATGATGGTCGAAGACCCGATACAAACTTCTTTACCTTCCTCCGCTCATCAGCTACAATGTGGGGTGCATATCGTGCCAGCTCAGCAAAACGAGCTTCATATTCCAGCACCGTCATGGATCCTTGAGTCAGAGTGAGAAATTCTTGCTCCATTTTGTCTTGGATATGCTCGGGGATGTACTTTGCTCGGAATAAGCGAACAAAGTCCTCCCATGATACCTCCTTATCTCCATCCTCAAACTGATTTCGCAGCACCGACGACCACCAAACATCAGCACGTTCTTCCAGCATGAAGGTTGCTAAGTTGGTCTTCTCCTCTTCATCACATCGAATGCTTCGAAAGATCTTCTCCATGGCCCGCAGCCAGTGTTCTGCCACTAGGGGTTGACTCTCCCCCTTAAAGGAAGGCGGGTTCAGCCTTCGAAATTTCTCCATGGCTGACGGTCCTTCGGCCATCCTCGGTGCCATTTCCTGATGTAGTTGGGCTTGGGCCTGAGCTTGAACTTGAGCTTGTAAATTCGCCTGCGCATTCGCCTGAGTCTGCATTACTTGCACTAATCCTTGCATAAAGGTGCCATAATCCACCAATGGCGGTGGTGGCGGCGGCGGAAACCCTTGTTGACCTGCCTCAGCTTCTCTCCTTGGCTCTTCATCCTGAGCGGGACGACGACGAGGTGCCATTTCCTGAAAGAAAGTAATTAAGTTCGGCTACATTAGTAGCCTTATTAGTGTTATCTACCAGCTTTTCTTTTTCATTAACCATGTCCTAATAAAGTTATCTAAGTTTAGGAGTATGAATTCTTGCTGATGATCTCATTTATGTAATCTCAACCTGGAGGGCTCTGATACCACTTCCTGTAGCGCCCCGCCCCGCACTCGGTACAGTATATCACTCCCTTCGAATACGCGGTGGACGCCACAGTGGGAAAATACCCAACAGATACCGAATATAGGTTGAGGTTACACAAATTGAGCATACATTTTTTTTTCTTTATTTAATTGCAGCGGAATAATAAAAGTCAATGTCCATCAGCAAGTCCAAATATAATAAAGTCTTACAAATTTATGACACATAGAATTCAAACTTAAAGTTCACCATTTAGTAAAACATACAACAAAGGGAAATAACTAAATCATGTTTCCTCCACAGGATCAGATTCAAGTTCCACGTTCTCCCCATATATATTACCTGAAAATTTATCAAGTGTAAGTCTACGAATAGACTTAGCAAGAAATAGCATTCAACACATCACTTGTACAAGTATAACAGATTAAACTATCCACTTAAGGGGCAATTAATTAAATTACAGAATTTAAACCATAAGTTATGGTAAAGACTATAATGGCAATAGAACATGAATAGTTGTATTTACAAGACTAATAAGAACATATGTGCAAGAAGAAAACTGAAGCAAACTAGACACTTATGCAGATATGCACATGTGGAAGTCAAATACAGAACAGGTACAGGTAACAGGTACAGATACAAGTGCAGGAGGTATAACGAAGGAACAGAGTAATATACAGTATCGAAAATTCTCGAACTAAAACGTAAGATTGATGCCATGGAATTTGATATGGAGTCCATCACAGTTCAGGAGAAGAGATCAGTTGAATCTCGCTTTGAACTTGAAGATAAGCTTGAGAAAGCGATCAAGACTCTGAGAAGTGCGATTACAGTACTGGAAGATGAATCTGATCGCACCAATGCTCTGGATGCATTGAAAAAAAACATTGATATGTAATGAAAAAACACGACGAGCATCTCGACATTCTGGCCATCGGTCTTGATTCGTTTTCTATTGAAGCGATCAAGAAATCGTTGCGTGAAAATAAGCTGAAATACAAAATCAGTTTCCTGAAAGATCTTTCGGATCTTGATGCCTTTAATAAGAAGACTGCAGAAGCCGTTTTCTTTTTCTCGAACCGTCAGAGCCAGAAGACAGTAGATGATATCCGTAAAATTCACCAGCTAATTCCTCGTGCGGCGATTACTCTATTATCACCACGTCCAGACCAAAATGGCATCATCGGTGCTTTCAGAGCAGGGCTGTTTGATTTCCTCACGCTTCCAATAGATCAGAATGAAATCCGTACTGTCATTTATAGACTAAAACTTCATGGGGCCATCCAGAGTGGTCAATGGAATCCTGAACGCGCGGTTCTTCATTTGTTCTCGCGTCCGGAGAGTTTCTCGACTGTCGCTGACATTGCCGGAAGTTTGAATCAATACCTGGGCCTCTTCTTTGAAGTGGAAAAAGAACTTCATTTTTCCGCGAACGACAAAACCGTTTCGAGAATGCAGGACAAATTGAAACTCACTGACCATCAGGTAAAACGTATCAAGCGATTCCTCGCTGATGAAACCGGCCTGATCTTCGGTCTACGCTTCGTAAAAGACAAATTCTATTTTTTGGTGAAAAGAGGAGACGGAAGTCTTTCTTACCTTGTGACCAGAAATACATCTGAATATAACATCAAAGATATTCTGAGCGACTACCTTGCGAACGTTCTGAAAACATCGCTGAAGATTCTGATTGAAACGAAAAATCGTGATCAAATCCGCATGCTTTCTCTTACTGATGAAGTCACAGGTCTCTTTAACCAGCGTAAGCTGATTGAAGACCTTGAACTCTATACGGCCCGTTATGAGAATGACAAAGCGGGATTTTGTCTATTGTTCGTGGATATCGATTACTTCAAAAACGTGAACGATCAATATGGTCACGTCGTAGGAAGTCAGCTTCTTATTGATATGGCCGTTATTTTGAAGCAGCAACTTCGTGCTTCGGATCTTGTTTATCGTTATGGTGGTGACGAGTTCATCGTACTTCTTCCAAAAAATTCGATCGAAGAAACAAAAAAAATTGCCCTTCGTATATCGGAAGCCGTGAAATCCGCTGAATTTAAAATCTTTCAAACAGAACAGACTTATAAATTGTCCCTCTCAATCGGCGTAGCGGCCTTCCCACAAGACGCTACATCAGCAAAAGCGATTATCGATTTCGCGGATAAGATGATGTACATGTCGAAGAAGAGTGGAAGAGGGAAAGTCTTCCACGTGAATGAAGTTGTCGCTTAAATGCTAAATGGGAATGAAAGCATCAGCGCTGTTGTGCTGTACTTCATATCCATTAGAAGGCCATCTGCAGAAAATGGGTCAAATTCAACCGTTCTGTATTCAAGACTAATCGCCATGTGGTTTAAGGCATAGAATGAAAGACCTGCTTTCACTCCAGTTCCTGGATCAGCATCAGAATCTTTGAGATCAGCACTGAAAATATATCCACCGTACAGACGCAAAAACCAGAAGCGATAACCAATGAGTGCGGCCATCTCAGTTACCTCAAAAGAGTCATCATCCAGATCAAATTCACTTCCGCCTGAAGCCTTCAGTTTATTCTGAATGTAGTCTAGTCCGAGCTGGAATCCTCCAAGCTCTAATCCGCCTCTTATACCATAGTTCAATCCTTTCAAGTCGAACGTATCTGAGGCCGCTATGTTATTCAGGATATCATTTGCATCAACATTCACTTCGCCTTGAGAGTAACCAAACATAGGTTCAATGAAGGCTATCGCCTGTGCCTTTGGAATCATCAGAAAAGAAAATAAAACAGTAAAGCGAGCGAGAGGATTTACAATTAATTGAGAAGACATGATACAGACGCGAGCGCCCCGCCCATGCCCGTGGCCCCTGCTGGTGCAGGAGGCGTGGACTATACGTATTATTATAAGTAGATTGGACCCAGGGAGCGGTTCCCGGGCTATTGGGAGAAGCCGAGGAATAATTAACATTTCCCGGATTATCGGCAGTCATGAATCCCGAGGACGGCACTGCGGGAGTAGAGCCTGTCGCCTGGTAGCCTGTGAGGGCCCCGCCACCGCTGGATGGAGTGGTAGCGATGAAATAGTACGAGTTGCCGCCGAGGTCGCCTACCGGGAATTTATTGGAATAAAGACCCGTGGTCCCTACTGCGTAGGTGGCATTGAGTGCGCGGGGTGCGGACGGGTGGAATACGTAGCCCGTAGTTGCGTAGTTGCCGCCGAACTTGTTGTTCGCCACAAAAGTATAGATCGCTGTACCGAAGTTGCTGCTGACGATCCCATAGGAACTGGACGCGATCGTGAGGGGTAACGCATAAGTCTGGCTCCAATCCCAATCCGCGCCGGCGGTAATATTTGGGCGGATCTGGACCGTATTTACTCCTTTGGGAATGGTAACCGAGGTGGGAAACGTGTACGCATCGGGAGGCAGGATATAGTTTGTCCCCTGATCGGCGTTGAAAGCGTTGAGCGCATTCGTATCGAGGGCAAGCGTAATGGTGATATCCACGGGCGCAACGGAAATTGCACCGGTATAGTTTAGATTTACCGGAAAGCTGCCCGTATCGCCGGTAAGTTCGATCGTATTGTCGTACTGCGGCCAGATACTGGTATAAGAAACGGGGACCGAGGTGTTCTGGAACTCTACCACGTTGTTGGAGCCGGCTTCGGGAGAGGCGTTATTGAGGCTGTCTTTCAGGCAGGACACCTGGGCGAACGCCGCCAGAGCCATGACTGCGAAATATTTTTTATGACGGTTCATGTCGATTATTTTTTGATTAATTAACGTTATTTAGCCCAGAAAATAAGGGATGTATAAGGGCTGATGCCCTGGGGCACGTTGGCTGCGTTATAAGAATATTCCGAGGCTGGGTACAGGATACGGGTCGGCAGTTTATCCGGGCGTGTGCTTTGGGAAAGGGTCGAAGCAAAGCTTGCGGTCGGATCCGAGGTGATGGATGCAGACGTCGGATAGCCTGTACGCCGATATTCGTTCCACCCTTCCTGGCTGTTGATGAAATTGAGTGCGATGTATTTTTGCGTAATGATCGCTTCGAGTTGTTGAGCAGGCGTGGTTGCGAGATCTAAGTTCACCAGATAGCTGCTGCTGTTATCCGATTCGTATTGGGCTTCGTCGGCTACGGGATCCCAGCCGCTGGCC